>JBAWJQ010000033.1:1200000-1800000 GCA_037783105.1 Bactrocera zonata | reverse complement strand
ATCAATATTTTTAGGGCTACCTGTGTAAACCCCTTTCTTTACCTCAATTCACAATTTATCAATCGAGTTGAAATCTCAATCACTGAAGGGTCGAGTCCACCGTCAGATCAATTACATGAGAATTACTAATTATTTTAGTATGTGTATGTATTCAGAGTTACAGTACTACCACACGAGAACTGACTAAAACGACATTTCTGACCCAGTAATGGAAATATCACCTGCTTCAGAATACTTCTCTTTTATTAGAGTAGACAGTGCTTGTCCGGTTACAACAGCGCGCTGGTCGTTCTTTCTTTTCGCTGTTTGGCGCCAATTGGAGATTCCAAGGATAGCCAAGTCCTTCACCTGGGCTTTCTAACGGATTGGAGACTTTCCTCTGCTTCTCCCGGCGGGTACTGCGTCGAATACTCTCAGAGCTGCAGCGTTTTCATCTATTCAGACGACATGACCCCGCAATTGTATCCACTATCTTTTAATTCGCTTAACTTTATAAATTTCGCCGTATGTATAATTCCTCAGCCCATCGTTCCATCCACTGTGGTATGCGCCGTTCGAAAACTCATAACGCTGGCTCATCAGATTTTGTCAAAACGGAAATCATGAGTGACTTGTAGCATTTGGTCAAGTCGCGAGTGCGACGAATGTCTGTTTGATGACATGAGATATTTTGTCTTACCCTCGTTCACTACCAAAACCATTTGCTTCGCTTCTCTGCCCAGCCTGAAGAAAGCACAATTAAAGTAGCGGTTGTTATGGCCAATGCCAGCAGTTGTACACTCTTTTAAACGATTATACCTTCGTACGATAGGAAATTGCCTTGTTTGAAGCCTCGTTTGCTATCGAATGGCTCAGAGAGGTGGTTCCTGATTCTGGCGGAGCTTTTGGTATTGCTCAACGTCAGTTTACACAGCTGTATTAGTTAAGGCATAGTGGCAAAAAGAAAGCCTCTTTTCGTGTTGTTAAAAGCAGTTTTAAAATCAACGAAAAGGTAATGTGTATTGACGGGTATTTTCCGAGATTTAGCGCTTAGTGAATATCTGGTCATTTGTTCACTTTTTTCTACCTACTACCACATCATAAAAAAATGTTTCGATGAAGAGCTGTAACAAAATTTCGTGAGGCCGGGAGTAAGAGAATAAGCAATTTATCAAATATTATCACAATGTTGTATTAAGAATATAGCAAGTGTGTATTTTTCACAGCTCCAAATAATTACTAGTGATAATTACTTTGTTCGATCTTTTGCTCCACATTTTTCAAATTATAATAAAAATATTAAACAAGCTTTTGTTTGTATTATAACAATCAAATAAACAAAAAATTATATTTTTTTTTACAAAAAAACTAAAAATAAACATTATAAAAAACAAACAAAAATGTTATTAAAATAGATAGAATATATAAACTCAGAGTAAAAAACCCAAGCAGCCCCAAGTTTTCTAATATTCCATTTTTAAAAGCATCTTTTAAGTATATTTTTTTTTATAATATTTTGTTTTGTTTGTTTTTATAATATCTTTATGTATAATGTCTGCCTTTTATTACTATTTTTTTATGTGTAAATCATGTTACAATGCATAACTTCTCTGCAAGTTACGAGCTTTTGTTCTACAATTTCTTTGTCCAAATATTATGCCACTCTTAACCACTGTGCAGCAAGAAGAAAGCACTTACCTTTACCCCTGTTTTAACACATTTATGTTACACTCTTTTTCTCTCGTTTACATGCTCTCAGCAAAAGCAAAAGCACAAAATAATAACAATACCAACAACGAACGTTAGCTTTGTTTTGCTACTTTTGATTTCACGAGTGTCAATGTCATGGTCAACACTCAGATCACCGCTAACGTTGCGGCAGCTGCCAGTTACTGCTTGTTGTTGCGGACGCTAGTGCGAGACGTGTTTTAGCCGCTTAAAAAGCATCCGCTTATTCGCTTAATTTGTATGCACAGCTTGATTAAAAATGAATTTCATGCGGTCTTATTTATTTGTGTGCCCGAGTGTTCGTAAATGTCAGCTTTCATTCTAAATCTAGTTTGATTTTTATATAAAAATTCTTACATTAAGGAGTGTTAAACCTGTCTATGCATAATTCGTGCAAAAGTTCTTACTGCTCGGACTTCTTAATGTGTTGGCCTTGAGCCTGGTGATTTTTCTTTGAAGAATCATTATCCATTTTGAGTGAATTCTTATATTTATCCAGATATTAATGTATATTCGCGTGTATTTATGCATACACATTTTCTTATTTACTTATTTCTTTTATCGCAATATACATATCTGCCGTTGTGCACATTTGTCTGTCACATGTAGGATCTCATCGATCTTGCGACCAACCTAAAAACCATTTGTTCGTTCGCAATTTACCATTAACATTATCATAAAAGATAATTACTACGCAACGGACAGTCAACTGGCGACAAATTACGCAAATCTTCGCAAATATACACATAAGGAGGTATGCATACAGGGTGGGCCATCTGTTACGTGAGTTTATAATGGAGACAGCGCTTGAGAGTGCTCATTAAAAATTACAGAAACGTGGACTGGGAATGAAACTGAAATTCAAGATGTGCCATTTGTATGTTCGAGCTTAATTAGCTTTAGATGCGCCATTTTGGTACACTATCGTTAGTCCCTTAAGGGGGGAGCTTGATTTAGAAGCTTCAAAAAATTAATTTTTTTTTGCTTAAATCTCTTTAAAAATAATCTAAGAATATGTCCCCAAAGTTTTAGATGGCAATTTGAAATATTTTCGAAGCTAGAAGGAAGATAGGACCAAGCGTCTAGCAAATATATGAGCGATTGGGTAGAAAGCGAAAACATTGACGCGCCATTTCTCGGTTTTTAATTTTTACGATTTTTTTGGGACACAGTTTATTATCTTTAGCATTAAATTATATTCTATTTAAACTAAAAAAAACTAAGAAAAGTCAAGTTTGAACATATTTTTAAACAACATAAAGTAAAATTTTTTTGGTCAAAAACCACTTTTTTCATTTTTTAAAAAATTTTCTAAAACTTTGCACTTTTTTGGATTTTTTTTTAGTTTAATTAGAAGATAAATTATTAAAAAATTTGAAGCTCTTTGAATGTTTTGTTTTCGATAGAAATTGCGACCTGCATCCTGTCCACCGTCCGAAAAATACAAATGCGAGATGCATCGGACAAATGCTTCCCAAAGGCAGAATATCAAAGATTTTGTATCCAAAAAATTTGTGACTGATGTTTAAATATATAACTATAAACCCTAGAAATTTTGTTTAAAGGTTTCCATAGGTTGACGGGTTTCAAAAAATCGATTTTTTTTATTGTCTTATTAAATTCTAACGCAACTCTAGAAAATTGACCAAATTCAAGTTGATCTGTGTAATAGTTTCGACGATACAGCTTTGAGAACTTGTGCGCATGAAGCTAGATCGGCTAAGTGCGCCGTCTTTAAATGCGGGTTTTTCGAAACTGTTTTTGAAGTCGGTTGGCAAGATTTCTCGAGAACTACTCAACCGATCTTCATGAAAGCTTACACAGGTCTTTGAGATACAATTCTTAAAGACTTGGACGAAGGATTTTTTTCGATTACAATTATTTGAAAAAATAGTCGCGACATTTTCATCTTTTTTTAATGCCTGCCAAATATCCAATTTTCAGTTTTTTTCCTTCATTCAAGTTCTAACTTAAGGTTTTAACTAATAGCCGTTTTTTCACTTTAGATGATCCTGTAAGAAGTTATCCTGCGGACGCTGGCGAATCTTTTTTCCGACGGGTCAACGGAAATGACGTCGCAATGACTGAGTTTAAAATATGTTTTCCAAAAATTTCAGAATTTTTTGTTAATAGTGTATGTTTATAACAAAAAAAAATTTAATAAAATATTTGATTTTTTATATGAGAAAAAAATTTTGAAAAAAGGCTATTTTTTACCAGTGGCATACCATGTAACCCCTTAAATCTTTATGTCGTTGTGTTCAAACCATTTGGTGCCGTCAATGAAACTATTTATTTTTATATATCCGTTATGCTTTTTGCATATAGACATTCAGGGTTTGGTACCTGAACTCCAAGTGTTCTTAGTCGAGTTTGTGATAGAGCTGGGTACTCAAAAAAAGTGTAAAACTATTGCAAATATTGGTATAGGGTATTCCCATTTTTAACACATGTTCTTCAAATGACCAATGTCCCTTATGGTAGCTGTAAATGTGTAAATACTTTACCTGAATTTGATAAGCCAACAGTTTTTGTCTTGCCTTATTTTGGCTATAGCTGCTTTGATATATTGTATTTGGTTATATACTATATTTCCATTTGTTCTGAACTATTTGTTGGAATTGTGTATTGAGCTCGCTCTTGATCGTTCGTAGTAGGACAGCATTATCGCGTACGTCTAAAGACGTTGTTCGTGTACACTATAGACTGCGCTAACGTCTCAGTGTTTTCGTTGCGGAAAATATTCCTATGAAAGGGAACCGAAATTATGGACAACTAGAGTCTAAGAGACATAGGTCTTCTCTACGCCTAGCACTTCCGCTTGGAAGATGACTCTCACCTCGGTATGTAAACAATGAAAAGAAAACCATCTTTCTTTAGAATAAATTTTGACTATTTTTAGTATATAACAGCAATCAAGTTGCTGCCTTTTTTGCCCTCATGAAAATTTTACAATTTTGACTGGTCTCCTTTATTGAACTACTCGGGTAGTAAGCGATGATTTCGGTCCAGTTTCGCCTTGAGTTTATCAAGCACTCAAGCTGGTATATGGATTTTCAAATGATTTCGCAAAAATAAATTAGGAGATGGAGATCTGGAGATTTGGTTGACCTACAAGTGCCCGCTCTAACGATAAATTATTTTTGTTGTAAAGAAGAGTTTGATTCGAATGCGGAATGGCTGGTGTCCAGAATCGTCCATACCATCTTACGCAACCACAATAAGCCATTATCCATAGATATTAATTCCCACTCACTATTTATTTTTGTTTTTCGATCATCATATAGCCTTCGGGGATTTCAAATCGATTTTCTGTCCAAAGCAAAAAATAGCCCAGTGGTTCAAAAAAATCTTCTTCTTCTTCTTTACTGGCGTAGACACCGCTTATGCGATTATAGCCGAGTCAACAACAGCGCGCCAGTCGTTTCTTCTCTTCGCTACGTGGCGCCAATTGGATATTCCAAGCGAAGCCAGGTCCCTCTCCACTTGGTCCTTCCAACGGAGTGGAGGTCTTCCTCTTCCTCTGCTTCCCGCGGCGGGTACTGCGTCGAATACTTTCAGAGCTGGAGCGTTTTCATCCATCCGGACAACATGACCTAGCCAGCGTAGCCGCTGTCTTTTAATTCGCTGAACTATGTCAATGTCGTCGTATATCTCGTACAGCTCATCGTTCCATCGAATGCGATATTCGCCGTGGCCAACGCGCAAAGGACCATAAATCTTTCGCAGAACTTTTCTCTCGAAAACTCTTAAGGTCGACTCATCCGTTGTTGACATCGTCCAAGCCTCTGCACCATATAGCAGGACGGGTATAATGAGCGACTTATAGAGTTTGGTTTTTGTTCGTCGAGAGAGGACTTTACTTTTCAATTGCCTACTCAGTCCAAAGTAGCACCTGTTGGCAAGAGTAATCCTGCGTTGGATTTCCAGGCTGACATTGTTGGTGGTGTTAATGCTGGTTCCTAGATAGACGAAATTATCTACAACTTCAAAGTTATGACTGTCAACAGTGACGTGAGTGCCAAGTCGCGAGTGCGACGACTGTTTGTTTGATGACAGGAGATATTTCGTCTTGCCCTCGTTCACTGCCAGACCCATTTCTTTTGCTTCCTTATCCAGTCTGGAGAAAGCAGAACTAACGGCGCGGGTGTTGAGGCCGATGATATCAATATCATCGGCATACGCCAGCAGTTGTACACTCTTATAGAAGATGGTACCTTCTCTGTTGAGTTCTGCAGCACGAACTATTTTCTCCAGAAGCAGGTTGAAAAAGTCGCACGATAGGGAGTCGCCTTGTCTGAAACCTCGTTTGGTATCGAACGGCTCGGAGAGGTCCTTCCCGATCCTGACGGAGCTTTGAGTGTTGCTCAGCGTCAGTTTACACAGCCGTATTAGTTTTGCGGGGATACCAAATTCAGACATCGCGGCATAGAGGCAGCTCCTTTTCGTGCTATCGAAAGCAGCTTTGAAATCGACGAATAGGTGGTGAGTGTCGATTCTCCTTTCACGGGTCTTTTCCAAGATTTGGCGCATAGTGAATATCTGGTCGGTGGTTGATTTACCAGGTCTAAAGCCACACTGATAAGGTCCAATCAGTTTGTTGACGGTGGGCTTTAATCTTTCACACAATACGCTCGACAGAACCTTATATGCGATGTTGAGGAGGCTAATCCCACGGTAGTTGGCGCAGATTGTGGGGTCTCCTTTTTTATGGATTGGGCACAGCACACTTAAATTCCAATCGTTGGGCATACTTTCGTCCGACCATATTTTACAAAGAAGCTGATGCATGCACCTTATCAGCTCTTCGCCGCCGTGTTTGAATAGCTCGGCCGGCAATCCGTCGGCCCCTGCCGCTTTGTTGTTTTTCAGACGGGCAATTGCTATTCGAACTTCGTCATGGTCGGGCAATGGAACATCTGCTCCATCGTCATCGATTGGGGTATCGGGTTCGTTTTCTCCTGGTGTTGTGTGTTCACTGCCATCCAGCAGGCTGGAGAAGTGTTCCCTCCATAATTTAAGTATGCTCTGGGCATCGGTGGCTAGATCACCTTGGGGGTTCTACAAGAGTATGCTCCGGTCTTGAAACCTTCTGTAAGCCGCCGCATCTTTTCGTAGAATTTTCGAGCATTACCCCTGTCGGCCAGCTTATCAAGCTGTTCGTACTCACGCATTTCGGCCTCTTTCTTTTTCTGTCTACAAATGCGTCTCGCTTCCCTCTTCAACTCTCGGTATCTATCCCATCCCGCACGTGTTGTGGTCGATCGTAACGTTGCGAGGTAGGCAGCCTGTTTTCTCTCCGCTGCGACACGGCACTCCTCGTCGTACCAGCTGTTCCTTTGCACTTTCCGAAAACCAATGGTTTCGGTTGCAGCTGTACGTAAGGAGTTTGAAATGCCGTCCCACAGTTCCCTTATACCGAGTTGTTGACGAGTGCTCTCAGAGAGCAGGAGTGCAAGCCGAGTAGAAAATCGTTCGGCTGTCTGTTGTGATTGCAGCTTCTCGACGTCGAACCTTCCTTGTGTTTGTTGGCGTGCGTTTTTTGCTGCACAGAGGCGGGTGCGAATTTTGGCTGCAACAATATAGTGGTCCGAGTCGATGTTAGGACCTCGGAGCGCACGCACATCTAAAACACTGGAGACGTGTCTTCCGTCTATCACAACATGATCGATCTGGTTGGTGGTTTTTCGATCCGGAGACAGCCAGGTAGCTTGATGTATCTTCTTATGCTGGAATCTAGTACTACAGATAACCATATTTCGGGCCCCGGCGAAGTCGATCAGCCTCAACCCATTTGGGGATGTTTCCTCGTGGAGGCTGAATTTACCGACCGTAGTGCCAAAGATACCTTCTTTGCCCACCCTGGCGTTGAAGTCGCCAAGCACGATTTTGACGTCGTGGCGGGGGCATCTCTCATAAGTGCGCTCCAAGCACTCATAAAAGGCATCTTTGGTCACATCGTCCTTCTCTTCCGTCGGGGCGTGGGCGCAAATCAGCGATATGTTGAAGAACCTCGCTTTGATGCGGATTGTGGCTAGACGTTCATTCTCCGGAGTGAATGATAGTACTCGGCGACGGAGTCTCTCTCCCACCACGAATCCAACACCAAACTTGCGCTCCTTTATGTGGCCACTGTAGTAAATGTCACAAGGACCTACTCGTCTCTGTCCTTGTCCCGTCCACCGCATTTCTTGGACGGCGGTGATGTCAGCCTTTATCTTTACGAGGACATCTACCAGCTGGGCAGCGGCACCTTCCCAATTAAGGGACCGGACATTCCAGGTGCATGCCCTCAAATCATAGTCCTTATTTCGTTTGCCGTGGTCGTCATCAAAAGGGGGGTCTCTCATCCGAGGCTGTTTAAACTTTTGCATTGGGGGTGTTTTTTACGTGGCGGGTCCCAAACCCAGCGCACAACCCTATACAGGGGTGTTTCGCCTTCTCACTTTAGCTCGCCTTCAAACGGATGTTCTTAGGCTACCCAGAGGATACTTGGTCAAAGACCGGAAGTCGTGAGCTGCTTGAGTCATATGTAAAAGAATCGTTTCTGGCCACTCCCAAGTGAATGGCGATCAGAGAACTTTCCTCACTTGCGTGAACTTCTACACATGACTCCATCCTTCAAAAAAATAATTAGCAAAAATCAGCAAGTAAAGGATCACTAATTTGCCGCGATGTTCTTCCAAGTGATGCTATTCAACATTAGAGTCGTCTCGACGTTAAGGAGGTATTCTACTCTAGAATTTTGAAAAATTCGATTTTTTTCATATATTTAAAGTTTAGACTTTCAAAAATATGACCTTGGAAGGATTTTTCAAAATTCGACTTATTTTCGGAGATACAGCCGATTTTGTGAGGTGGCGTCCGTGTTCACTAGAATTGTCTCCTAAACTTTAAACGCGTTTTTCTCGAAACTTCTTTTTTCTACTTCTGCTTTAAATTTTGTGTGAACCTTCTTTATATAAACCTTTATCGTTCCTACCAGCATCGTGTCAAAATGTTTGTTTTTAATATTTTAAAAAAATTCAGGAATTTCAAAAAAACCACCAGGAGAGTCAGGATCAATGTCACCAGGATGCGCATTTTTTTTACACCTGTCTCTCCCCCGCCCTCTAATTGTTTTAATTTTTAATATTTGTTTGTAAATATTTTTTTTCTGTATTCTTAAGATATCAATAAAAACATCATAAAAAATGGATACTAAAAATATTTTTGTTTTTTGTTTTTTAAATAAAATCCAAAAAACTGCCCAAAATTTGATTTCTAGAGTAGAATACCACCTTAAATGTCGTCTCTGCCCAACTCAGTCGCTTTGTATAAGAAAAATATCTTCATTCTAGATAAATGAACGTAAAAGCTGGGCACCTTGTACGTCGCTGGTAAATAAGGAAGATAGTTTAAAGTAGAATATGTATATGGCACACGAATTCAGAGAACACTCCCAAATATCAATTATAACAGCTTAATTAAAGTTGAACCTGTGACATACTACAACAAAAATGCAAACAAACAACTAATGGAAATGAGAACGAAGCACCAAATTAGAGACATAAATTTGGTATAAAGTACATATACCTACATCTGCATCAGTGTTATACTAATAAATGAGCTAAATTCACAACTTCTAAGAAATATGAAAAATATTTTTACAGCCTTGATATTTGACTTTTGTTCTAGCTTAGCAAAATTAGAAGCTGATAATAAATAAAATTTGGGGATATTTAGATATTCACTGACGTATCAAAGGATGAAACAGGAACAGGAGCGTAATTTTTCTGTAAATTAAGTTCTGCTAAGTCTGCGGATAGCTTTCTGTTTATTTTATGAAATGTGGAAAATATAAAAAGGTATTTCCAGAAGTATACCCTCGTTTTCTTCCTCTTTTTCGGGCTTCATTCATCGTACCAGATTCTGATAAACTTTTGCGGTTTCCACATTTCACATTTTCCCTAATTTTTGAACCGATTGCTGAAACACAATGCGAAATCTAGCGAATATGTATGATGCTTAAAATTCAACTAAACCTTTCGGTGAAGTTTTTAATTGTTTTGCATGTCATTTGCGCGTTTTAATTACATAGGCTAGGCGTATAGGTCATGCCGTCCGACTGTTGGGCGAAGGAAATAGTTGTTCGTGACCAACTTGCAGAATTTTGCAATTACAATAATCTGTCATACATGTGCATACAAATGTCAAAACAATGGCGAATTCTCAGTAGTCATTCTGTGCTTTGACTAGCGGATGAAGCTTACAGGGTGCTCGCATCTGTGTGCGTCAGCACCCACATAAATACAAATGCCCGTATGCAATTAAGTTTAATGCCACACAAAATTTCCTCCCCCCCCGCGGGTTTGTGGTAGCACAGTGTGCACAATAATTATACATTTGTCGTTTCATTTACAATGACTTAGAGTAAACCACTATGTACGGACACTAATGTGCCACATGCATGCATGGAATTATTGATTAACTCAACGTTGAATGACAAGGAAATTTCGAAATAAAGCAGTCAAATACATAGTTTTGCGTTCTGCTTCAGCACAGCTAGATATGTATGTAGTATGCAAATTTCAGAACTATAAAGCAATATAGAAGACAGAATATCGTATAAAATATACTTAAATATTTATCTTATTTGCTCATACTCTTAATGTCAAAATGTCGAAATGAAGTTTCGCATACAAATAAATATGTTGAGTGATGAAATATTTCCCATACTGCCTTAAAGCGTGAGTTTAGTGTATTGACATTCTATATTTGAAAACTCTCTATAACTCAAATCTTTTCGAACTTAAAAATGTTAATAATTTTTTAGTTAGTGATTTTTCTTTCCATAAAAATATTTTAATATCTTATGAGAAAACACGCGTTGAAGTAGTAAAGGGAACGGTTTACATATTCTATTCTCTCTAATTGAAAATTTATTTCATTTTTTTCAAAAGTAAGAGTAAAATTTTGTCTACACTTTTCACTGCGTATTGAAAACTAAAAGCAGCCAAAGAAGTGCGTGAGCTATTTTAGCCGACGGTTCACATTTGCACCCTTCAATTTAACTGTGCTGTGCAAGATGTCAAGAGACTACGAGCCACTTACTTTCACCGATGAGGAAGTTGAGTGATGAAAAATCTTATCCAAATCCATTGCCACTGAGGGAACCAACATGTTAATGCTAAAACACCTAGCCGGATGAGTGGTCCCGCTCCTGAAACCTGGGAAATTTGCCAACCAAGGAGAGTCTTATCGTCCGATAACTCTCCTTTTCCCAATACTGGAGACACTTTAGGCCTTGTTACTAACGACGTTCACTAAACACCTGAGTCTAGCAGACTTCCGAAAAGTGCACAGCACCTCCACAGCACTTATGGCATAAACGCCCAAATAGTTCGTGGTCTAAATCAGGGTGGTTCCTTGTGTGCACCATTGGATTTGCCAAAGCCTTTGACATAGTCAGTCATACAAGCTACTAGAGGAAATCGAACAATTCACGCTCCCTCCAGGGCTGAAGGGGTGGACTATGACCTATCTGGTCGGTAATCATCTGTACCATTTCGAGGGCAGAACATTAAGTTAACATTAAGTCTCCGCTCACGGTCAGAGGGAATTTCCATCACCTCATCAACTGTGGACAATATTGCCATCAAGCAAAATTATACTTACAGCTACCATAACAAGCCATTGGGAATAACCTATCACAATATTTTCTGCAGATGCAAACTTGAAGGGAATAAAGAAATAGTTTAACACTTTCTGTGAGTTCCCAGTTTTATCACAAAACCAAGAAAGAACTCCAAACCTTGAAACCTTGAACTTTTAAATATCTTCGTCCATGAAAATTTTTTTTGGACGTCCACTTTGTTCATCAACTTCGGTTGAAATGTTGGGGAGCCATTCATGAATGGACTCCTGAAAAATCGTCTGGCTTAATAGTCTTACACCTAAACTTGTATGATTACCATTAGCTTGACCTAAGATTACCGGCATTGATTGCGAGAGTGTCAGCCATATGTATTGCTGTTGATGACAGTTATATTGGAACAAAAACAAAAAAAAAAAATTACGTACTTATGAACCTTAGAAAATATGGACAACACAGTTATGATCCAATAAAAAAATCGCATAAAACATCAATTTTGTAGTTGGGATTTAAATATTTGTCAGCTGATCTCATTTGCATATGAAAACTATTTGTATACGTATATTAGAGCTGGTGAATTTTCATGGCGCCATAAAAACGAAAAATCATGTGTTTAGGAAACTACGGATTCTTCTTCATTCTGCGGATCAGTTTGAACAACTTTGCCCAAGGGAATGTAGATCGAAAACCGGGCTCGAGCCGAGATTGTAAGGCGATGTTTTTTGGAATTATAAAAATTCGTTCGTCATGTTTTAAGAATATATCTCTGATACAGCTGATTACTTAAATTTTTAAGCTAATTAAAAACGGCAAGCTCTAATGTATATATGTACATACATATGTATGTATTAGATTGTGTCATTTAATCTAATGTATATATGTACATATTTGTCATTGTGTCATTTGTAGGCAAGTTTTAGCTACAAAACAAGCTTCTACAAATTTGAGCTCCGAATATTCATATTTATAGGTGCCTTTTTCCAAATTTGCATATTCTAAACAATAGAATTTTTTTTCTTATTTTTGTGAAATTGAAATTTGATAAAAAATTATTCTGGAAATTTACTGGCTCTACAAAGAAATGTTATTAAAAAAATTATTTTTTTAAAGTTTTCAGTCTGTTTTTTTTCAAAAAACAAAAGTGGCTTAAAATGACATGTGGATAATTATAATTTGGCGTACTTCGTCAACGGCTTAGGTGACTTCTACAAGTGGCTTAGCATTACAACGTTATTTTCTTGAATTCTTAGTCACGGCAGGCAGCATTGGTTGTATGCGTCAGCGCACAATAGTCAAGGCAACAACTAACGGTGCCAAAAGCTGACATTAAAACTTGAAAATTAAAAATTTTTCGCTGGCTGCGAACGCCTGCGCGTCGGAAATTTGTCGCTCTGCAGGCAGGCAACGACCCAAAACTCCAAATATACGGTACATTAAGTTTTCGGTTAGTGCTTATTGAAAGTGTAAAACAAAAAAAAAAAACATTAGCGAACCGCTTGTGCATTAAGAACATGCGCATTGCTGAAAATTTGCGAAGAATCTTGTTGTACAGATATTTTTGCCGACTGACTGCTATGTTGTTGGCTTTGACCGAGTTTTTAGCAATTTTCTGGTTGCAACGCTGACAGCGACAGCGCTAACAGTACGCGCCCCTGCTTGTAGTTTTGAGCTTCGATGTCTGCTTGTAGTTACCTGCATGGCTCGTGGTTATAGGTATTGATTTTACCTTGTCTTAGCATGCCAACTTAACGGTTGGCTAAATTGTAACTATTTTTTTGTCATGAAGTTATTGACTGAGGTTACAGGGACGAGGCGGTCGATTTTCGTGGTCGCTGAAATGAGTTTTATTATTAAATTAAAACTTTTGTGAGAATTTCATTCGCAAAGTCAACCTCTGCATCGATTGGCTAAATATAGCTTCAATTCAATGAACTCCCGCAGAGCTAAACTGATCGAATCAAGATTTTTTAATGTTTTGTTCCTTTATCTTAATTGGAAGTATTAAAAATTTTTTGGTAATTTTATAATTAGTGTTTAACAAATCGCGAACCATTCTTATCCTACAAGCATTTTCTTAGTATTGACGACTTTGAGCTTAAACACAATAATCATAAAAGCGTTTAACACCAAGCGTGCCGAATTGTGTGTGCGCCTAAATACAGTAAATTTTGTGGTAGACAGATAATCAGGTTCAGTTTAGAACGGAAACTTGTTCTCAGTTGAAATATTTGAAAAAATAAAAAAAATCAATAACGGTGGCAGTGGGTTGCTGCTCTCAAAAAAAAAAAAAAAAAAAAAAAAAAAAAAAAAAAAATGAAGTGAAGAATTTCAAATTTTTTTGTTTTAATATTTTTTGTAAACCTGTTTTTGTGAGAATTATCAAAATATTTTCTAATATTTGTTTTTTTTTACGAATTTTTTGACTTTTTTCTTGATTGAAAATCGATTTTCTTGATTAAATATCTAATAATGTCGTGTTTTTTGTGAATTTTAAATTTGTTTAATTAGTATCCGTTTTTTTGAAAATTTGAAATTTTTTATTTTGATTGCTTAAATATTTTTTAAAAAATATCCATTTTCAAGGTTTTTCAAAATATTGTGTAGTATTGTTTTTTTTTTGAAAATTTTGAATTTGACGGTATTAAGTATTGTTTTTAAACCATTATTTTTTTTTTTAAGAATTTTCAAAATATGTCGAAATATTTGTTTTTTGATAAGTTTGAAATTGACAGTTTTAAATATTTGTTTTTGGGAAGTTTTACCCTTTTTTGAGAGTTAGAAAATTATATTGTAATATCTGTTATTTGAAAATTTTGAATCTGACTCTGCTATACATTTTTTAAAAACACTGTTTTTTTTTGGAAATTTTTAAAAACATTCGTTTTTTGAGAATTTTCATAATATTTTGTAATATTTGTTTATTGAAAATGAAATTTTTTTTGTTTTGACGGTATTAAACATTGTTTTTAAAACATCCGTTTTTTGAGAATTTCAACAATATATTGTAAATCCGTTATTTGAAAACTTAGAATTTGAATGTGTTAAATATTTTTTAGAAATACCGGTATATTTGAAATTTTCAACATTTTTTTATATTTGTTTTTGAAAATTTTCAAATAAATACTTTATACATTTTTATACCCTGAACAGGGTATATTAAGTTTTTCACGAAGTTTGTAACACCCAGAAGGAACGGTCGGAGACCCTATAAAGTATATATATAAATGATCGGTATGTTGAGCTGAGTTGATTTAGCCATGTCCGTCTGTCTGTCTGTATATATGTATGTATATGAACTAGTCCCTCAGTTTTTAAGATATCGTTTTGAAATTTTGCAAACGCCATTTTCTCTTCAAGAAGCTGCTCATTTGTCGGAACTGCCGATATCGGACCACTATAACATATAGCTGCCATACAAACTGAACGATCGGAATCAAGTTCTTGTATAGAAAACTTTTACATTTGACAAGATATATTCACGAAATTTGGTATGGATTATTTTCTAAGGCAACAATGTAATCTCCGAAGAAATTGTTCAGATCGGCTTACTATAGCATATAGCTGCCATACAAACTGAACAGATAGTTTCTAAAAGAAATGCACCTGTGAAGGGTATATTAGCTTCGGAGCAGCCGAAGTTAACGTTTTTCCTTTTTTTGTGAATTTTTAAAATATTTTGTAATATCCGTTTTTCGAAACTTTTGAATTGCTTACTTTTACACATTTGTTACTTTCACTGTATTAAAAACACCCGGGTTTTGAGAATTTTGAAGATATTTTGCAATATCTATTTTTGAATATTTAAAATTTTTTTTGTTGAATATAGAATGATTTATGAAGTAGTTTTTTCTGAATTTTCAAAATTTGTTTACAGTAGTCTGATTTATGAAATATTTATTTATTTTCTATTTACCAGTTATTGTATGTTATTAGAATTTGTGAACGGGTTTATAACACGTCTAGTATAGTCATGCTATTGGAAGTATTAACCTTGTTATTTGGGGCATAATTATTTAAACGGATCATCTCACTTCGTACTTGACTACAAACCACTAAAGACCAGGTTAAAATGTGTCCATTATGCTGCATTAGGTTTAATTTTAATGCCCTTCCGCAATTCTAGGAAGTTGTACAAAGTTTAATTAAAACTTGTAACACCAATGAACTACCTTTTACTTAAATGCTCTTTTAAGATTTGTTGTGTCGCCAGTTTTTCATTACGTTCAAAATTTATTCGATAATGTTATACTTAAATTGCGAGTCACTGTGGTTTTGCTTGCGTTTTTCAATATTTATGGCATTAAGCTGAAAATACATTAATCCTCTAAGCAACTAACAGCAAGCGAGTCTAATTTTGTGTGAGCCAGAATGCAGTATTTAGTTGAAAACGCGCAATCAAGGCCAGTTGAGAACCAAAAACCTGTTCTCACAGTTAAAAGTGAATTGAAAATAATCAAAATTTGGTTGGAGTTGCAGTTGCCGAAAGTACAAATTGTTGATTGCATAACTGAAATTTTTTTTGTACTAAATTTGTATTCAATATTTTGCTTTTAAAATTTTTTAATTTTATAATTAATGATCATGACTTTCAATTTTGACTTTTTTCATCAATTTTTGAGATCGTAGACCAATTTTTTTCCGCTTTTTGACACATTGCTAGTTTTATCGAGTTACTCTAAGCCTAAATTGTATCGTCTTAAATTCTCGTTTTATTTTCTTAAGCTCTTTTTTTGATTTTTTAGTCAAAAAAAAGAGCTTCGTAGCGGTTTCGTATACACAAGAGTTTTTTGTGAAGGAAAAAATCAATCTTATCGTCTAATGATGCCTTAGAACCTCTACATAAAGCTCATATATTTTCATCTTCAGCATAAGATATAACATACATACATACATATAAGTAGTATAGTATAACAGGGTTCATATGAAGTTTCAATTTTTAATTTTTTTTAACACTTTGAAGGGGGAAATAAGTCATAAAAAATTAAGAGCTTATAACACATACTATATACAGGTGTTCGGGTTTACAACACATAGAATAGAAGCTAGAGGGAAGTTTTTAACACCCAGAAGGAAGCATCAGATACCCTATGAAATAAAGATATAACTACATATGTAAGTGATCGGCGTGACTAGCTGTCGCTGAAATTTGGACTCAAGAAACCGCTCATTTGTCGGAACAGCGGACCACTTTAGCATATAGCTGCCATATAAAATGTACGATCAGAATTACTTTATTTGAAAAGATATTTTCTCGAAATTAGGCAAGATTTATTGTCCAAGGCAATAGGTACAATCTTCAAACAAATTTTACAGATCGGATGTAAGAAAAAATTTTTCATTTGACCAGATCTCTTCACGAAACTTGTCAGGAAAATATCTGAAGACCAGATCGGACTACTAATATTTGTATGAAAAATTATTTTATTTGAAGAGATATCTTCACCAAATTTTGTTCAAATAAAGGCAAAAATATCTGAAGTTATTTTCAGATGGTGCCGAAATATATATAAAATATATAAATACAATGAAAAATATATATATTAGGGTGATTCAAAAAAAAAAAAAAATTTTTCCTTTGGTACTCGGAAAAATAGGTTCCTAGACACCTTCTTAATTGTAACGGAAAGGTCCTCCTACATACAGTTTTCTAATTTTTCCTATTATTAGATGGAAAAATTTATATCTCGCTTCCAACTACTTGAAAAAATATCTTGTGCCTTAGATTTTGTAGGAAAATTAATGCCCTAAAAAAGGTCTCCTATGATTTTTCGTAAACCCAACCGTTTAAAAGATATTAACGGTTGAAGTTTGATTATCTGTCGAAGGTATTACAGCTTCGGTTTATCCGTAGTTAAGGTGTTTTTTTTTTGTTTTTGTAATTTTCGTAAGTTCGGAATGCAATGACATTTCAAGTGTTTTATAATATTTAAAGTATTTATTACAAGATTTTTACTTAATACAAAAAGGGGGAAAAAATCAAATAAAACGGTAAAAAATGCAAGGCGGTTCATTCACTTTGAATGCGTTGGCTTACGAGTAACTTTGCGAACGAAAAAATAAACAACTTCTTCAGTGGCCATTGAACGTATAAGTTAGGCAGCGAAAAGGGAAGTAAACAAAAATAAAAATAGAAACAAATTTTATTTTGGTTTTTTAAAATAGCAGTAATTTTGTAAGATTTTTTTTTAAATTATTTTTTTTCTTTTTTACTTTTTTAATATACCTTTTAACTTCTTAGTTTAAGTGCCGCCATTCTTCTGCATTCCGCGCAAGAAAAATGCAAGCAAACAAAACTCACTTACCAGGAAGTAGTTACCCACACACAAATTCAGTAGATTCTTAAGTGTGTTTGTCATTTTTATCGGGCTTAAGTATCTAGCTGATTGCTGTAAATGGTGATTATAAGAATTTGTATCTATTTTTATTAATTTTTTTTGTTGTCATTTATGAAAAATGAGTGTGACTTCAATAGAGTGATTATCTCGACAAACATTTCCTGTCTCAAGTGGCGTCTTACAATTCTCTATATGTAGATTTTGATTTCTTTTATAATATTTTATTTTATTTTGCTTTGTCTTTTTGCTTCAAAAGTGTTAAATACAAATGACTTGCTGAAGGCGGGTGTACTTAATGAGCTGCCATTGTGGCTATTGTGATTTCCCACCGAATCAAGCAACCGCATTAAATTCTGTAAAACTGCTGAGCATTCAAGCGGCGATAAATTAAAGTAATTACAAAACACTGCCTTGTTGCCAATTGTATTTTTGTATGTATTTAGGCTTATCGTTTTTGACAACTCAAATCAAAGTCTGTTGTAAACAATTAAAATGTAAGTTTAAATCATAAGAATTCCAAATGCCGTAATTGTCATTCGTTGCAAATTTAAATACATGAATTACAAGTAATCATAACGTGCTCGTAATGTCATGTTGAAGTCATGAACTTTGCCTGATTACTTACTATGTGCTTTGTTATTCAGATAAGTAAGAGAATGAGATAAATACAAGCCAGGAGAGCTAAGAGAGGTGGAAAGTTTACTCACGCTGCCAATCAAGTTATTCACTTCTTCCTAGAAAAAGTCGCTGCACGCCTGACATCAACAAAAAGTGACACTCACTTGCACCTTTGCACAGCTTTATCTTAGTATTTGACTCTCCTCCCTTCTTTTTTGTGGAATTATTTGAAAATTTGAGTGCATACCAGCAATCAGTTAAACATTTATGCCTGAATCCTCATTGTAAAACTCAGAATTTCCTAAAAAAAGTAATCCAAAACCCAGCAAAAACAATAAATTTTGGCCCCAAAAATTCTTTGATTCAAAAAATAATGCAATTGCGTTTTAAAGTCTCAAATTTAATAAAAAAATCTCACACCTAAATACTATTTTTTTGTCAAATTATAAAATGTTTCCATACCGACGTAAAAGATGGCGCACCCTGTATAGAACTTTTAACATTCATTTCTATAATTTTCAATGAGAATTATAATTTTTTTTATATAAACGAGCTTCCTTTGAAACTCAGTCTTAAGCTTAGCTAATTATTCTAAATCCAGGAGAAAATATATTGTGATTTAATAATTTTCAGGCTTTTAATCGTAGCAATATGAAAGATTTTTTGGTTACAAAAACCCTTGGCCTTTTGCATACCAATTATTCAGTGATAATATACTACTGTGCCCAAAAAATAAGGTGACTTTATTATTTTTTGAAACTTCTTCATTTATTCTTCCAAATCAATTTCATCTCCTTCAAAGTAATTCCCTCCCGATGCAATGCACTTATGCCAACGGATTTTCCAGTCTTCGAAACACTGGTTGTAGTCACTTTCCGGGATGGCCTTCAGTTCCGTCTTCGCTGCGGATTGAATCTCTTCTATCGTATAAAAACGGTGTCCCCGGAGCGGTCTTTTGAGTTTGGTGAGCAGCCAGAAGTCGCACGTCGCCAGATCAGGTGAATACGGTGGTTGCGGAACGATATGGTGTGTGTTTTTGGCGAAATAATCACGAATTACGAGGGCAGTATGGGATGGTGCATTATCGTGGTGTAGAAACCAAGAATTGTCTTTCCACAATTCCGGCCTTTTTTGGCGGATAGCGTTACGCAAACGACGCATAACGTTCAAATAATATTCCTTGTTGACTGTTTGACCGGTTGGAAGGAATTCATAATGCACAACACCACGATAATCGAAGAAAACAGTCAACATGACCTTGATTTTTGAGCGACTTTGGCGCGATTTTTTTGGTCTCGGCTCTCTTTTGGCACGATATTCGCTCGATTGAACGGTTGTTTCGGGGTCGTAAGCATAGATCCAAGTCCCATCGCCAGTTATAATGCGTTTCATGACACCCTGATAGTCGGAAAGCATCGTTTCACACACTTCAATGCGACGCCTTTTTTCCAAAAAATTCAATGTTTTCGGTACCAGTCGAGATTTGACGCGCTTTAGGCCCAAAACATCCTTCAAAATGGTATTGGCTGAGCCTTTCGATATGCCAACTTCATCAGCAAAGTCTCTAATTGTTAATCGACGGTTTTTCAACACCAAATCTTTAATTTGTTGAACGTGAGCTTCGTCGGTTGAGGTTGATGGTCGCCCTGGACGCTCTTCGTCTTCGACACGTTCACGGCTGGCTTGGAACTCACTATACCACTTGTAAACATTATACACTATACCACACCCTGAGAACATAGGTCCCTTGTTGTATCTAAGAAATATACTTCTTTAATATAAATTACAAATCGACAAAGCGCTCTGAGCCCTCCTCAAATTTGTTGAGTTTGTCCGCCAAAATAAAATTTGGTTATGTCTTTTGGTTCGCCGAAGGTAAGGCTGCTAAGATGTTTCAATTTAAGTCTTGCAAAGGCTGGACAATGGTCAAGGTAATGCCTGGTTGTTTCCACTGCACCCTACTTCATACAAATTTGACAACTTACGTCCGAAAAGACAAAAGATAATTTAATGCAACTTGGCTTGCGTATTGAATAACTTCAATTGTAATAATTCTGTTATACTTTCGCAATTACCATATCATTTTATGGATGTCTTGTGTTATCTACGATCGGAAGTCGTACTGTACTCTTCGACAATGATTCCTAATATTCACGAAACCTTTGTTCTTTAAGTAATTTCAGGGAATTCTTATTCTTGGAATATTTTACAAAAAGCTCACTTTAGTTTTCTTGACATAGTTGCTTATTGTTGCATAGTGTAATAATTGCTTATTGTGTAATTATTATAATTGCTTGAGCAATTTACATACTCGAACCATCAAATTAGGCGTAACATGCGTGAATTCACGGTCGCATTTCAGATGCTTACCTCGATTTGGCTTAGTGAGAGTGGACTACAGAGTTGTCAGAATTTATTAATAAAATCAGATTCTCTGACCTGTTTCTTCGATTTGGATCAGAAAACAGCGCAAAGCTGAGAGTTTCATTTTTTACTTTGAAATCATCAAATATGCGAAATCTACCGCTTGAAAATGTTACAACTGATATTCTTCACTCATATAATTTGTCTTTCGCCAACGCTGTGCTCCGACATAAGTATTGATAATATACTGCTCATCATCATATTCACCATTATTTTATCAACATCTCAACCCTAACCGAGCTAATCGCTTGACAGTCTTTCAGAAAATCTGAAATAATGATAACATATTTCGACAATGATTCAGAGAACATTCAATGGCTCCCTGGCTTAAGCAAGTAATATTCATATCTGCTCTAAATTCCCTGTTTATTTTCCCAAAATATGTGCCAATCTATCGATATGGCTTGTTTAGATAGGTCGAAACTTTTTGACTAAGTTTATTTAAAAGCGGGGCTCCTTGCAGGGGGCGCTTGACATCTTCACACGAAGAATTTCGCAATTTTCTCTTTATGGGGAAGAACTATTTTATTTCCGAGCTCTCGAATCTGGAACTCCTAAAGAAGAGCCATTGCTGTGAATTAAGGACCAATGACGAATTCTACATCTTATTTGACGGATAAAAAGTTGAAATAGGAACAGGAGCGGGCTTCTTCTGCAGTAACACATACACAGAAGATGACTTCAAACTAAATCACTACAGTTCAGCGTTTCAAACCAAAGTTATTGGCATAACAGAAGGTGCCAAGTGGACTGCTGCCTTAACCGGAAATTAAATACTATACTCTTAGTAGGTAACTCGATTAATATCATCTGGGTACTCTGTTACGTAGGAGTAGAAGGAAGAAGGCTGCCTTTTCGGTCAAGTTGGCCCGCTCGGGTGTAACTAGCAATATAATTCCCTTAAGCTGTTCCAGACAATTCAGCTCCTTCAAGCAATGAACCCTAGAAGAACTCCTCAGGTATTGGAGCACTAGCAAAAGGCTAGGCATTAGGCATACCACAAAGTTACTTTGGGGTAATGTTGATGGTAGACAGCCCAAAAAACTTCCACTTCTTTAGATAAAGGGAACTCAGTAATATTGTAGGGGTCGTCACAGGGCACCTACTCTTAAGAACCCACCTTCAGAAAATGGAAGGTTGAATGCGGGGGGATCAGAGTCTCTGCTGATGGAACTTATCTTTGCGAATGCCCAGCTTTCAACCGGATGAGACTGGATATAACTTACGCGACATTGGGCAGATGGGGTGAAAAAATCACGCTCTTTTTAACCAATCATTAGTGCAAGACTCATGTCGATCCTTCAACCTCTAACGACGTTGCCGATGAATATTACGAACACGATTAATGGTCTTCACATCCTAAACGATTTGAGTGATTATTGTCTATTGAGCCGTTCAGTCGGTTCATACATCACCTTTAATGTTACAACATCACCTTTGTCCTAATATAACCTCAAATAAATTAAATAAATTTTCCAAATAAAACAAATTTCCAAAGAGCATAACACATTTTGTTTATTCAGTTTAACAATTATGTTTAATTTGCATGTAAAATTATAATTTTAAATAACTTAAAACGATATTTACATTATCATTATTAATATATAATTTAATATATAATTTTTATTGCGAATGGTGATGACGTAGTCGATAAATGTTTGCGAATAACATGAGTGCAGCAATAAATTACATGTAATGATGCACTATTAAATAAAGATAAATTATCATATAGTAATGATAAAGGTGTGAAATAAGTACATATGTAGTAAGAGCTTAGACAGCAAAAACTCTTTTAAAATAAAGATATATGACTCGAATGGAATTAGCAGTTCCTATGGAACTTAATTAGAGAACGTCTACAGTTAATTTATTTTCTATATGAGATGGTGTTTTGAAACACCATCCGCTCGATGGCACCGCTTACGGTATAAAGCTCACGTACGCCCCTGATTTATGATCGTCCACATGCACTGACGGCATAACAGCCAAAAAGTTCCCAAAAAGCTTCCCTTAATACTCACTTAACCAAAGCTATGTCATAGTTGGCTAACTCTTTGGCGCAGCTGCGCGATATTCCGGATTTTTTAACCAATCCTCCTTGATGAGGTCAGCACCTTTCTCGCCTATCATAATGACCGGCGCATTTGTATTGCCGCTACTGATTGTCGGCATAATACTGGCATCGATTACACGCAGTCCACGCACGCCGTAAACACGTAACCGTGGATCGACCACCGCTTCCGGATCCCAAGCCGGTCCCATTTTGGCAGTGCCGCAAGGATGATAAATCGTCATAGAGATCGTACGCGCTTGGCACTCCAAGTAGTCGTCCGAGTATATTTTGAATTTCTTACAATTTGGCATTGGTCGTTGGTATAAGCGCGAACCAAACTGTTTGAAGACTTTGGCGTTTGCTACACGTAGCGCAATCTTTGCTCCTTCCACCAGAGTTTTGACATCAAAAGGATCATCGAAATAGTTAGCGTTTATAAGCGGATAGTGGAAAGGATTTGAGGAACTCAGTCGCACCCAACCACGTGAGCGTGGACGCAACAGTAATGGCATGATCGTCCAGGTGTCTTTGTTGGCAATCGGTTTAAAAACTTCCTGGTAGAGTGACTCTTTAAGACCTAATACTTGTTTCACGCGTGCGCCATTATCCGAATTAATGGAGGCCGGTGCCATATGAAATTGTATATCAGGCCAATCGATAGAGTTGTTCGAGTAAGGTGTGTGCACAAAGGCCAATCCCTCAACACCACCGAGCGTTGTCATCGGTCCACGTTCTCGCAGCACATACTGCATGGTTAGTGCCGTGGGATTGAAGCGATCTTGTATTATAGCAACAGGTTTGTCAACCAAAAACGAAAGACCACCCATACCAACGTGATCCTGCAGATTCTCGCCAACCGGCAAGTCCTGCAACACGCGTATGCCATGTTTCTCCAGATGCGCCTTTGGGCCGATGCCTGACAGCATCATTATCTGTGGTGTATTAATGGCACCAGCCGACAAAATGATCTCACGTCTGGCGCGTATGCGAAATACCTTGCCGTTCTTAACAAACTCCACAGTATGAGCGCGCATAGTGCTTGGCTCTATGATTACTTTGGTGACATGCGAGTTCATGGAAAGATGAAAATTCTTACGCAATCTAATTGGACGTAAGAAAGCCTTTGCCGTGCTGCAGCGCGAGCCACGACGAATAGTGCCCTGTGCAATCATAAAACCAGCCTGCTTCTCACCATTGATGTCACGATTCTCATAACCAATCTCGCGTCCCGCTTCCACGAAAGCGGCAACCAATGGCGAGTGCCAGGGTGATTCCTGCACCGTCATTAGACCACCGCGTCCATGATAAGGATTGTTAGCTAGGTAGGGATTACGGTTATCTTCCGATTTCTTGAAGTAATGCAGCACATTATTATACCCCCAACCGGTGTTACCCAGCGATTCCCAATGATCATAGTCATGGCGATTGCCACGCACATACAGCATATAGTTGAGCACACTCGAGCCGCCGAGCACCTTACCGCGCGGCCAATTGCACTGATTATTTTTCATGCCAAGGCAGGCTTTGTTGGATGGCTGTGTCTTATACTGCCAGTCAAGTTTGCTCAACTGCAGGTAAGCGGCCAATGAGGGCACGTCCGATATCTCATTTTCATCTGGACCCGCTTCGATGAGTAGCACCTTCCATTTACGCATTTCCGTGAGTCGATTGGCCACAACCGCTCCGGCCGAACCAGCGCCCACCACAATGAAATCATACTCGGGATACAGATTCAGTTGATCGATGGGTCGCGCCTCTGGATCGACGCTATCGTAACGGTAGTATGTAATGGCGGCGAGCAGTAACGGTATTAGCCAAAGGCCGGTGGTGACTACGCCGAACGTAGATTTTATCACAGTCGTTATGAAAAGTAGATTGAGTACCATTGTCTTTGGATAGAATGGTGTGCAGTACTTTGATTTCGATGAGTTGATTTTATTGCTTTATTTGTTTTTGGCGTGTGGAGTAGTACTTTGAATAACTGTTATCACGCTATGAACCTTCGCAGCAACTTTTTCCGTTTGCTCATTGTAAAATGTACTGTGATGCCGACGATACGAAGTCCGACGGCGTTACTGTAAATACAAGAAAAAAAAACAACAAATAAAGTTTTTATGTTTAAACAAATATAAAAAGCTGGTGGCATAATTATGCAAAACTTTAATGAATTATTTTGATTATTTATTTTTCAGAGAATATTTACAATTATGGTTGTTTAAATAATTATAATTAGCTGTATATTAGTACAATTATATTTCATGTTTGGAAAACAGTTTGTAATTATTTTTATTTGCTTTCTTTCAGGTGAGTCAACATTAACTATTAAGAAGTGACTTCTCAGTGAGTTCGGTATATGTATAACCGTAAGTTTTACAGATCATTCAAATAAAAGTTGTTTCAACTTAATAATATTATTTCATATGCATAATTAACGGTAGTATCGTTTATATTTTAATTAGGACTGAAGCTTCGCGGATTTTATTATAAGGTATAAAAAGATAGTTTTCTTGATTGTGATCGATCAGTTTAAATGACAGTTATTTGCTTTAGTTGTCTGTCTATCTCTCGCCCTTTCTCTGATCTCCGACCAAAAAAAAATGGTCGTTGGAAAGAAATTTAGCACAATGAGACAGTAATCCCCGAACAAGGCCTAACATTTTACATCAGAAATGCTATCGAAAAGTAGTAGATCACATATGTAGGTTGCCGTTTATATTTCTGGTTTCAAGAATATTAATAATCGAAAATCGCTTTATTTTTTTTCGTAATATTCTCCATTACACTCTTGAATGCGTTTAAACCAATTTCCGACGTGTTTTTGCCACTCCGAAACATGTCTCTTCAATGCATTAACCGCCTCTTCAGGTGTCGAAACACGTTGATCTATAGTTTATTTTTTACGAATGATAATAAAAATAAGACATTCGGTGCCAAGTCAGAACTATACGGAGAATGACTCATCAAATCGATGTTTTAAATGCTCAAAAATGCATTTGTTTCAGTCGATGTCGAGCTATCATTGTCATGGCGAAGAGTGGTCGGTTTTCGGCGGTTAGTTTTCCTGATTTTTTGAAAGACAACTGGCAAAAAATTGTTTTATATCACTCAGAATTTACTGTTCTATGTTGTTCCAGTGATATGGTTGCGACATGTCCAGCTTTTCCATAAAAGCAGGCAACCATTTGCTTGGAAGTGTTTCGTCCTCGAACAACTTCTATTGAAATCGGCTAATCTTAAAATACCCATACAGTCGAGTGCTCATACACATAAATCCAAGTTCCATCAAATGTTCATGCAATATTGAATATGTGCTAGTTTGACTAATGCTCATAGTTGCCTTCATCTCACGCTAGGTCACATGACTATCTCGAAATACCAGTTTGCACTCAGCATCAACAGTTTCCGGAATAACAACTGATTTTGGAAGACATTCCAAAGTGTGTGGAGTGGTGTGATCGACGACGTCGATTGAATTGACCAAATCATCAATAAACAGTGACCTTTAATAAAACTTCATCGTCAAAAATTGAATTAGGTTCAACTATGCACTCTTGAGGAGTTAAGGGTTTAGGGGTAGTTAGAATTTTCAAAAAATTATTTTTTTTTTCGCATTTTCGTAAAGTGTAATATGTAATAATTAAAAATATTCTCTGAAAATTTCACGTTGATCCGATAATTAGTTTTTGAGTTATTCTACAAATAACAAAGAGAGCTCCGTAGATTTTAATCCTGATCGAAGGATTTTTATTTTTTCGAAAATTTCGATTTTTTAAGATCAATTAACTGTTGATTTTTTTACAAAAATTTAGAAAAAAATTTCCTTAGCTCGCCAATTTGTTAATTTTGAAAAAAAAAATAAAATCTTTTTTTTTTTTGTCCGATTGTTTTACATGAATCTGCAAGGACTTATGCTTGTCACCGCAAGTACCTTTTTTTGGAACAGGGTCAATACAAACAACTATAACTTTTGAAATAATATTTTTTTTTTGAAATTTTCGTGACTTCAAGTCAACACTGTCGATATCGGATCACTATAACATATAGCTGCCATACAAACTGAACGATCGGTATCAAGATCTTGTATGGAAAACTTTCGCATTTGACGTGGTATTTTCACCACGTCGAATGGATTACTGCTTAAGGTAATAATATAATCTCCGAGAAAATTGTTCAGATCGGATTATTATAGCATATAGCTTCCATATAAACTGAACACATAGTTACTAAAGGAAATGCACCTGTAAAGGGTTTATTAGTATATTTTTTTCCTGTTTTTCCTTTTTTTTAATATTTTATCTCTTGTTTCCAACGGGTTACATACTTTGACTGGCAGCACTCTGTGCTCCGAACGAAAGCGTGACAATTGCATTTTAATAATAATAATTAATATATTAACAATTACTATATTTCAATATTAATATTAATTGGGTTTTATTTGGGGAAAATGTTACTGACGGCTTTCTAAGCCAAAGCTAAATATTACCAGATTTGATGAGCACTTCAGGGATTTTTTGAAGTAAAGAATATAATGAATACATAATGCAATCATCCCCAATCACGCTGAAATGACTGACGTAAACTTGAACCTGAACACTTGAATCTCATGACAATCAAGAAGAAGCCGAAAATAATCACGTTTTTGCGGTATAAGCGATAATAAGTAGTATATATTACAATTAATATCATAAATCAATAAGACATCAACAGATTTGATGAGCACTTTTGGAATTTTTTAAGGCGATAAAAATAATCAATACATCATCGCAATCTTCTCCCAAGCTCTAGGCACGTGCTGGTGATTAATATTTTGATTGATTTCGGAGAATTGTTGCGCCGAATATACAATTAATTGCAATTAATTTTGTTTTTACTGCCGTGCATTATACAGTTATTTTGCTCGACTGCATTGCTCGGATAGCATTATCAATTGCAACAAATTAAAGACTAGTGTCATAGTGTACTAGATAATTGGAAGGCAGGTTACTGTCCGCCTAAGTGCCTAGTTTGAGGCTTAATTACTGGAAAATAGTAAGTAAAATATTAATAATGTTATTAGCTTAGCTTAAATGCTGTTTATGTAACAAAGAAATGATATCACAAGCTTTAATGGCACAATTGGTTTAAAGCGTCAAAGTCTAGAAAATGTAATGCGTTATAATTAAAAAGTAATAATAAAGGGTAATCCCTTTCGAGGTTTCTTACTTAAAAAAAAAAAATAATGAATAGAAATTTTTTAAAGATTATTTCTTTTGTTGAATCCAATTTTCGATGACTTGTTTGTTCGACTGGTAACTGGTGAATGGCACGCGTGATGGTTTGCTTCAAGACCTGAATCGAAGCAGGATTGTCCGCATAGACTTTGTCCACACAAGAAAAAGTCTAACGGTGTATAATCTCACGATCTTGGTGGCCAATCCACCGCCCCAAAACGTGAAATTATCTGCTTGCTGTAGTGTTCTCTCAGTAAATCCATTTATTAATACGATGTGTAGGAAGTGGTGCCGTCTTGTTGAGACCAAATGTCGCCGAGATCACGATAATGGTCGCCATTGATGGTTACGTTCTCACCGGCATCATTTTTGAAGAAACATAAAGCGATTTTGTTCGAAAACGTTGGATATTTTTAGAACTTTTTAAGTGCTCATAGAGCGAAGCGCCGCCGAATCGACTCTCCACGGTCTTCGTGTACACTCTCAGCTACGGCTGCTATATTTTCATCGCTGAAGGTGGTCTATTCGGTGGAATGTTATCCAATAATAAATGCTGAGTCGCAAGGTGATTAAAGATGTTGTGCATGTCATCCTCAGTAGACCGATTTTGTTGACCATAAATTGAGCGAAGCTCGCGGAACACATTCTTTACAGAACGTGAATTTTCGTATAGTTGAACGATTTGTAAACGTTGTTCGGGCATAAGTCTTTCCATTATAAAAAGCCTATCAAATGATTTGTTTATAACAGTCTATTAAATTTCTACTTGGATCACCCGTTATTATTAAATCATAAATAGCTTAACTACATTGTAATGTCGTTTGTTTATTGAAAAGTATTGTGCAGTGAAATTGTTTCTTCCGAAAAAAAAAACAAAAAAAAAAAAATAAAAAATAAAAAAAAATAAAAAAAAATAAAAAATAAAAAAAAATAAAAAATAAAAAAAAAATAAAAAATAAAAAATAAAAAATAAAAAAAATAAAAAATAAAAAAAAATAAAAAATAAAAAAAAATAGCTGAAACTGTGATAAGGCATTTTATAAACCCTGCGCACGGTATATTACCATAAGTTTGTCTCGTTGTGTAAAGGCCAGTTGGCAACGTCGGAGACCCTATATAATATATACATATAGTACATATATAATAAGCATGATGCTTCAATTTGGTCATGTACGGCTGTCCGTCTGTCTGTATATACGTAAACCAGTCTCTAAGTTTTTGAGATATCGCTCTGAAATTTCGCATACATCTTTTTCCTCCGAAAAAACTGCTGCATTTACTGGAACCGCCAATATGGGACCAATATAGCATATAGCTGCCATACAAACTGAGCCATCAATATTATGTTCTTTTATTGAAATTCGGCATAGATTATTTTCCAAAGCAATAACACAATCTCTGAATCAATTTTTCAGATCGGATCACTGTAGCATATAGCTGTCATACAAAGTGTCCGATCCGGTGCAGCCAAATCAAGCTTTTTTTTTTGTTAAGGGGTTACATGGGTTTCACAGTTGTTTATTAAATATAAGTCTTTTAAATAAAAAAAAATATTCATTAAAATATTTAATTTTTTATATGTAAAAAAAATTACTGAAAAAAGACCGTTTTTGCCCGAGGAAACCCATGTAACCCCTTAATACACAATAATTACACTACTCAAAAAATCTGAAGGAAAAATTTGCGACTGATGTGCTAAGGATCCTTGAGGTTGTTGAGGTGTCCCGAATCCGAATTTAAGTTAAAAAATTTTCCTATTTTTGTCATTTCAGTAAATTTTAGGGTCTTGATCCCTAAACCTCTTGACTACAACACATTAAATGCTAGTGGTTGGCAGTTTTTACTATCATTTTCGTTTTTAGCAACCAAAAATTAGAAGACAATTAGTTTACGGTTATTAAATAACAAACAAAAAACCTATTTTTAGTGCAATAAGCCGGTGTTTAGTTCCATAAACTGTTTGATTCTTTAATAATAATTATATAATGAACATAAAAAGAGCAAAAAAACAACGGTATGTCATTGTTTACCTGCAAATACACCAAAAGTACATCTTTAGCGGTGTGTGACACTCTTTTGTTATATAAATACTTTTAACCGATATAAATCAAATCATATCAACTGTAATGTCCGAGCAGTATATCAATGTGTCTTCAATGTATGCGTGCTAAACACTACTTTGTTTTTACTGTTATATTATTATTACTATTATTTTTTTGCTTTTGCTGGCATTCGCCCTACACATGTTGCATGTCAAATGCCAAGCTAACAATAACTCTTTGATATTTAAAGCGACATGTTCAAGTCAATTCACTCATTATTAGCAACGCATGCGCACTAAATTTAAATAAAATCAATTTAGCACATAATCGGAAGCGTTCGCCAATACCAAGTTCGTGGCTTGAGTCTTTTGTTTTTCAACAACGCGATTTTTAATTTATTTTCATGATTTTTTGCTTTCCATTACTAATAGTCATTGACCCAGTTACTGCCTAAAGAAACAACACTTGACAAATAGGAATCAAATACATAAATGAAAACAAAATCGAGAATATAAAGCCGTTAAGTAATAAAAAGTTGGAAAATATATACATATGTATGTATGTACATTTATAATATGTATGTTCTTGCATCTTTTGTTGGTTTTCTTTACTTCTGTGTAATCAACAATTACTTGATAATTCTGTTAAGCCCCAAGCTGCCACACTGTTTACTCAATGTAAATTTACACAACGTAATTAGTGTTGTCTACTAAATATTTTGATTCTTTGACTTTCGAGCGACAAGTCACACATATGTACATACATATGTACATCAATAAATACATTTACTAAGATTTACTAGCCATGCAAAGGAAATATATTTGCAGCACCACACAGTTGCAGTCACGTAGCCGCCGTCAGTTTTCGCAGTGATTTGTGTAGAATTGCTTTTGAAATGTATTTTTTTATTTGCTTTTGACTTTTTGTTGATATTAAATTAAGTTTGCTCATCGCTGGTCTGAAACGTTTTACTTGTTCGCGCTTTATTATTGTTTGAGTGCGCCTCTTTGAAAACAGTTATTAGCGGTGACCAATCGAATTCGTTTCAATAACTGTATTTGACTAGCTTAATGCTTTTCTATATTCTGCATGCGTTCATAATTGAACATATACATACATAAGCGATTATTTCAAGGAATTTCGCGTTAGAAATATCGAGAAAGACAATTTCAAGCATTTTGCTTATGTTTTAGTTTTTGACTTTGCTGAAAGTTAAATATTTTGTGTAAAAATGCAAACAAATTAGTAAAATTATAAGAACGTCATCGTTGGCCATGGTTGGCAAAGTAAGTTGACGCCACTAAACGTAAAAGTACAGCGAATACTTAATAGTATCCATTTGGTGCTAGTCAGAAAGTTATACAGGGTTTGTACGGACTGATTTCCTTTCGCCGCGACTGTACTTCGGAGTGTGCGCGCACCGACGAATGGCTGGTCAATTGTCTCCGAGCACCTGAAGAGTCAGGATAAACATTTTCGTGGGACATGTTTCTGTGAGTAGTCCAATCCGAAAATGCAGCGTTCGTTAGAGCAGAGGTACGCGATTAAATTCTGAGTGTTGCCTTTTTGAAGGGCCGGGAAGATGTCGCTAATGAAGACCGGAAGAATGAGCACATCCAAAGTGAAAACGATGCTAATTTTTGTTTTTGACATCAAAGGCATCATTCACCAGGAATTTGTTCCTCCTGGAGCAACCGTTAATACCAAGTTTTACGTGGAAGTTCTCAAGACACTCAAATGAAGGGTTGATCGGGTCCGACAAGAGATGACAGCCGATTGGAAGCCCCGGCTGCTTCCGCAACCCCCCACAGCCCAGATGCGCCCTCTCCCGGACTTTTTTGTTGTTTCTTTGCTTGAAAAGGTCGATGAAAGGGGTTCCAAGTAGCATACACCCCGGCTCTCAAGGCTATTCCGGAGAATGCCTTCCGTGACGCCTTCAATGCTTGGAAATCGCGCTGGGAACGCTGCATCGACGCAGAAGGAACCTATTTTGCAAGTTTTCAAAGAATTGTAACGATTGATTTAATAAATTTTTTTAAATCGACTTAGTCCTATTACTTTCCGGACAAACCCTGTATGTGATATTAAAGTGATATCTGAGTAGAAAAAAAGAAAAAAACGTTAATTTCTGTTGCAGTAAAGCTAGAAAACCCTTCACAAATATAGACATGTATTTTCACACAAGAATTTGCTTTTGATCGTTCAGTTTGTTGGCAGTCCTGTGATTTAGTAGTCCGATCGGACAAATACCTTCAGTTATTCCAGCGCTCTTTCGAGCAATAATCCATGTCAAATTTAGTGAAGTTATCTTGTCAAATAAAAAAGTTGTCCTTACAAGGGCTGGATTTTAATCTATCTAAATATGTATGGCGTCAATATGATATAAAGGTCCGATCTGAACAATATCTTAGGAGTAATACCGTTGTCTTAAATAATAGTACATGCCAAATTTCGTGAAGACATATATTTTAAAACATGCTTTTAAACATCATTACAATACCTAATAAAACAAGAAAAGATCACTGCCGTAATTAGAATCTTGAAATACTCATAATTTTGGCTTTTTAAATTGACTAACTTAAGGGGGTATTCTACTCTAGAATTTTGAAAAATTCGATTTTTTTTCATAGATTTAAAGTCTAGACTTTCAAAAATATGACCTTGGAAGGATTTTTCAAAATTCGACTTATTTTCGGAGATACAGCCGATTTTGTGAGGTGGCGTTCGTGTTCACTAGAATTGTCTTCTAAACTTTAAACGCGTTTTTCTCGAAACTACTTTTTTCCACACGGTACCGGCATTATCTCAAGTTCTATACAACCGATTTACTTGAAATTTTGTGTGAACCTTCTTAATATAAACCTTTATCGTCCTACCAGCATCGTGTCAAAATTTTTGTTTTTAATATTTAAAAAAAATGCAGGATTTTTTATTTTCAGGCAGTCGCCATTTTTCAAAAAAATTTTTTTCGTGTTCCCGGACTATAACAGCATCCTTACTGATTAAGAATTTCTTTTGATTTTTTTTTTCAAACCTGTCTCTCCACCCCCCTCTAATTATTTTAATTTTTAATATATTTTTTGTAAATTTTTTTTCTGTATTCTTAAGATACCAATAAAAACACCATAAAAAACTGGATGGTAAAAATATTTTTGGTTTTCTTTTAAATAAAATTCAAAAAACTGCCCAAAATTTGATTTCTAGAGTAGAAATGTCAAAATGTTATTCTTTTAAGCATTCTTATACCATGTTCGGAGCAATTATTCACAGCAATTAATACGTCAATTTTTTGCTGTTCAAATACACTCAATTAAATTTAAAAAAATTTTATATTAGAGCTGTCTAAACAGTGTTTTAAATTTGTTTTTAATTTGTTTTTAATTTGTTTTTGAAAACTTGCAAAGCCATGATTTTGTTTTTCCTAATTGATAACAGATACTGTATGTTGAACCCTTCTATATAAATCAATTTTAATTGAATCAGTTTTTGTACCGAAAACACTAAAGTATATGCAGACATTTCAAAAATCCTTTTGAATTTCTGCCTTTTCTTTTGATGAACTTTTGTCTAATCTCTCACATTGTGCTTTACAGCTCCCATTGAATTCACTTAATTAATTTTTTAATTTAATATTTTAATTTATTCTTAATGAAATGGTAATCATTGTTAATCATTTAAGTTATTCATAATTAAATAATAATTAGGTAATTAGTTAAGTGCTTGGCTCTTTCTCTCATTTTGTTGCCCTTCTATCAATTTTTGTCATTTGAATGCTAATCATTGTCAATTATTATACCATATTATATGGTTCAAATTCGCTTTTTTTCTTGACAGTGTTGCATGGATTTGAGTCGATTTAGCAATGTTCATCTGACCTTCTAATCCCTCAGTTTTTGAGATATTTCCCTAAAATGTTGCACACATCCTTTTCTCCCCAAAAAGTTACTCATTTGTCGGAACCGCCGAAATCGAAGGACTATAGTATATAGCTGTTATATTAACTGAACGATCGGAATCAAATGCTTGTATGGAAAACTTTTTCATGAAACCAGATATCTTAACCAAATAGGGCTTGGGTTATTGTTTAAGGATGCGCTGCAACCTCCGTGGAAGTGGTTCAGTTTGAATAACCATAACATATAGATGTTATGCAAACTGACCCATCAAAATTAAGTTGTTGTAAGGAATCTTTTGTATTTATGAAGGGTATTAAAGGGATTCGGGTCAACCTATGTTTGTTTTTAATTTTGTTAGATATTTTTGTGACAAATGCTGCTTTAGTGTTTAAGGAAAAACAATTATTACAAAAATATTTGATAATCTGTTGATCTTAAGAAGTTTTTTCCAGTTTGAAATATTTAAGCTGTGATTATTTTAATCAAGATAGTATTTTGATAAAACAAGGTATAGGAGTTTTCTATAAGAATGATATGATTTAAAAAACACTCACTAATTGTTAAGGAATTCAATTTTTTTTTTATTTAATGCGAAGAACAATTGATACAATTAAGTTCTGAGTATAATATTATTCAAATGGCCTCCACGACTTCTTTTGCAGGAACAAATTCGATGAATCCAATTTTCGATATTTTTCCACTAAATCAAGTCGTATGTCATGAGTAGCACGTACAATATTTACTTTTAAAGCTTGAAGAGTGTCTGTTATTGGAAAATCCGGCATAAAGAATACGAGTATATGATTCCAAAATTACTAAAATCGAGAGTGAATCTATTTTTGTAAATAAGGAGCCCCCATGCACTCTTATAAAACCAATGTAATTATATGAAAATAAAAGCAACGAAAACATCCGCTCAAAATTTCTATTTCTCTGTCGTATGACCAGTTCTATAACATGTATTTTATGCATATATTAAAACTTATATTAATCTGATATTTGTGGCGTAGCTTTGTCTAATACTAAACGTTCTAAAACATGAATAATGAATTCTATTGTATTTAAGCTCACCTTGAACTTGTGCTCATTTATTAAGTCAAAATATTTTTGCGTAAGAATCAAGTTTTCTGTTTCGATTAGGCAAGCGAAAAATTTCCAATATCTTTTATACGCCACACACCCCTCAAGTATGTGTTTATAAATGGCTTGATTGGCAACAATGAATTGCTTAAAATTCACGCGTCTCAAGTTCAAATTAGTTGTATTAAGAGGCTGATTTATAAAGTGTATTAGCCAGCGTAGGTTTGTGTGTTCCCGTCGCTTAAGAATTAGCAGTCAAAAAGAAAAAAACAAATTTAGTGGTAAAAGGCCATATTATTCGCCTGCAGAAGTCGCCATTCGTGACAGCGTTGATACTCGTGTCGACAAATTAGCATTTTCATAGCTCTCGGTTAGTTGCGGTCGTGTGTGTGTGTATGTTGTGCTAAGCGCTGTTAACTTCCGTTTCCGTATAGCTGAAATCACTTGGCAAGGTCAATTGTGTTTATTTCTTCTTTTTTACTGTTTAGTTAAAAAAAGTGTTCAGAATGCGTTGTGGTATTTGGCTATGATTTTTGTTATTATTTAATTTTAATTTTTTTTTTTACAGTTGTGTACTGTTATTTTCATAGCATAATTAGTTTTTAATATACTTTATGAATAATTAAATTAGTTAATTTAATTAGTTTTCCTGTAAATATTGTAATTTAGTGAGCTTGGAGTGTTACTACCATTCTGTGGGTCGCGGTTCAAATCCCCGAGGGAAGAAAACGAAATAAAAATGACATTGCACAGCAGACATTTTCTTGATCAAAACTGACCCAACCCTGCAAGGTTATTTTATGTAAATATATTATTTTCAATAATAAAATAAAAAAGGAAAAATTTTGAAATTTCTTTAAAATAATTAATTGAGGTTATTCATAATTTGAGGTTAAAATAATTGTTTTTATTAGTATACCGTTACCCAATTATATACTCCTGCTTTTAGGGCCACTTTTGAACCTGCCCCCTTTAGATTTTGCTGAAACTAATCCATCCTTCTCTACCCTTTGAAAAACATTTTTGAGAATTTTTTCAAAATTTTTTAACCAACTTCAAAATAGTTATGAATTTTGCTATTTTTTTGCTAAAAAATGGCTTTTTTATTTTCAAATAGCCATAACTTTTGTCGAAATTGACTCTTGGGCACCTTTTTTTTTAAATTTTTGTTTTTGAATGAGCTTTTCGAAAAAATACACGAAAAAAATTTAACACGATCAACTATATAAAATAATCGAAAGTAAAATCGTAATTTTTTCCTTTTGGAAGTTCGCCATTTTTTTTTTTTTTTTTTTTTTTTAAACTTCAATTAATTTGACAACTATCCCTGCTAATCCCGGAGTGGCCGATTTTTTTTATCTATTTTTTATTTTATCTATTTTTTATTTTATCTATTTTTTATTTTTTTTTTTATCTATTTTTTATTTTTTTTTTTTATCTATTTTTAATTTTTTTTTATCTAAAAAAAAAAAATGAAAAAAATTTTTTCCCCGTAAACTTTATTTCTATCATATAAGATATATAATTTAACGATTTTTTGATTTCACAGAAACAATACAAAAAATTATTTATTAACAAAATTGATTGTTTGTATGTTAAAAAATTTTCAAACTCTACTGAACATAAAATTTGTAAAACGCGAGAGAAAAAATTAGTAAATAATTTTTTGTATTGTTTCTGTGAAATCAACTTCAGTTTCAGAAAAATCTAAAGGGGTCGGGTTTAAAAGTTGTCGATTTGGTATGGAATACCTCGTATTTATATATATATATGTATATAAGTATATTGAAATATATATTTTTAACAATTTTCAAACTTTATAATTCAACGTTGTTTATACATATCGACACGATGTACCTGCACCTCTTAACTTCAACAACATTTATACTCATTCTTTGTCTAACTTGAATGAAAATGATAAAAAAATAAAAACAAAATTAAAAAAAAATTTTTTTTTTTTTTTTTGAAAGTCTGTTTTTGTTTTGGTTTGCCTTTTTGTCTTATATCTTTTTTGATTTTTTGCTTTGGTTTTTAAATTATTACAGTCTGTTTGCCGTTAATATTTTTTATACTCTTGCAACATGTTGCTGGAGAGTATAATTGTTTTTCTTTATCAAATCTCTATGTATTACCTAAAGCTAAGCGAGATGGATATGCAGTTATACATATATATGTAAAGGAACAGGATGACAAGACGAGCTAAAATTCGAGTGACTTTCTGTCCGTCCCTGCAAGAGTAACTTGAGTAAAAATTGAGATATCTTGATGAAACTTGGTACACATGTTCCTTGTTACCCCGTCCACAAAATTGAGATATCTTGATGAAACTTGGTACAGATGTTCCTCATTGCCCCGTCCACAAAACGGCATTGAAGGAAAACATATAAAATGCCATAAGAAATAGGACTGTAATTTGATATAGAGGATCGCAGTAGCACCGAGTATCTGTGGACAAAAAAGCTTGCAAAAGTAGGCGGTGCCCCGACCTCTAACGGTACTATTAAAAGCTACAAAAAGTGCGATAAATCAATAGCCTAAATCTCCAGAATATCTCAAGATCTGTTCGACCGATTTCAACCAAATTCGGTACATGACACTATTTTGTCATTCTTATATCACAGTGTGAAAATAGGCGAAATCGAACTACAACCACCTACCTACCTACTTCTTATATAACACATATTTATCAGTCACCCGACTCCAGTATCTACATATAGTTGACTTTTGACCGAAAATCTCGCTCAATGCATGGGATATGCAATTGCAATTCAGAAAGAATCTTTCCCTCTGATAGTCTTTGTCTATCAAAAATGGGTTGAGTCGAGTCTATACTTCCCTGATCCCCCAAATGCCCAATATATAGATTTTCGAAATTCCAAGTGACTTTCATCATTCATAATAATTTTTTTTCATTGAATTTTAAAATTCATAAGAAATAAAAAATTTTCTCAAAAATAATCAAACTTTAACTGTCAATATCTTTTAAACGGTTGGGTTTACGAAAAAATCGTGGAGACCTTTTTTGTAGAGCATTCCATTTCCTACAAAATCTAAGGAACAAGATATTTTTTCAAGAAGTTGGAAGCGAGATATACATTTTTCTATCTGATAAGAAAAAATAGAAAACTGTATGTAAGACGAACTTCCCGTTACAATTAAGAACTCATGCTTGGAGAGGCTTTTTTTAGAGGTGGCTAGGAACCTATTTTTCCGAGTATCAAACGAAAAAAAAAAATTTTTTTTGAATCACCCTAATATGTATATGTGCTTGGATTCCCATCCCCTGATTTACGTTTTGCACCTTAAACTATTTCCCTGGATTTAAGGATTTAAGTCTTGCAAGTTGCAAGAGTTTAAAATGATCTTTTGCACTCGAACTTAGCCCTTCCCTACTTGCTTTACCCATACATTCGAGTTTACAGTTACCACTCATGCAGTGTACACACCATTTTGGTTTTGATATTATAATTGATAGCATTGCCAAAAATTAATTTTATTAGCAAAATCTGCATACTGGTTAATTTGTTTAAAGATTTGTTCATATCAAAGTCAAGTTCAAGTATATTTTATTACTGTGCTTGCATACATAGACACTTACCAATGACAGCAAGAAATATTGGCTTGCTAACCGCTGCTGTTATTTCAAATTTATAAATTTAAATTTATTTGCTTCACGGCGTAGCCGCCTGTATTTCTGCGCGACTATTCCGCAAAAAGTACTGAGAGGGGTTATGTTTTCGCCAAGAACCAGATCTTAAGATTTTAAAGTAAAATTGGTCGATGAGTTCGAAAAGCGTTAATATTCAACTCGTTTTTCATATAATGGGAAATCACAAAAAAAAAAAAATGGATATCTCGAAATTTTATTAATAAAAAAAAATCATTATAAAAATTAAATAAAATTAATGAAATATTTTAAAGGTTAAATATTTATAAATTGAAAAAAGTCACCGAGCAACATTTAAATTTCATAGTTAGTCTCTAATAATATTATTTGTAAAGGCTAAAAATGTTGTAACATTTTCGGAATTGTGCAAAAGTTTGCATATAATAATAAAGAATTAACGAAAAACAATTTTGCAGATTTTGTTTTTTATAAATAACTTAAATATGCATTTGTTGCTTATATGCGTAATAATATAACTGATCCAAATATTTTAAGCTCACTGCGATTTCTATTGACAAAATGCGCCTGAATAACTAAACTAACTGAACTCGGGTGCCTGAAAATATGCAATGCTTTTACCATCATTGAGGTAATTTTGTAAGCTTAAATATATGTAGCATAGTTATAGGCGTCTGATTGTTTTTTGTATGGCTGTGGTGGATAAGTGTATATTCAACACTCGAGCAGTAAATATCAGCTTCTTAGGGAAATTGATTATTTTTTAAATTTTTTAACATAGATCGATGTAGTTTTATTACTTACAATAGGCATCAAATGAAAGTGTAAATTTTACGGATATTATTTCAATGCAGAATTATTAAAAAAAGAATTAGTAGTGCACATACTAATAATATATTTACATAGGTATTTAACTAACAAATTATAAATTTATATATCATTTTCCAGAAATAGAAAGGAAAACTTTTGGTTTACGTCAAAATAAGGATTCTTAAGCAAATTAAATTATAAGCTTTGAAGAAAGAAATACAAAGCGTTTGATTTAAAAGCAAATTTAGTAATTAGTTCTCCCATCTTTGTTCTGAATTACTGCACGAAGACCTTTTGGCATGCCTCGAACCAAATTCTTTAATATTTGCATTGGAATATTATCCCATTGACGCTTCATCTCTAAGAAAAATTATTGCAAGTTTGTGAGGATGCAAAAGAATGAATTAACTGCAAGGTTAAATGGGTTAGTATGGTAATCTTTTTTCAAATTTTTTTTTGGCATTTTTTTTTTTGCATTTTCTGTTTTTTTGCGTTTTTTTTTTTTTGCTTTTTTTTTTGCACTTTTTTTTTGCATTTTCTGTTCCATTATACCCTTAGAATTAATGTAGAAACCCACTTTACCATTGGAAGGTTTCGAAAAAGGCCCAAAACTAACAATACCGCTCGATGTTGGGAGTGCTCGGAGTGCAAACCTGGTACAGTACACACCAGTACCTCAAACTTTAAACGCGTTTTCCTCCAAACACACTTTTTTGAACTGGCGGACATGATTCCCGTCGAACTACTCAACCGATTTGCTTAATTTTTTTTTTTAAATGTTCACAAAACGCCTGGCTATCGTCCCTCATAATTAATTATAATTTATTGTCAATGTTATGACAAAATGTAGGTATACAAAAAAACATCTGGAAAAAATTGAAAAAAAAGTTAATTATTTTTTTATTTAGCAACATTTTTTCATGATTCTACTAAGTAGGGGCGATAATCATTCACGTACTTTTTAAGAATAAATTGCGTTTTTGTATTTCAGATGATCCAAACATGAGAAATCGTGTCCGCCAGTGAAAAAACGCATCTCATTCACCCAGCCATTTCTCCGACAGATGTCCTCAAAAAATTCCGAAACAATTTGTTTATCCACTCCACGATATACCTCATGATATGTGAAAAATGTTCTATTGTACAATAAAAATTTCTATGAAAAAAAATGTCAAAAACAAAAACAGGCCAGATTACTCTACCGACCCCTTAACATAAAACTAAAAAAAGTAGCCAATGCCTGTGCCGCGGTTCCAGCTACCTCATCACCAATTTTCTGCTAAATCGGTTCAGCCGTTCTTGAGTTATACTATAGACATACGTTGCGAATTTTGCAAAAAAAGAACCGCTGTTAGGACCTTCTCTAAGACTAAAAATATACCCGTGCAAATTTTCACGTCTTTCCGTGCTGTGGTTCGGGCGAAATGCGCGGACATACAAAAAGGCGTTTCATTTTTATATATAAGATAATTGTTTCGGGAACCTGTCTTATAGTAGAGTCGGTTATCCTGAATGCGCTTCTAATGTACTTGTTTAGGAACACAAAAGTTTTTCTTTATTACCTCTCATTTAAATCAAATATATCGCGCACTTAGATCTAAGGTCTGCCAGTTCAAGATCGCGGACTCTTGTCACGTTATCCTTAGTGGTTTATGGTTTAAGGGCAAGTGAGTATCGTTTACCAAAAATCGACGTACCACCACGTTGTATTCACTGCGCGACTACCCTGCCGTGAACAATTATCGTATCTTTCTTTTCTTAATTTCTGTAGTAAATAAAATCCCATTTCTCGAAAGAGGGTTGTGAACTTAACATGCGAATTTTTATTAAGCATAGGAGGGCACAATAGACCAACGGTCGCAGTGCATTCCTCATCTTTCAATCAATCAAATTAAGCATAGTTCCGTTTAACGAACTCTCGATTAAAGTTTTAGTGTTCAGGACTTCTTACCAGTTTAAATTCCGGCTATTATAATAGAAAAATCACAATCCAATCAGGATGGGAACGAGCAGATCCCCTTTTCTGTACTCGGGCGGTGGGGCTATGGGCGAGTTTAATTACGTTGATCAGCAATCAGCATTTGTGGGTTTGCGAAAGCCGTCTGGCTCAGAATGGAATATAAAAGGTCCATGGGACTACTAGCTCTTAGCAAGGTTCATATGACCGCAAAGATAGGTGTCCTAACCGAATACTGTCTTATTGGCAGCCACGCGGAAAGGCTGTAGATTTTAGGGAACGTAACTTTTCAAAGTTGCAGGGAGGAAGGTGAGGTGGAATTATCTAGACATTTTCACCTCCATTGTACTGGTTTCACCAGATGTTTAAACTTATCTGGTATATCTACTATATCTGTATCTGCTATACTTTCTGTGAACTCGACGAATTGGCTGAGTCAGATATAAGCCGGCTCAATAATTTTGTGGCTGGCTCTAGGTGCTTTGAGATGGTGATTTGATCAAGTACTGGACATCGCAATGAACAGGCGTCTCTAGTTAACCAAGTAGCATTATTCATGGCCATACGTAAAATCAGCCCATTATCTAACCCAATACTCGTAGAAAGACACTTCATATCGATTACTGCTAGTTTTGCATTATAGTATCACAAACCCCGCCATCCCAATAGTAATAAATTCGAACTAGTGTATATATACAGCTGCGACCAAATTCTTAGTAGTGTGCCAAAGTAGAAGAGGAACTGTTAAAAAAATATAAGATAAATAAAAAATCCTTAACAGTAAGTAAAACAAATCACCAAAAAAACTTAATGTTTAACTAATTTCAATGAATTATAAAAAAGAATTATGAGGAATTTCGGCGGTCAAAAACTTAGTAGTGTAGCAAATTGAACCCGAAATTTCGGTAAAAAACTAGCAAAATTTTCTTTTCACTTTTTTTCAAATTGGATATTGTCTTTTTATGAAATTGGAATTTAGTTGCGTTATGGATGTCGACTTACATCAGGCTACCGTCTCGTTGACAGCAGCCCACAAATTTTCTATAAAGTTTATGTCACTGGACTGTGGAGGCCATTGCATTATCTTGTCATGCGTTTCCTCAATCCACATTTTAGTATTTTTACTTGTGTGCTTGGGGTCGTTGTACTACTGGAACGTCCAAACAAGCGGAATTTCTTCACTGGCATACGACAGCATATTTTTCTGGAGTATTTCGACATACGGATCATTAGTCATGTTTTCATTGATCTAATAAATGGGTCCTACACCTTGCGGAGAAAGGCATGCCTCAACCATGACATTCACACCCAAAAAATAAGGTGACATTGTATTTATTTTGAAAATTCTTTATTTATTCCTCCAAATCAATTTCATCCCCTTCAAAGTAATCGTCTCCCGATGCAATGCCCTTATGCCAACGGATTTTCCAATCTTCGAAACACTGGTTGTAGTCACTTTCCGGGATGGCCTTCAGTTCCGTCTTCGCTGTGGCTTGAATCTCCTCTATCGTATAAAAACGGTGTCCCGGAGCGGTCTTTTGAGCTTGGTGAACAGCCAGAAGTCGCACGGCGCCAGATCAGGTGAATACGGTGGTTGCGGAACGATATGGGTTGATTTTTTGGCGAAATGATCACGAATTACGAGGGCAGTATGGGATGCTGCATTATCGTGGTGTAAAAACCAAGAATTGTCTTTCCAAAACTCCGACCTTTTTAGGCGGATAGCGTTACGCAAACGACGCATAACGTTCAAATAATATTCCTTGTTGACTGTTTGACCGGTTGGAAGGAATTCATAATGCACAACATCACGATAATCGAAGAAAAAAGTCAGTCAGTGACCTTGATTTTTGAGCGACTTTGGCGCGAATTTTTGGTCTCAGCTCTCTTTTGGCACGATATTCGCTCGACTGATCGGTTGTTTCGGGGTCGTAAGCATAAATCCAAGTCTCATCGGCAGTTATAATGCGTTTCGTGACACCCTGGTAGTCGGAAGGCATCACTTTACACACTTCAACGCGACGCCTTTTTTTCCAAAAAATTCAATATTTTCGGTACCAGTCGAGATTTGACGCGCTTGAGGCTCAAAACATCCTTCAAAATGGTATTGGCTGAGCCTTTCGATATGCCAACTTCATCATCAAGGTCTCTAATTGTTAATCGACGGTTTTTAGCACAAAATCTTTGATTTGTTGAACGTGAGCTTCGTCGGTTGAATTCGATGGTCGCCCTGGACGCTCTTCGTCTTCGACACGTTCTCGGCCGGCTTGGAACTCACTATACCACTTGTAAACATTTTTTTTAGACATAGCCTCATCACCAAAGGCTTTCTGCACCATTTTCAACGTATCCGCAGCAGAAAATTGATTCCGTAAACAAAATTTAATGCAAATTCGTTGCTCAACAAATTTCGACATCACAAAAAAAGAAAAACTCACTTTTAGCAGCTCACAAAACGACACGTATCTCAATCACTAATGAATATTTTGACATGAAATTTGACATAAATGTGACTGACAGTACTACCAGCTTAAAAAAAAAAAATTCTCCAAATCCTTCGACGCGCGTAGTTTAAATTCAAATGTCACCTTATTTTTATATATATTAGGTTGTCAAAAAAGTCTTGCGGTATTTTCGCTAGTTGGCGCTGAAAGCGCGTAGTTCTAGTTTTATTCGTCGCATCGGGTCATGCTATCAACAGAAATAATTACATTGATAGACCAGTGAAGCTTCTGAAAATGGCAAAAAGTGAAAGAAATTCATAGTGGCTTGAGACCCATTGAAAAGAAAAAATAAAATTAAAAAAATTAAAGGAAAAATTATTTACCGGCAAGTTGAGGTCTGGAAGAAGAAAGAGTTAGGCGTGGCTAAAACGATTATATTTATATAAATATACATATTATATATATGTATGTATATGTATATCGCATATGATTTTTGTGTTGCTGCTTCATATGTTTTGTAATATTAGCTAGTATTTTTTGCAAGTAAGGTAAAAGATATTGCTATACTGTGATCCTTTCGTTTTTATTTTCAATACCTAATCTTTTTTTATTTAGTTTTAAGCTTACATTTTTGTTGTGATTGTATTATTTTCATGTTTATTAATTTTTTTAACATTTTAAATTTCATATATTATATTATTTTTAAATAAATATTTGCTTAAATACACCATAAAGTGGCATTTCGTTGTGTACATTCATGTAAAACACATGCCCCTAAAAACTTGTAGCAATGAACCGGCTTTTTGACCCACTTCCACTCATGAGTGCCACATTGACAATTAAAACAACAACAACTGTCATTGTAATGCATTGCGTGTCAATAACTTTGAGCAGTTTAGTGCTTCTTGAGTTTTCCCAGCGCGTATTGTGCTTCGCTCTTTCCTTCACTTTATTCCTCTCACTCTTTCGGTACCTTCCTCCATTTACTTTACCAAAATTCATATCATTTTCCCTTTAAACCAGTTTCTCTACCTTACTTCTTCTACATCTTCGTTTTTTGTTTATAATTATTTTGGCTTATTGCCAAATTCCCGTTCGACCAACGCATTCCATTTCACTTCGTGAGCCAAGCCAAAATTGCCCTTTATTTAAATGGTCCATTTTAACGACTAACGGTTCATTTGGCTAAAATTGCGTAAATGTTTTTGGGATAACCGTTAACGTAATCTATTTAGCAATGAATTCCACTATTTTGAGGAGACAAAAGTTATGTTGAGCGACCTGTGAGCGCTGCTTTGTAGTTGGTGACAGCTGTCAAGCGTTCCAAAATGTGCCTCTGCCCCCCACAACGCTAAATAGCGCACAGTTATGTCATCAACAATCGACAGTGAAATGATTTTTATTTGTGCTTTTATTAGTATTCGAGTGTATGCTTCACATATCTTTCTTCGCTGTTGTTTTGGTCAGTCTGTCAAGGTCGTTTTGGCCGTTCATTGGCGCGATGCGTATTTATTGTCATGTGTGTGTGGAGGTGTGTTCATTTGCGCATGTGTCACTGAATATGTAAATGTGTGTGTGGTGCGTTTTGCGTGTCGCAAACACATTTCCATGTCCGTAAAGCTGGTGGTGTTCGGTTACACTTGTAACTAGCCCATAAAGGCTAATGAAATGCAAATAAAATGAGAAATATGATTATAATAAAATTGAGAGCATGTAAATGTAGTACCACACACCTTTTTTATTTTTGTCCTACTTTTTTCACGCTATTAATCAATTAGAAATATTAGATAAAAATTTAAATACGATTGCATGTACACATACATAAGTACATCCATTGTGCAAATAGTTACTTAATAACTACTTTGGGACTAGTAACTATTTACCACGAAACCAATTAGTCAGTCAACTGTCATTTTTCCATGCCAGCAACTGATAAGTTTTACGTCTACAAGTGCTACGCAAAGTCAATAACGAGATTTCGTTCTGACGTCTAGTCTCGTACTAGTTTCAAATTGATACATAGCTGTCTAGTTCAATTCACGTATTAAATAACATATTCAATTAGAATTTTGATTCTTTCACGTTTTTAATGCAGTAATATTGGTTAGCCGATGTAAGAAGGATCTTCTGCTAAGCTCAATCTGTTATTTTCTGTGCAGCCTAATTTTAGCCAAGAATTTCTAGTTACAAAACTCAGCAAGATGAAAGTGTTCCTCGCAAAATAAGTACATAATTATTCGGTTGCATCCCTAAAAACTTGGACCACCGTCGCAGTAGCTACTCCTGGTTGCTGTTTCTCCGCTTGCATAGTGCAAAACCGATAAGCTAGCAATAGAGGAAATCCTTACCACGCTCACATCGGAGTGGGAACGAGTTGGCTCTCCGTTGTCATCTTGCGTCCTAGCACTATGTCTTTGGACATTGTGTGTGCTTAGCATGCATTAGTCGGCGACCAGGTTCTGCGTGACTGCAAGATCCTTCCGAAGCTGAACGCAGCAGTTCTACTTAAATACTTGGCCTTAGCAAAGATCATCTTAGCGCGTTCGTATGAGTTCTGTGGGCAAAAAATATCGAAATATTTTTTTTTATGTTGGTATGACTGTCAGTGACCAGGCCTCCAGTGACAATTTTTTGTTGCGAGCAAGTGTTTTTGATTGGTACAAACTCAACAACTGATGATCAACACGTCAATAAAATAACAAAAAATGGTGTTTAAGAATCGACGATTAACCCTCAGAAATCTTACTGGTATCGTTGTAATATCGTAAAAATCAGTGAAAACCATTTCGGGCATATTTGGGCTTAAGAAAAGTGGTTTTTAGTTGCGGCACAATACCACCATATTCGCCTGATTTAGCTCCGTGCGACTTCTGGCTATACAGCAAACTCAAATGACTGCTGCTGGGAAGCCGTTTTGAGTCAATTGAAGGCCTCAAACGTGAGTCGCTACGCTACCTTTCTTCTTCTTTCTTTTTTCTCTTCTTTTGAATAAACTTGCTTATTTCTGAAAGATATACTATCTTCGGTGCAACCGAAGTTAATGTTTATTTTTATACCCTGAACAGGGTATATTAAGTTTGTCACGAAGTTTGTAACACCCAGAGGGAAGCGACGGAGACCCTATAAAGTATATATATAAATGATCGGTATGTTGAGCTGAGTCGATTTAGCCATGTCCGTCTGTCTGTATATATACTGTGCCCAAAAAAAAGGTGACATTTGAATTTAAACTGCGCGCGTCGAAGGATTTGGAGAATTATTTTTTTTTAGGTTGGTAGGTTTGTCAGTCACATATATGTCGAATTTCATGTCAAAATATTTATTAGTGTTTGAGATACGTGGTGGAGGATGGAGTCATGTGTAGAAGTTCGCGCAAGTGAGGAAAGTTCTCTGATCGCCATTCACTTGGGAGTGGCCAGAAACGATTCTTTTACATATGACTCAAGCAGCTCACGACTTCCGGTCTCTGACCAAGTATCCTCTGGGTAGCCTAAGAACATCCGTTTGAAGGCGAGCTAAAGTGAGAAGGCGAAATATCCCCTACTTAGGGTTGTGCGCTGGGTTTGGGACCCGCCACGTAAAAAAACGCACCAAAGAAAACCAACAATCAGCCTCGGATGAGAGACCCCCCTTTTGATGACGACCATGGCAAGCGAAATAAGGACTACGAATTGAGGGCATGCACCTGGAATGTCCGGTCCCTTAATTGGGAAGGTGCCGCTGCCCAGCTGGTTGATGTCCTCGTGAAAATAAAGGCTGACATCACCGCCGTCCAAGAAATGCGATGGACGGGACAAGGACAGAGACGAGTAGGTCCTTGTGACATCTACTACAGTGGCCATATAAAGGAGCGCAAGTTTGGTGTTGGATTCGTGGTGGGAGAGAGACTCCGTCGCCGAGTACTATCATTCACTCCGGAGAATGAACGTCTAGCCACAATCCGCATCAAAGCGAGGTTCTTCAACATATTGCTGATTTGCGCCCACGCCCCGACGGAAGAGAAGGACGATGTGACCAAAGATGCCTTTTATGAGTGCTTGGAGCGCACTTATGAGAGATGCCCCCGCCACGATGTCAAAATCGTGCTTGGCGACTTCAACGCCAGGGTGGGCAAAGAAGGTATCTTTGGCACTACGGTCGGTAAATTCAGCCTCCACGAGGAAACATCCCCAAATGGGTTGAGGCTGATCGACTTCGCCGGGGCCCGAAATATGGTTATCTGTAGTACTAGATTCCAGCATAAGAAGATACATCAAGCTACCTGGCTGTCTCCGGATCGAAAAACCACCAACCAGATCGATCATGTTGTGATAGACGGAAGACACGTCTCCAGTGTTTTAGATGTGCGTGCGCTCCGAGGTCCTAACATCGACTCGGATCACCATATTGTTGCAGCCAAAATTCGCACCCGCCTCTGTGCAGCAAAAAACGCACGCCAACAAACACAAGGAAGGTTCGACGTCGAGAAGCTGCAATCACAACGGATAGCCGAACGATTTTCTACTCGGCTTGCACTCCTGCTCTCTGAGAGCACTCGTCAACAACTCGGTATAAGGGAACTGTGGGACGGCATCTCAAACTCCTTACGTACAGCTGCAACCGAAACCATTGGTTTTCGGAAAGTGCAAAAGAACAGCTGGTACGACGAGGAGTGCCGTGTCGCAGCGGAGAGAAAACAGGCTGCCTACCTCGCAACGTTACGATCGACCACAACACGTGCGGGATGGGATAGATACCGAGAGTTGAAGAGGGAAGCAAGACGCATTTGTAGACAAAAAAAGAAAGAGGCCGAAATGCGTGAGTACGAAGAGCTTGATAAGCTGGCCGACAGGGGTAATGCTCGAAAATTCTACGAAAAGATGCGGCGGCTTACAGAAGGTTTCAAGACCGGAGCATACTCTTGTAGAACCCCCAAAGGTGATCTAGTCACCGATGCCCAAAGCATACTTAAATTATGGAGGGAACACTTCTCCAGCCTGCTGAATGGCAGTGAACGTACAACGCCGGGAGAAGGCGAACCCGATTCCCCAATCGATGACGATGGAGCAGACGTTCCATTGCCCGACCATGAAGAGGTTCGAATAGCAATTGCCCGCCTGAAGAACAACAAAGCGGCAGGGGCCGACGGATTGTCAGCCGAGCTATTCAAACACGGCGGCGAAGAACTGGTAAGGAGCATGCATCAGCTTCTTTGTAAAATATGGTCGGACGAAAGCATGCCCAACGATTGGAATTTAAGTGTGCTGTGCCCAATCCATAAAAAAGGAGACCCCACAATCTGCGCCAACTACCGTGGGATTAGCCTCCTCAACATCGCATATAAGGTTCTGTCGAGCGTATTGTGTGAAAGATTAAAGCCCATCGTCAACAAACTGATTGGACCTTATCAGTGTGGCTTTAGACCTGGTAAATCAACCACTGACCAGATATTCACTATGCGCCAAATCTTGGAAAAGACCCGTGAAAGGAGAATCGACACACACCACCTCTTCGTCGATTTCAAAGCTGCTTTCGACAGCACGAAAAGGAGCTGCCTCTATGCCGCGATGTCTGAATTTGGTATCCCCGCAAAACTAATACGGCTGTGTAAACTGACGCTGAGCAACACTCAAAGCTCCGTCAGGATCGGGAAGGACCTCTCCGAGCCGTTCGATACCAAACGAGGTTTCAGACAAGGCGACTCCCTATCGTGCGACTTTTTCAACCTGCTTCTGGAGAAAATAGTTCGAGCTGCAGAACTCAACAGAGAAGGTACCATCTTCTATAAGAGTGTACAACTGCTGGCGTATGCCGATGATATTGATATCATTGGCTTCAACACCCGCGCCGTTAGTTCTGCTTTCTCCAGACTGGATAAGGAAGCAAACGAAATGGGTCTGGCAGTGAACGAGGGCAAGACGAAATATCTCCTGTCATCAAACAAACAGTCGTCGCACTCGCGACTTGGCACTCACGTCACTGTTGACAGTCATAACTTTGAAGTTGTAGATAATTTCGTCTATCTTGGAACCAGCGTAAACACCACCAACAATGTCAGCCTGGAAATCCAACGCAGGATTACTCTTGCCAACAGGTGCTACTTTGGACTGAGTAGGCAATTGAAAAGTAAAGTCCTCTCTCGACGAACAAAAGCCAAACTCTATAAGTCGCTCATAATTCCCGTCCTGCTATACGGTGCAGAGGCTTGGACGATGACAACAACCGATGAGTCGACCTTAAGAGTTTTCGAGAGAAAAGTTCTGCGAAAGATTTATGGTCCTTTGCGCGTTGGCCACGGCGAATATCGCATTCGATGGAATTATGAGCTGTACGAGATATACGACGACATTGACATAGTTCAGCGAATTAAAAGACAGCGGCTACGCTGGCTAGGTCATGTTGTCCGGATGGATGAAAACACTCCAGCTCTGAAAGTATTCGACGCAGTACCCGCCGCGGGAAGCAGAGGAAGAGGAAGACCTCCACTCCGTTGGAAGGACCAAGTGGAGAAGGACCTGGCTTCGCTTGGAATATCCAATTGGCGCCAAGTAGCGAAGAGAAGAAACGACTGGCGCGCTGTTGTTGACTCGGCTATAATCGCGTAAGCGGTGCCTACGCCAGTAAAGAAGAAGAAGAAGTTTGAGATACGTGTCGTTTTGTGAGCTGCTAAAAGCGAGTTTTTCGTTTTTTGCGATGTCGAAATTGGTTGAGCAAAGAATTTGCATTAAAATTTGTTTACGGAATCAATTTTTTGCTGCGGATACGTTGAGGATGGTGCAGAAAGCCTTTGGTGATGAGGCTGTGCATAGTGAGTTCCAAGCCGCCCGTGAACGTGTCGAAGACGAAGAGCGTCCAAGGCGACCATCAACCTCAACCGACGAAGCTCACGTTCAATAAATCAAAGATTTGGTGTTGAAAAACCGCCGATTAACAATTAGAGACCTTGCTGATGAAGTTGGCATATCGTAAGGCTCAGCCAATACCATTTTGAAGGATGTTTTGGGCCTCAAGCGCGTCAAATCTCGACTGGTACCGAAAACATTGAATTTCTTGGAAAAATGGCGTTGCGTTGAAGTGCGTTAAACGATGCTTTCCGACTACCAGGGTGTCATGAAACGCATCATAACTGGCGATGAGACTTGGATCTATGCTTATGATCCCGAAACAACCGATCAATCGAGCGAATATCGTGCCAAGAGAGAGCCGAGATCAAAAAAATCGCGCCAAAGTCGCTCAAAAATCAAGGTCATGTTGACTGTTTTCTTCGATTATCGTGGTGTTGTGCATTATGAATTCCTTCCAACCGGTCAAACAGTCAACAAGGAATATTATTTGAACGTTGTGCGTCGTTTGCGTAACGCTATCCGCCTAAAAGGCCGGAATTGTGGAAAGACAATTCATGATTTTTACACCACGATAATGCACCATCCATACTGCCCTCGTAATTCGTGATCATTTCGCCAAAAACACAACCCATATCGTTCCGCAAACACCCTATTCACCTGATCTGGCGCCGTGCGACTTCCGGCTGTTCACCAAGCTCAAAAGACCGCTCCGAGGAGACACCGTTTTTATACGATAGAGGAGATTCAAGCCGCAGCGAAGACGGAACTGAAGGCCATCGCGGAGAGTGACTACAACCGGTGTTTCGAAGATTGGAAAATCCGTTGGCATAAGTGCAATGCATCGGGAGGGGATTACTTTGAAGGGGATGAAATTGATTTGGAAGAATAAAAAAAGAATTTTCAAAATAAATACAATGTCACCTTATTTTTTGGGCACAGTACGAACTAGTCCCTCAGTTTTTAAGATATCGTTTTGAAATTTTGCACACATCATTTTCTCTTCAAGAAGCTGCTCATTTGTTGTCAATGTAATCTCCGAAGAAATTGTTCAGATCGGTTAACTATAGCATATAGCTGCCATACAAACTGAATGATCGGAATCAGGTGCTTGCATGGGAAACTTCCTCATCTCGGAAGAAATTGTACAGACTGGACACATAGTTACTAAAAGAAATGCACTTGTGAAGGGTATATTAGCTTCGATGCAGCCGAAGTTAACTTTTTTTTTTGTTCTTTCTCAATAAACTATAAACAAAGCATTATTGTAATAAATAATTTGTGGTTATTAACTAGAAAATGACTTTTTCCTACTAAAAAGCAATATAAAGTCAAGTTCTAAAGAATTTATTTAATTTTTACAAATTATGGTTAATTAATTATTCGAAACCACCACTCTAGCGTTTCGAGTTTTAACGTTGAAAATTATTTATTTTTTTTAAGAAAAACCGAAATCACTGACTTCATATTGCACATTTTTGTTGTTCTTTGTCAAAATATGTTGCCATTTGGATACATTTAATTAAACAAAAGCATATATGGCATATAATTGTCTATAATTATATGAATATTGTATAAGTATATAATACAATCACATATATGTATACCAGTTAAAATTACTCTCTACCAATGTGTTGAACAAAAACCATTTTTGTGGTAATTCAACAAACACAGATGCACAGCAAACAAATGCTTACTTTACACATGTGTGCTGTTCATGAAATGCGTAGGAAAGTAAATACATATGTATGCGTGTATACAGGTGATAGATGATATGTACATATATATTCACTCAAATCTGTTTTGGTTGAACTAAGTGCCACCGACTTTCATGGCTTTTAACATTCAACTTGAACCCTCAATTGCCGAAGTCAATGGAAGGTAATCGGCAGCGCAGCAATTTTCTTGCGTCAGCACGTCAATGACATTTACCATACACTGGGTCACATGTACGCCAAGCAAAGCCATTTACTGTGAGGCGATTTAAATACAACAGCTGTTTTGTTGCTCTAATTTAATTGTCATTGACTTTATTCATAATACCCAGAATAGGGTATTTGTATTTGCCACAAAGTGTGTAACACCTGAAAGTAAACGTCGGAGCCCTTATAAAGTATATACAAACATACATATATAAATTTATGATCGGCGTGACGAGATTAGTCAATTTAGCTATGACCGCCTTTCTGTCCGTTTCTCCGGCGCGAACTGTCAAAATCAAGTTCATGAATGGAAAATATTTTTATTTGACAAGGTATCTTCACGAAATTCGAAATATTTTTTAAGACAACGCTTAAATCTGCAAAGAAATTGAAAGAAATCTATAGCATATAGCTGCCATACAAACTGACCGATCAAAACCATGAAAAATATCTTTTTATACACTTTTATGCTATAAAAATGCAGCTGTGAAAGGTATGATAGCTTCAGTGCCGCAGAAGTTGACATTTTTCCTCTTTTAGATTTATTAAATGATATTTTAGCAATTTTAGAATATGTTTATTATGTATTTTTTGCAAAGAAACGAGGTAAAATTTTTTAGGATTATTTACACTGCTCTATTTTTTGCACAGTGGTGTTTTCTAACTTCCTCAACATTGCAATCAAATAAAACCATTCAAATTGCTGATTTTCTATGTACACAATACAAAGAAACGCAAGTATACGTAGAGAGAAAAATTAGAAGAAAATTACAAATTTTTTTTTAGTATATTTATTTTTATTTTTGATGGAAAAAAGTAAAAAAAAAAAAATCGGAAAAAAATTCCAACATTGATTTTAATTTTTGTTGCTCTTATAATTGTTCCATTTTTTTGGCGGTTTTGGTTTTTTTTTTCTAAAAGCACATTATTAGTTACGTTTGTTTGCCTTCGCTCAAATTACAAATACATAATTTCCTTTCATTTTCACTTTACGACTGTTGGGTGATTAAGTTTTTCGCCGCTTGCTTTTGGCGCCATTCATTCGATGGCGTGCAATTTCAGCAATCTATGCAAATTGGCGCAAATAAAGCGATATTACATGACAAATATGGCTATTATGCCGATCGATAGATCGCTGGAGCTGTGTTGGTCGAGGCAAGTTTGTCGGTTAAGCCCGTTTCAATGCAGTAATATATTGTTATAACTTAGTTAAATATATACATACATAATATGTATGTAAATATGCATATTTGTGTTTGCATGTGTGTGAAATTGATTGCGAAATAGTTTTTTTTTTAAAGCAGAAAAATTACAAAAGCAAAGGCTTAGCTTTGATATTTCGTCCTCCCATATTTACGTTTTATGCGCTCAATAGTTGCGCTGGCCGCAACAAAAGCGCGGAAAATGGTACAAAAATGTTGAAAAATTCAAAAGAAAAGGAAATAATAAAAGTAATAATCGATTTGTCAACAAAAAAATCTTAAAATTTGCACTACCATTACAAAATCTGTGAATTTTTTGCATTATTTGTCTTGTGGCAAGTTAATGTTGCACCCAAATATTGTCATTGCTGTGGGCCAACGCAGGCGTGTCGAAAAGGCAAAACTAAAATTAACTACAGCAACAAAAAATACCGCTTGCCACAACACCTAGGCATGCGAAATTTCGCGTGTCTATGGGAAAAATTACAAAATTGCACATTCATGGGAGTTTACCAACATTTTTTGTTTTTAATATATTATTTTTAAATATTTGTTTTTTTTTTAACAAGCCTAATTTTACAATGCAACGAAACACATACACAAACACATAAATATTACCATAGATGACTTAGCGTGCGTTTATATTAAGACTAAATTAGCGCTGGTGACTTACCGATCGCGTTCGCAGTTGTTTTTGTTGATGTTGCTACAGTTGTCGCCGCTACTTCTTTGTTGTTTGTTTCGTTTAACACATTTATTGTTTATTTTCTTTTCGTTATTATCGTCGCACAGTGTACTTGCCAAGTTTTGCAAGCAGAAAGAGACAACTACAAGTAAGTCGCACAGCAAAACTCGTCCTGTCAAGCGCGTGTGTGTTTTTTGTTGTTGTACAAACGAGTTCAACACCGAAGATGGTCGTTGAGCGAGAATTGTTGTATTGGTTTAAGTAGGTCACACTTATATATTTTTGCAGAATTTGCTTATGTTGTTGTTGTTTTTTGACTTACTTTAAGTTTTTAATATTTGCACTGTATTTTTTGTTAAAAGCTGTGGAATTTCACTTTTGCAATATTTTGTTGCTTTAAAAACTGAATCAAGTTGAAATATTAAAGAAAAAATAGCAAAAAAAATAAACAAAATTGAAGGATTCTTAAGCACTTTTGTTTTGAAAATATTACTTTGCTAAACTTTCTACTTTTATAGCGCTAAATAACAGCTGTAAAAGAAATTTTGCTATAATTATTATTATATTATTTATTGTTGTCATTTTATTATCATTATATTATTATTATTATTATTAGTATTTATCCTTTGCATTAGGTATATTAAGGAATCGTCTCAGTGTGAAATTTTCAAGAAATCGATTTTTTTTGCACTATCGGATAGTATACACTATAGTAAACATTCTCTCAAAATTTGAAATCGAAATTCAAATTATAAGAAATTATGTAGAAAGTGAACAGAGTGGGGAATATAGCGACTTCAATCTTTAAACGCGCTTTTCTCAGAATGGTGTTTTTCAAAACGGTTTCAAACGAAGAGTTTGAAGATATCTGGTTTCAATTTGGAGAGAAAGTATTATCGTCATTCGCTATCGTGCTATGAAAGCTTTTATTTTTTTATTTTATTTTATTTTTTTTTTGAGATATCAGCCTGAAATTTTCCACACGCCTTTTTCTCAGCAAGAAGCTGCTCATTTGTCGGAAATACTATAGCGTATAACTGCCATAAAAACTGAACGATCGAAATAAAATGTTTGTATGGGAAACTTGGCATGGATTATTGTCTGGATCAATGGTGCAATCTCTGTAGAAATTGTTCACTTCTGCTTTAACATATAGTTGCCTTACGCTCTGATTGATCGGAATCAGATGCTTGTATGAAAGACTTTTTCATTTAATGAAATATCTGTACGAAATTTGGCATGAATTTTTGGCCAAAGCAACGGAGCAATCTCCGAAGAAACTGAACAATCCGAATCAACTACTTGTATAGAAACTTATTCATTTGACGAGATATCTCCACGAAATTTGGCATGGGCTATTCTCTAAGGCTGTGGTAAAACCTCCGAAGAAATTGTTTAGATCGGGTCAATGTGGCTTATAGCTTTCATACAAATTGAACGATCCTAATCATATCCTCATTTGAAAAACTCTTTTATTTGATGAGATATATTCACAAAATTTTACATAAATTATTGACCAAGACAGTGGTACAATCTTCGTAGGTCGGATCACCATAATTTTAATTTTAATGAATAATTAATTTTTTTATTTTATTTTTTTTTTCTATTAAAATCATAATGCTTTTATTTTATCTTATTAAATTAATTTTTAGTGGTTGATGGTTTTATTTTCATAATTATTTAAAACATGGTTTATTTTTTTATATAATTGTTTTTTCTTTTTTATAATTAAGTTAATTTTAATTAAATTTTTTTTTTACTTTATAAATTGTGTATACTTGGTTGGTTCACTTAGGTTTTACTTTTATTAATATTTTTTTTCTATAAATAATAATATTGTAAATGGTATTGAAATTTTTAAATTTAATTTTTTTATTTAAGTTTGTATTAACATTAGATTTATTTTTTTGCTCATTTTTTATATTTACATCTCATGTATTTATTTTTTTAATTTACTTAATCTTATTTATTTATTAATTCTAAGATTTATTTTTATTTTTAAGGTTTTTAATATGTTTTAAATGCCTTATATGTATATGCATTTTCGTCCACATGAATTTAAACGTTTCTTTTCGATTTTTAATTGTTGTTTTTTGTTCGTTGTAATTTGTAGTTAGTTTTTTAATAATATTCCCATATTTATTAATATTATTATTTTAAATATTTTTAAAATAAAAAAAATGTTACAATTAAAGTGATAATAACAAAATACATTTAATTTAATTTTTTACATATTATTTTTTCTTTAGAGCTAAATTTGAATATATTCGTAAATTATTTATTTCTATATAGTTTTTTTTTATTTTGTGTATATTAATAACTGTATATTATCATAAAATATAATACATTTTTTATGTATATTTTATAAAAAGTCTGACTTTTTACTTTTAAAACTTTTATGTTATATATTTAAGAATCTAAGCTAAAAATTAAATTATGAAAGGCTAATGCCTTAGTAAAAAGTCATATACATTCACTTCACATCCAAAAACAAAAAAGTATTAACCACAGCTTTTTTTAACGCACAAATGCCAATTAAGTACTTTCTTCAAAATTAGATTACAAATTAGTCAAACACTGCATCACATACACAAAATTAAATTGTTAAACATCACAACTATTATTCTCCCACAAATCCTTAGCACTTACAGAAACTGACACACAAATTGGCTGATGTTCACCGCTAAATCCGTTTTCGCTTGCGTAGCGTCGTCCGCGTTCAGACCATCAACGCGCGCCTGTTCGTTACGAACTGTCTGCAGCGCGCAGCTTTAACGTTCCAACTTAGACTTAGACAGCTAAAGCCGCGCGTCGACAACAAACAGCTGATCGCGCATGCGCACCAGCGAACCTTCGCCTAAACAAAAGGTGTGCAATGGCAGAAAGCAGCAAATGCATGCTGCTAAGCAACAGCGGTGTTTGTTCGATGGCGGCTCCCGCCGAAATTGCGCGTTGCCAACTTGTTTGAAGCATTGCATGCATTAAAGTGAATATGTGCTTATGTCCATGTGTGTGTATGTTTGCAATATGTGTGTAGTGGTATACTGCATGTTTGGCTTTTGGCATAGATAGTTTACAAAACACTTCTGCTGCTTCGGCTTCGCTTCGCATGGCACACTGCTGAGGGAAAAAGCCGAAAGTGTGGAGAAAAATTGGAAAAATAGTGATTTGCGTTCAAAGTCTGCAAAATACTAAAATACTATTTGCTGGCGGAGTTGCGTGGAATTTGGCGACGGCATTTTTGCTTTGCGTTTCATGCACGCTGCCTCAGTCGCTGTTGTTGTTTTGAAATATATTGCTTCATTTTTTTCAGGTGATCATTGACGACACGAAAATCGCGCTCATATCGTTCGCATACATATTCATATTGCATACTTACAAACATTGTAAGTTGCTTTGTGCGATCCTATTGAGCAACTCGTTTCACTACATTCCGGACTAAATTCATTTCGTCTTAGTAAATTATTTTTTTGCAGTGCTTTATTTACATACATTCCTGATGTACTTGGGTAATTATTGTTTTCGTTTGTATATGTTTGAGCATTCTTTGAATAGTTTACGAAATAATAACTGTCTTCGATTCGCCATTTCTCTACTCGCTTCTGCTCTCTAGTCAATAAATTACCTGTAAAAGCAATAGCAGAGTTATGGAGTTGGATTCGTGCAAGAGAGTATGCAGATACATCATTAAAGTGGTGTAACCGCTGTCTTCAATGTAATCGAGTTTTGTTTTACATATTTTAGATCAGTTTTGCTTTTGTGAATGGATCAAAAACAATTAAAAATAGATTTTTATGTATTTAAGGGGTCAGTAGGGTAATCTGGCCTTTTTAAAATTTTTTTTAATAGAAATTTTTATTCTACAATAGAACATTTTTCATACATCATGAGGTATATCGTGGAGTGTATAAACAAATTTTCTCGGAATTTTTTGATGACGACATGCATTTTGTCACTGGCGGAGAGGATTTCTCATGTTTGGATCATCTGAAATACAAAAACCCAATTTATTCTTAAAAAGCACGTGAATGGTTATCGCCACTACTAAAATCATGAAAAAATGTTGATAAATAAAAAAGTAATTAACGTTTTTTTTTAATTTTTCCCCTTGTTTTTTTAAATAAATTTTGTCATAACATTGTCAATAATTTATAAAAAATTATGAATCTAGTAGGGACGATAGCCAGGCGTTGAGTAGTTCGACCGTGTGTTTTTTGAGAAAAACGCGTTTAAAGTGCAAGGTGTGCATTCCGAGCGCTCTGAACGTCGAGCGGTATTATTATTTTTGGGCCTTTTTCGAAACCTTCCAATGGTAAAGTGGGTTTCTACATTTATTCTAAGGGTATAAAAATGCAAAAAAAAAAAATGAAAAATGATTACCCTACCTAACTCCTTAAAAGTCTGAAAATCCATTATAGTAATTTATAGTAAACAAAATTAAAGAATTACAGTAATGTTTTTTAACGCGAAAAAAATAATTTCTCCACTACGAAGAAATCATAACACGCGTCAGAAGACATATTAGCGTAGGGTTGCCCGTTTATTGCCCGTTTATTGCTAGAGTTTTTAAATACCTAAAAGTAAATTTTTTCTGAGTTGACCGTTATTAAATCTTTAAAACTGTTTGTTGATGATACAACCGAATAACTTACTTTAGCTAATCATTTCAAGCAATTTCGCTATTAGATATGCTAAAATTTGCAAGAGGAGCTATACCTATGTTAAATTCATACTTCTTGAGTCTACAGTGTCCAGTCTAAAATGCCACAAATATCCGAAATTTGTCTCTCTACCCTCTTGTGACCTAGTGACCGCTTGTGACCTGGTATCCAAACGAGATGCATTTGGTTGCGAACTGAAAGGCTGTTCAACCGTTCTTTACACTCCTGAGATGGCTTTAAGTCCCGGTATCGCTGGGTATTGATATACTTTCATTGGAACAGTTGTGTTGGAGACTTATTTCTACAAAAAATACTTCTGCTTGGAAAATTATCGGAAAACGTCCCTTAAGTAAGTGTGGTACGCGGTCCTGTGACACCTTCACCAATATTTTCAGACGTTTTCGAACTTTCAGTTTTTCACTAATTAGTTCGAACTCTTAGTGGTAGGTCAAACTTGGAGATGATCTATTCAGTCTTACCGCCCAGCGTAACTCTAAACTTCTTTGTGTGTGATCTTCATGCGAAGTTTGGTATTTTACCACTCAGAAGAAGAGCCAGTGGTGTTTCATCACTTAAGGTCTTAATTTGTTGGGACTAAATTACCTTCCCACTGCCATAACCTTCTGCTGCCATGTGAAGTATTCTATTATGCTGTTTGATTGATTTCTTCTTGCTTGCAGCTCCAAGATTTACCGGCCAGGCGAGTGTTTATCTTGTTTGCTTATGTGGAGAAAACAACAACATTGCTAATAAAATATACATAGTTACAATATTTTGACAGGTCCCAGTACAATATTAAGTAGAGTTGCCAATCCTATAAAAATTAACGTAGTATCCTCGGGTGAACAGCTGACTAAAAGTTGAGCTCAATTGTGAACCAAAATACATATGAACAACATTGCAAATCTTTTGCTACTTCAAAATTATAAATAATCTCACTCTCAGCACTTTTACTGACATTCTACTAATAACAAAATAGCAATGACACTAATTAGAGAGTAAAGTCTTCATTCATAACTCGGAGAGTTTCTTTGTTCACAATAAAACGGCAAGTCCAACAAGCAACTCGTACAGTCAACTGACAGATGTTTTTACGTAGCGTTAATATGTAATTAGCAAAATTAGCACTCGTAATAATTTTAAAATACGAACGTCGACCACATTAAATTACCCACAAATACCAGCTGCAGCTGCGCGTCGTCGCTTTTCCAAAGAAAAATTGTTGAAGTTTTTCACTTTTCTTGGCACGAAAAACCCGCGCAATTGCAACGACCGACCTTTGATTACGTCACAGATTGTAGCTGTCGGCTACGAATAAACAGCATACCTAAGTATATAGTGTTTTGTATCGCTATGTCGGTTATTTTTATGTACCGTTAGCTGTGCTAACGTAGCCAGATCGCCATAACCGCGAGTGACTGCGATCGACCGCAAAATTTCTTTTATTAAAGTAACTACTTTGGCATTTTTGAGATATTTTAAAGGAAATAAGACCGTCGCATAAACACAAGCAATCCACTTTGCCCTTTTCTGATTATACTTAAAATTTTTGACATCTCAAATAATCAAGAGTCATCGTAGCCGAGGCACTTCCCAAACTATAACGCAGCTTAATTTCATAGAAAATAATATAGAAATACATAACGTATGTCAATATGGTATATACTCGTAACTACATATATATTCTCAAAATTAGCGAATCTCCCAGCTAGTCTTGCAGAGGCAAACTCTTCGAACGAAACCTATCCAATGTGACCCACTTTGGTCTCGAACAATGTTCGCTTTGTATGCGCATTAATTTACGAGCGTGTGGATTTTCGCAACTTCGATTACTTTTCACGTAAGTGAGTAGCACGGTTTTATGGCTTATAAATGCGTACGTGAATATGTTCAAGTAGTTGGGTGCAAACGCATCAAGTGCTGACATTACTGGCGGCAAATTACTCAACGCGTCCAAAAGATTGTTGTTGCTTGTTGAGCTATCTAAGAGTAAATGAGCGTTTATTGACTTTAAACTTTAGTGCTTATAAAATTACATAAGTACATAATTTGAAACCATACAGGAATTACATTTTTTTATTCTTGCTAATCGTCGAGACGAACGAAAGCTTTTTTTCCGGTAAAAGCCTTCAAGAGCTGCTTCGAATCAGTTGCATTATCGTGATGAAGGAACCAAGAGTTGTTTGACCATAATTCAAGCCACTCCAGACGAATAGCATGGTGCAAAGCGCGCATAACACAAAATACATGAAAGTGCACTATAATCAAAGAAAATTGTCAATACAACCTTGATTTTTGATCGACTGTTCCGTGATCTTTTCGGTCATGTTTCATCTTCTACACACATCCAACCTTTTTCCCAAATATTATTTTGGCACCAATCGAGACTTGACGCGTTTGAAACACAAAATATTCTTCAAAATGGTTTGGACTGAGCCCAGTGATAAACCAATACTATCAGCGAGGTCTGTAATTTTCAATGGAAGGTTTTAAATCTTTAAATGTTTGATTTTTTGGACGTGGCCCTCTTTCATAGAGGTTAATAGTCGTCCATAGAACGATTCGTCTTTAACCCGTTTTCGGCCCGTTTTAAACTCCTTGTATAATATTTAGTTATATATTTTTTCGATTACCAAAGGCCTTTCGCAACATTTTCCACGCGTTTACAAAATTTACCTACTTACCTTCCTGTTCTCTTGGAGTTTTAATGACAGATTGATCATACTTTTTGATCACAGTCTAATGGCCAAACTCTATAACCGTAGTTATATCTCTAGCTCATAAGAGATCTTATCAATATTTTTTTCTTTTCCACTGTGTTCGTAATAATTTTCGGGACTCAGAAGATCGACAAACATTATCTTCTGAGATACATTTCCACAAATCAACCTTTCAGAAATTTGCTCTATACAGGACGTTCTTTCTGCAATTCCAGTCTTAATGACGCAGACTTAATTAATCCACACCAAAGTATACACTGAGAGTATCAATCAACTTCGTATTCAGTATTTCAAATGGATGCTAGTTGGACTTGGTATTACAACTGATTCCTAGTCGGGAGATCATACTTAGTAATTAGAAACCAGTATTTTGGACTCAAAAATATCGGCTACTACTATGACTACGATCATCTTCAAAAAAGTATCAAGGTATTTTTGAGACTATAAAGAGTGTGATCGAGAACTCTATAATTATCTTAGAGGTAAATATATATAGTACGTATACCTATCGATACACAAAGAATCCCGTTAACACGACAGACGGGTCTGAGTAACCGGAACGAACCCGGAATTTTATTAGACCCAAAACTGCAAAGCATAAGAGTTATATCAAAGGATGATTTTCCAATTATCCAAAAATGTCACCCAAACCCCGCATGAGAACTTCGGTAGAAATTTTTTCGCAGTTTCGGTATTTTTCAAAATCTATTTATCTCGTGTACCAGAAATGCATATTCTTCATATGTTTTTATTCCTTACTCTACGACTTTGCAAACAATGTAATTTCATTGACATAACAGTAGACAACAACAACAACAACAAATATGCCTTGTATGTGCAGTGTTAAATACATAAACAAAGTGAAGAGAAGATCGTAAGAAAACCAAAGAAGAAACATCAACAAAAGATGTTAAAACAAACAAAGAAGTCTGTGCGCACAGCGGGGTTGCGTACCTGTGCTGTCTACAGTATAAAGCCGGCAATAAAGTGCAACAGTCACAACATAAAGATGTAAATGGAAATTGGAAGTAAAAGTCACACACATACTTGTATTTACATAAATACACATGCTCATGAAGCATGCAAAATTAAGACAAAAATCGCAAATATAGACTCGCTTTATTCGGTGGCAAAGAAGACCCAGCAGAGCTGTCTCGAGTTACTCCATTGAAAATGCATACGTTATTAATTATAATATGTGTATAACTGTGCTTTTATTTCATTAAATTATATGCTTATGAATTAGCTCTGTGTGAACAATAAAACGAGGTAGGCGGTGGAGGGCTTAGTTGGTGGTATTTATACCCTGAACAGGAAGCATTTAGTTTCCCACTAATTTGTAAATTCCCATAAATAATATATGTATGTGAGGCAAAAAATAGTATGACTTTTTAATTAAAATTTCGCGCGAAATTCAATGTCATGACTGTCACTGTCATCTGTGCCAAATATCACATCAACAACATTATCAAATATCACATCAATATCACATCAATATCACATCAAAATAATCATTAGTGTTTAGTATAAGCTTGTATTTTTGAAGTACGTAGGCTGCATTCGGTGATTTTTACGATAAGTGAAATTATTCAACAAAGAAATTCCATTCAATTTTGTGTGCGAAATCAAATTTCTGGTGCCGAAACGTTCAGAATGTTGGAAAAGGCCTTCGATGATAATTGTTTGTCGGGAACAAATGTTCCTGATCGGTACAAATTATTCAAAGAAGGTTGAGAACACGTTGACGATGAACCACGTCCAGGACGACCATCGGCATCAACTGATGATCAACACGTAAATAAAATAAATGAATTGGTGCTTGGCAATCGACGATTAACAATCAAAGATTTTGCTGGCAACATTAGAATATCGGAAGGATCAGTTAAGTCCATTCTGAAAGATGATTTGGGCGTAAGAAAAGTGAAGGCACGATTGGTTCCAAAATCACAAATTTTTTTGTAAAAATAGCGTCACGATAACGTTTGTGAAATAATGATTTCCGACTACCAGGGTGTGTCTTGGATCTATGCTTACGACCCGGAAACAGATATTCAATTATCCGAGTATCGTGGTAAAGGTGAGCCGAGAAAATCACCCCAAAACAGGCAAAAAATCAAGATTATGTTATGATAATCAGTTTTCTTCGATTATCGCAGTATGGTCCGCTGTCAATAAGGAATACTATTTGAGTGTTAAGTGTCGTAAAAAGATGCCGAAATTATGAGCTGAAAACTGTTGGTTTCTGCACCGTCGCATACTGCATTGATTTTTCATGATTTTTCGCCAAATTTTCAACCAGGTTCGTGCCGCAACCACCGTGTTCGATTGGTTTAGCTCCGTGTGGCTTCTGCCTATTCAGGAAGGTCAAACGACCGCTCCGGGGAAACCATTTTGAGTCAATTGAAAACCCTAACGTGAGTAGCTACGCGCATTGAATGCTGTTCTTATAATTGGCTTTAACAACTGTTTCAAGGATTGAAAAAAACGTTGGCACAAGTGTATTGGGGCCAAGGGGGATTGCTTTGATGGGGACGACATAGATTTTGAAGAAAATTAAGAATTTTAAAATTATGAACGAAGTCTGCAATTTTTTACTCATAATTGTATAAGGAACTTGATTCAGCAAGGCCGGTCTGTATGTGCGCATATATGGGAACTAGTCCAGTGTTTGAGATAACGATCTGAAATTTTGCACATCATCTTTTCTCTTCACCGTCGATATCGGATTACTATAGCATATAAATTCTTATTTTACGAAATTTTATTGATGAAATTAGGCAGGTATTATTGCCAAAAGCAAGGCTATAATCTCCGAAATTGTTCAGATCGAACAACTACTGCGCATAAGTGTCATATAAAAATATCAAAATTCTTCAATGAAAAAATTTTTAATGGCTTTCTTTTTTTCTTTAATATATTTTTATAATATAAATTATACTTTCACATAAGTTACTTTAATTAATGGCGTTGGTTTTTCATGTAAATTTATATTCATTCATTTAACGACTGCGCATTTCGGGCGGTCATTTAAAACCTAGCTCTGCCCTTGCTATTCGAAGTGCGCCGAAAATTGCTGCGTTAATGATTTTTACTTCGTTCATTTCTCTCAATAATTAAACGAAATGACATTTTAACTGTTTTCATCTTCACCACTTGTCACACACAATTTAAAAGAAATGACAGCTGAAAAACGTGCAATTTTTATTATTATTTCTTTTTTTTTTTGTGGCTGATTAAGTTGCGCTGATGAAGCACTTAAACGATTGAGACTAATAGAAAGAAACATAAAAAGACGATCCGATAACTATTTAACTTTCAAAAGAAAAATAGAAATAAAAAGAACGATTAATTTCTCAACATGGTGTACTTCTTTAAAAAATTTTACAATTTTTGAAATACGTTTTCTGGATGTCTACAAAGTAAAACATGTTCGTTTTTTCTCTCTTTTTTTCGATGTAGATCACTTCTTATGAATCCCAAAACATTAAGCTCCGAATCCCCTTCCAACAGAATGGCCGGTTATCGTTTTCTTTAGATCGCATTCGCCAGATTAATTCCCCTGCTTCGACTTTTTTCCTAGTTAATTGTGTGATCCATGTTTTTTCATCTTGCGCTTAAGCAGAGTTAAACACCAATGCGGAAAGGTTACTCTTACAGTACGGAATGAACCGGCGGGGTACCTATGTGCCGACAGTTTTCTCGCGCCTGATATTTAAAGCAGGATATGATCCACCAAGTTTTTGGGATGTGCGCTTTTATAATAGCCGTTTCGGAGCCGTTAAAAGCCGACGTAATTTGTAACGCGTTAAAAAAAGTTTTGACATTCGCAACTGTTCATAAGTCCTAGATAATTTTGTCTATCTTGGTACCAGTATCAACACCAAAAATAATGTTAGCATCGTAATCCAACGCAGAATAACTCTTGCCAACAGGTAAAATTCTCTCTCGGCGAACAAAGACCAAACTCTATAAATCTTTCATTATTCTTCTTTTGCTATATGGTGCCGAGGCAAGCACCGTGACAGAATCTGATGATTCGGCTTTACGAATTTTCGAGAGAAATATTCTGCGGAAGATTTATGGTCCTTTGCTCATTAGTAATGGCGAATACTGCAGTCAATGGAAGGATTATACAATTGTTGCCAAACAGCGGAAAGGAAGAACGACTGGCGGGCTATTGTAAACTCGGTTTTAATCTCGTAAGCGGTGTCTACGCCAATAAAGAGGAGGATGTGTTAATAAAGCAGTTTAAATAAAATGTTTTATTTTAATTCGAATTTCGGTATTAGAAATCGAGAGCCTTAAAATTTAGAAAGTTATATATTGTATAAAAATACTGAAATTAGAACTTTAAAACAAAAGCAATGAGAAATGGAGAAATGAAACCTTAATAAAAAGAAGGACTGGTGTGGAAAGCTTTTAGGATTTCCAACGATACCTGTGAGGTATTACTCTTACCTTTTATCGTATAATATTTATGCTCTCCCTAGAAAAGTTAAAAACCCTGAACCCTTAAGTTTTGGCACGGAATGTGTAGCACTCAGGAAGAGACTATAAAATATATACATAAATGATCGGCGTGAATAACTAAGTTGAGTTAGCAATGTCCGTTTGAATGCCTGTCCGATAATATCTACGCATAATACTCCCTCAGCTTTTGAGATATCGATCTGAAATTGTGTACTCGCTCGTTTTACCCCAAGAAACCGCTCCCGATATCGATTGATGAACGATCTAATTAAAGTTTTCATATGGATAACTTTTTTATTCTACAATATAGCTTCATAAAACTGGATACAGATCGAGTTGTTTATTTGTCAAGGGTAATATAACTTCGGTACAAACGATGTTACCGTTTTTGCTTGATTTTTGTACTTTTTAATTAAATTCTATAGCAGCCCACCGTTGAACATTTATGCATATCATGCTTCAAGCGAATATCGCCATTTTTTCGAACTATGTCCGCATGTACTGGCAGTGATCGCAACATGGATTTTGCTTAAGGGGGTATTCTACTTAAGAATTTTGAAAAATTCGATTTTTTTCATATATTTGAGGTTAAGACTTGGAAGGATTTTTCAAAATTCGACTTATTTTCGGAGATACAGCCGATTTTGAGGTGGCGTCCGTGTTCACTAGAATTGTCTCCTGAACTTTAAACGAGTTTTTCTCGAAACTACCTTTTTCCACACGGTACCGGCATTATCTCAAGTTCTATACAACCGATTTACTTGAAATTTTGTGTGAACCTTCTTTATATAATCCTATATCGTTCCTACTAGCATCGGTTCAAAATTTTTGTTTTTAATATTTTAAAAAAATTCAGGAATTTCAAAAAAAAAGCGTAAAAAATGATTTTTATTTTCAGGTAGTCGCCATTTTTCAAAAAAAAAAATTCTTTCGTGTTCTCGGACTATAACAGCATCCTTACTGATTAAGAATTTCTTTTGATTTTTGTTTTTTTAGACCACCAGGAGAGTCAGGATCAATGTCGCCAGGATGCGCCATTTTTTTACACCTATCTCTCCCCCCTCAAATTATTTTAATTTTTAATATTTTTTTGTAGAATTTTTTTTCTGTATTTTTAAGATATCAACAAAAACACCATAAAAAATGGATAGTAACAATATTTTTGGTTTTTTTTTTTTAAATAAAATTTAAAAAACTGCCCAAAATTTGATTTCTATAGTAGAATACCCCCTTAAACTCGATATATAAATTATATTATTTGCGTGATTGGTATGAAATCTCTGAAAAGAAAATAGTTTATTGAAAGTAATGGTAAAACCAGAGTTCTCATATTAACACACTTTCATCATCTGACTGTAAATTTGCGAATGGTATAGTTAAAGCATAGTTAAAATGTCCATTACACCTAAGTTTACACACCTTAAGCTGGCTTAATTACCCTCATTTGACATTTAGCGCCTAAAGCGACCACAACAACATTTGCTGTAACCCTTTTTATGCCGCTTCTTTATTGCCAACCGCCGCTAATGTAATTCACAGCGCTCAACAAGAAGCAAAGAGAAGAGCATACACACGCGCACCTGACTTTTAAAATAGTTTTATTACGAAATCCAATTACATTACCAAAGGCCGCCGCTTGCAGCTTGCGGTTGCCATTGCAGTTACTGTATGACGAGTCGCCTCTTCTAATTCCCGTATACACACGTGTGTGCATGTTTGTGCAAGCAGGTAAACATTTAAAACTGAATTTGAACGCATCTTACAGACTCGACATCACGTCGGCGCACTTTACAAATCCCACAAACAATGCGCAACCTATCCGGCATTTGTCAGCCACTATATTTGGTTTGTTTGTTTGTAAATCAGTGTTTTTTATTTTTTTCATTTCATTACGTTTTCATCGTTTATTTACTATTTAGCTGTCTGTTTGCTTTTTCGCTTTTCGTTGGTTGTTGGTCAGTAACATTTGGCATTTCGCCCATTTCGGGCCACCGTGTCGCCGGCCATTAACTGCTGCTTAACACAAATGCTCGCACCTACAACAACACACATATGCTCATATGCTTGTGTTTTTGGTTATGGTGAATATGTGTCAAGGTTGTGTTAATAAAACCAAAGTGATTATGGCTAACTGCGCCTCAGGTGCCGATTTGTTATCGAATTTCGTAAGCGTTTTCCTAATGAATCCATCGATAATGGTTTTACGTTCGTGAAAATGCAGTTAGCGCTGGGTACAAGTGCCTGCAAGAATTCGAAGATCAATGTTATGAAAATATTGCAAATTTACATGCGTATGTGTTTACGAATTTCAAGGGGACACTGAACAAATAAAAGCGGTCGATTATTTTATTTACTTCTAATTTTCATCATTGGTCATTTCAAGGTCGATTTCTCTTTCTTTCCGGTCTTTGTGGCGATTGGTGTGGCTTAGTGCGAATCAATTTATGTATGTAATAATTGTTAATAAGATAAAGACCCTTGCCTTCAATTTAAGTGTCGACCTAATACAAGGTGCGTTCCAAAGTAAACAGGACTTTTTGAATCTAGTGCCCCAGATGGCGCCCTCTACTACTAATTCGTTAGAAACTGCTATCTTTATCGATTGTCCAGTGAGAATTTCATGACATTTCCTTGATTGAAGGTGAAGTTATTGCGTTTTAAGTGTCAGTATGTTTGTGTTATCGGTGCGAAAATGAGCTTCGAACAAAGAGATAAAATTAGATTTTGTTTTAAAATTGGTAAAACTTTTACCGAAACGTTTTAATTGATGAAACAAGTTTATGGCGATGATTGCCTATCCCTTAGCAGAGTGCAGGAGTGGTTTCAACGTTTTCAAAGTGGCCGTGAGGACATAAATGACGATCAACATGTGGGCCAATCAAAATCCGTGATCACCGAAAATTTCATCAAAACTGTGCGCGAATTCATCAAAATCAGCCGAAATCATCACTGAAATTAATGGAAATGGAGATGAACATCTCCAAAAATCGATTTATCGCATTTTGACCGAACCTTTGGGCTTACGAAAGGTGTGTTTGTGCCAGACAAATTGACTGACGACTGAAAATTGCTCAGAATCCAACATTCGAAGAACGATTATTTGACCAAAAATCACATTTTAACCATTAACCACTCCCCGTATTCACCTGATATGGCAACGTGCGACTTCTTCCTTTCCGGAAAAATGCATTTGCCCATAAAAGGAAAGCGTTATGCAGACGTAGAGGCCATTCAAAACGTTTGAACCGGCATACTGGCGGCCATACCGGCCAACGAACTAAAGCACTCGTTCGACACTCAAGGCTGTATTGAAGCAGAAGGAGACTATTTTGAATAAAGTAAATTGATTCTGCCGAAAAACCATTTGTTCTGTTTTTTTTTTAAGTCATGTTTACTTTGGAACGCACCTTATATATATGTATATTTCTTCTTGAAGTTTCCAAAAGGTAAGTAGGTTTCTAGAAACCCGAACTCATATCTTTATGATTTGAAATCATTCATAAATAAAATTGTGTTTTATAGTAACTTAAGATATTCTTCTCGACCAAAAAATGGAATTAAATCTCTTACATTTTTGCGTTCCGGAAACTATTAATGCTATACACAAAATGGTATTGCAAGATCCTCTGATCCATCGTGAGATTGAGGCAACTAGTCGGACCAGCATACTTTCAATATGGCATGAATATTTGACTAAAAAATTTTGTTCATGTTAGATCCCATATAATTTGTTAATCGCTCAAAAAAGCCTCGTGGAGATTGGTCGAGAGAAATGTTAACAAAATACGATACGCTTCGAAACACGCCTACGATATCGGGACAGGTGATGAATCGTGGAATTACACGTACATATGAGCCCGTAAGTAAACAGTAATTTACTGTATGGTTGTTTTAAGATAAGCCGAATGCAACAAAAGTTGTTTGCTCACGAAGTCCAAGTTTTTACATACTGTTATACTCTTGCTCCGCGGAAGAGTAAAAAAACCAGAACGAGGCTCCTTTTATTTCGATCTTGTGCTAGTTTTTTGATATACATCCAACTTTTTTGCACCTTAGATTATTCGATGTCCAAGTTTCTTCTTCCTTGTGAATTCTAGGCGAGAGCGTTGCGGTGATCTCATCTCAGAACATGCCCCCTGGTTTTCTGTTTTCTGTTTTTTTTTTTTGTTTTTTTGATTTTTTATTTCGACCCACAGGTGTGTTTGGTATTTTCGTGAGCATAACTTCGTGTTAGAGGCGGTGACCGGCCAGTAAATGCGGCAAATGGTGGGAAGGCATCGTTTTGTGAAATCTTGAAGCTTTTCGATGTCAGATGCTACGAGGTTCCATGGTTTGCAGCCGTATAGAAGTGTGGACTTATGTAACATTGGGGTTGAACATTTTTATTTGAGTACGCCGCGTAATAATCTCCGGGCCTGAAAGCCCTTTCTACGAGTGGATTTTGGAATATTTTTTGGGGTTGAATTAGATTTGTATTTCTACGGTTACGACTTAAATTACTATACATAAGAATAACTAAGTTTTTCATATACAGTAAAAAAGTTTTTGAGAAATATATTTGATCTTGGAAAAGTTTTTCTATCTCAACTGAACTAAGACTTTTGAGGAATTTGAGTTATTCCTCGTTTCTAACGCCGGCATGTGTCGCCACCAGACAGTGACGAGTTTGTTTTCCGTTCATATTCCTACAGTCTCTTCTATCGACAATGCATGGGTTTCCCGATGTTGACCACATTTTCGGGTGTTAGCGGTACACCATTCTTAACAATCTTGTCTACTATTTCATTGCCCTCGATGCTTTGTGGCCTGGCGCCCAGTAGAAGTGAAGTCACTTGCTTAACTGCTTCATAGTTTGAATAAAAAAACCAAAAAGGTCCATCGATCGTGAAAAATGTTTGGTATATTACATATAAAAATATAAATTTTCACAAATAAATACCTATTGTTATACATCTTACCTATTATGCATACATATCTAACTACACACATGCGGATGTAACGGTACCCCAGTTATCAACTTCAATTATTGCGAAAACCAACAACTCTAATTAGATTTGATTCATCAAAGCAATACAAATCTTTTCAATGTGTCGATAAATCATAAAAAATATGGCAGTGTAATGACATAACGGAAATTTGCAAGTCGTATTTGATCGTTATTTAACCCGAGCATAACAAAATAAGTAAGCTCACGAAAAAGAGAGAAACAAAGCGTAATGAAGGTTGGATAATATTGGAAATGTGATTTGTGTTATGATCGGTTTTCGAATGATAAAATTACCGCGAAGTAGGGAGCATACGAGTAAGAAAGCATAAAAACGGAAAAATAACATATAGTATGGTATACAGTATCTCAATATAGTTAGGAACGAACTGCCAAGTGTGTGTATGTAGAAAATTTAACTTTTATATAAGGTAAGCCTACTTGAACCATGACTTTGCGCCACTTAAAATTACTCAACACATATGAACTTGGTTGTTATCCTAATTAATAAAATAGCAATAAGTATTGAATATGACATTTATAATTTCATTTCTTTTATGGATATATCCTGCTGTAATCCAATAAATAACTGGTATTTTAAAAAGTCAAGTGGAGGAACGAAGGAATTCTTGAACTGAAAAACTATTTCGCATAAAAACTACCTACGATTTTCATTGCGAATAGGAAATACTAAACTAAACTAGAGTTTGCAAAACAATATCTAAATATGCCAACCACATTTTGTGATGAAATAAGTTGGTCCGATGAATCCAAATTCGAGCTAAGGAGTTCGAAAAAAACGTAAGCGAGCGTGGTGTAAACCTTTTGATCGCTTAAAACCTTAATGCATATGATCATCAGTGAAGCATGTAGGAGCTCCTCTGACGGTTTGGGGCTGCTTTTCAACGTTTGGTATAGGTAGTTTTGTTAAAGTCAATGGACGAATGACGGGTGCTTCACATGTTGACATTCTTAGCCAAAATTTTTATCTTCTAATAAGATAACCACACCAAAAGTACATCTCGCCTGGCTACTCGCTTTTTTGAAAAAACCTTATTCGAAAAACTGAACTGGTCAGCTCGAGACACCGGCTTTAAATCCAATTGAGCATTTATATTATAAATTTTATTTCAAAGCATTCCCAAATGTCTTTGTAAAGTAGTTCAGAATAAAAGTGGGAATACTAATTACTAACTTTGCTTTTAACCTAGACATTGGGCATGGGTCATCAATATCAAGATCTTTTAAGAAATATTTTGTATCTGTGAAGGGTATTTTATATTTAGATTCTCAATGGCTGTCAGCGGTTCTCTCTGGTTTCTGTTGTTTTTCATTTGCTTTTAGTGGTTCTCTTTGGCTCTCGCTTTTTCACCGTGGCTCTCTCTGATTCTCAGTTACTCTCCCTAGCTCACTGACTCTCCCTGGTTCTCTTTGTCTCTCTCTGGTTTTCATTGGCTGTCGCTGGTTCTCGTTAGTCAATGGGCCTCTCCGGCTTACAGTGGTTCCCTTTGGCTCCTCTTGGTTTTTACTGGCACTACCTGGTTGCCATTGTTTCTATCTGGTTTTCGGTGGCTTTCACTGGTCCTCACTGGTTCTTAGTAACTTTGTCTGGCCCTCATTGAGTCTTCTGGCTATATATTACAGCTGTAATACAAACTTCTCGATCCAAATATAGATAAATATCACGATATAAAAATACACCTGTGAAAACTATAATAGTTTCGGTTCGGCCGAAATTTACGGTTTTCTTTTTATATTAATTGTTGCGTTATTTATTCTATTGAGTCATTTAGTAATTCAGTTTTTTTAGTGCACGATTTTGGTATTGAAAATTTATCATCGAAAATACTGTTCATTATTCCTATTCGATAGGGCACAAAAAAAAATTTAGACCCCGGTACCTATAGTTGACTTTTGTTAGAAAATATCGGTCAATGTCTGAGATATTTAATTGAAATTCACGGATAGTACTTCTCTGACAATGGTATGTCTGAATGTCAAAAATGAGTTGAATCGAACCAATACTTCCCTTAGTCCCCATATACCTATACAAAGATAATTGAATTTCCGTATGTCTTTGTGCAGCATATATCGGACAATATGTGAGTTATCTCAATGAAAATGAGCTAGCGCATATTACTCATAACACGTATCGTTGTGCGTAAAATAGATAAATTTGAGCGACAACTTGACTTATCCCCCTTATAACTAATGTCAGAATTTTCCACCATACGACTGACTTTACTATAAATTATTAATTTTTTAGTATGTTACATGTTAACAGTATGCGGTATTGGAAAAAATAGATAATATTTGGGATACTATCCCAACTTCCGTATATTACTTTTCGTTTTTCTAACAAACCTTATGTGTCTTTTAGTATAGGAGTTATATATAGTACAGGTATACATTTTAGTATATAAAATTGCTTAAATTTCGACGATCAGGTTAACGTTTTACACCATAAGATACCTTATTTCCCTTGATTTGATTCCTCAAAGTTTGCAAGAGTATAAAACGTTCGCTTGCACCGGAACTTAGCCCTTCCTTACTTGTTAAAGTTGCATTTATTGTTTGTTTTATTAATTTTATTGTCTTTTCCGCTCAAAGAGGTTACCATGCTTTTGATGTTTCATAGCTCTTTTGTCTTAAACTTGTCATATTTTTAATCACTCCGAGATCCTGAGAGATCCGTGGTCGAATATTTGAACTTAGTACTTGCCTACTTTGCCTAAAATCAGGTGAATATTGCTTTAAACATGATTTTTACTTTTCACCTCTTCCGATTCTATAACATATAAACCAGTTCACACTCAGTTCTCTTGCGGTATATTATGAATAACGATGAATATGTGCTAAGCTGGTGTAATAATATTGCAGTTAGGTCTGCCAATCATTTAAATAGAATTTGAAGCAATGTTGCCAGTTTTCATTAACAAAAGCTGCGAATATTTTTATTTTTTAAATTTGTTGTTCTTTTTGAAGAGTATTCTATTTCTTTATAAATGTTATTATAGGTAAAGCGCAAAATATTAAAACACTTTGGTCCATTTTTTTTTAAATTCAAACGTAAGCCCATATTAAACGAAAAAAAACTTAGGACTAATGGACATCCATTGTCTTTTGAATTATTCGGAAATAATTAGTTAAGCGATAATAATCAAAATTTGTACATATATAATAAGTCAATAAAACTGTTAAAACAGCGTTTAATTCTCAATTTTTATTTATTTTGTATGATTTTAAAAGCAAAGTATTTTCTAGATGTTTCGCATCAACATTTCCAAAAAAATATATATTATATATTTTAACCATTAACTGCCAATAGCTTTCTAGGCCTGAAAGCAAACTAAATTTCAATTTGCACCATATTTTCCAACATAACATACATTTTACCCAATTATTGGTCAAGATTACAAGTTGTCGCCATTGGCACGCGTTTCTATTTCAGTAATAGTAATCGAGTTCTGCATTATTTTCAACACCACATTACAAGCCATAAATAAAAAATCAAATACATATATTTACAGCCGAAAAGCGCTGAGCAAACATTACTTTAGTCAAACAACTGTCGCAAATCAAATTGCTTGATGTAATGTGTAATTTGGTTTATTGATTTACCACGGACATACTGCACTCAATGACTCGAGTGTAAGTCAGAGCTAAAAAAAAAAACAACAAATGAAATTAATAAGAGAGAGGGGGAAGGATTGTTAATAACAACCCAGTGAAGAATATTGGTAATATGTACGGCTGAAGAAAAAATATAACTATTTTACAACAAAAATAATAAAAAATAGAGAAATCCAATAAAAATTGCTCAAACTAGACTACTTAAATAATAATATGTTGGAAAAGGTAATTCTTTTATGAATTCTTAGGGTATTTTTTAAGAATAATTTTTACTGTTTTAGCGATAAAATTTTGTTTTGACATCCTTTAAAATTTTAATTTAAATTTTGACTTCGTTAATATTATTTTTACGAGCGAAAATTATCACAACCATTTCACCCTCTAGTGTATTACTTTAAACCGTACCAAATACCATACAACATGCCAACTTACAAGGGTTACTGCAGATTATACATAAATTACTGAATTTATACTTTTATGAATTTCTTTACTTGGAAATAATATACATACATATTTGATTCAAACTTCAAATACATTACAACTAACAAATTATTTTATCTAAAATTCAATTGAATCTACATCCACATGTGTTGTTTGATTTTATATTTGAGTAACTGGTCCATGTGGTACTTCAACTGAAGGCATTAATTGCAACAAAAATAGCTCTTTTCATTGTGTCTCACTTGTTATTTGCCCGAACGAGCATCAAAAAGCACCATCTCGCGTAACCTCTCTATCGAATTGAATGGTTGCGGCATTTAATTATAAAGCCAAAAAGGAGGAGTCGGAGTCCGAGGAAGACGACGACATGGGTTTCCGTCTCTTCGACTAAACAACTCAACACTAAAGTTAAGTGTTGGAGCTACGCGTAGTCAGAGACATGAAAAATTACATTTTTAAATATTTTTCTTTTTGCCAATAAAATATATTAGTAGTAAGTATAAATAGTGTATTAGTACGAATATTAATATATTAGGATAAATATAAAATCTTATATTTTATGTGAGGTTGATTTCTTCTATGGTTTATTTTATAAAGGGAATCTCGGATTGGATATTTAAGCTTCGGGAACAGTATTACCTGTTAAGAAGAAGCGTATTTGGTAAAGAAGTTAGCTCCCATGTATTTTTTGTGAGAAAATGTTGTCTATATGAGCCATGTAATCGACTTTTCCGTTAAATAGTTTCAGGTTTTTTGATCCGATGCTAATGGTTACGCTTCGTACCATGTTGAGGTGAACCACTGCTGTCTCTGTAATGCTAACAAGTAAATTTGGCTATTTTATACCCAGAACTGGTATATATACTTATGTATATGTATGTATATACTATATATTAGTGTCATTCAAAAAAAAAATTTTTTTTTTTCGTTTGGTACTCGGAAAAACGGGTTCCTAGACACCTCTAAGAAATCCCCTCCAAGCATGAGTTCTTAATTGTAATGGGAAGGTCCTCCTGTATACAGTTTTCTATTTTTTCTTATTATCCGATAGAAAAATTTATATCTCGCTTGCAACTACTTGAAAAAATATCTTGTTCCTTAGATTTTGTAGGAAATTGAATGCTCTACAAAAAAGGTCCCCATGATTTTTTCGTAAAAACAAACGTTTTAAAGATATTAACGGTTGAAGTTTGATTACTTTTGGGAAAATTTTATTTCTTATGAATTTTATAACTCAATGAAAAAAATGATTATGAATGATGAAACTTATAGGTTTTTGAAGAGGTTTTTTAGAGGTGTCTAGGAACCTATTTTTCAGAGTACCAAACGAAAAAAAAAAAATTTTTTTTGATCCACCTTAATATGCATTGATGTTTGACGATGAATATCTCGTAAACGCTTAACTTAATCGAAAAATCATAACAGACCATTTTTTATAGAGCAGTACATTTCCTACAAAACTTTGAGTTTCATCATTCATAATGATTTTTTTCGTTGAGTTATAATCGTCAAAATCGTGCTCTTGTATGCGAAACTTATTTATTATTTGTCGATATGTCTGCAAGAAATTTAGCATGGATTATTGTCCAAAGCAACGGTACAAACTCCAAACAAATTGTTTAGATCAGATCAGTGTAGCATAAAGCTGTCATACAAACTGATTATTCAAAATACAGGCTATACTAAATATATATAATGAAACCAATATCTCTTCAGTAGCCCACGTATTTTACCAAATGTTAGAGTTATGCATATGTGTATATACATATGTATGTAAATAAATATGTACTTTCGCAAGTCCATGCGTGTGTGTGGTGGTGCTGCATTGAACCGGCTTTTCTCCGAGACAATACTTATGGATGCGTTGAAGTCAGCACCCGCAATCGGCTATCTGGGTCACAGAGCATACTTATACGAATTGGCGCGTTATTTTCGTCATGTCATTACATACTTACATGCATAGGCACTTGGTTATTCAGCAGCTTTTCGTTGGCAGCCGCTATGGCTTCGTACCCCCCCCATCGGCCGGTATTACGAATAATTTTGGTTTCGTTGGCTTTTGGTTATCTGCTGTCAATGTGGTATGTGAGTGAATGCACGTACGTAAATCTTCCATGCTACACATACAGGTGTGCGTGAGTGTTGCTGTTGTTGCAATCATTTGCTTAGCAGCTCACTGATTGCGCGACATTATGCATGATTATTGTTTGCATTGCGTATTGTTATAGTTGTTGGGTTTATTGTTGTTGTTGTCATTACGTCGTTGTATCGCTTACATTGTGGAGTTAACGGCGATGCTGTGTTCATACACAGTTATTTGGTAGACGACAGATGTGGTCTTTTAATGACCCAAATTCCCAGGCAGCGGGATGTGCAGACAACAGGTAAAGCGGCTTGTTCAGCAACAATGGCGTATGATGGTATAAGTGTATGTGGATTTCCTTTGTTTTGATTCTCAACATATTGACAACGCTTTACTTTGGTGCTTTCTGTTCCGTGATCTTCGCTTTTCATCTTTTATACACAGTTCCCTGAACATTTCGATTACGTCAAATTCGCACACTTGTATAGATACCTATGTAAATAAACATACATAAGTGTGTATGTACATATTAACATATACCGCTCTTTACCATTTTTTCCAATTTTTTCCTGTCTCTTCATTAAAACTCAGCTAGTACTCCAGCAGTTGTTGATGTAACAATAAATCGTAAACATAAAAATATCGTGTATCGTTGCCAGAGATTATAAAAAATTTTGAATCTGAAAAATAGTATAAAATTACTTAAGCGAATTGTAAATATAAAAATGAAATTAATAACTATAAGCTTTGCAGATTACAAAAACATCGATTTTAATTTAAGCTTTTACTAAAAACCATATAAAATCATTGTGCAAAAAGTGACTAAAGATAACTATAGCTAACATTTTATACTACCTTAATTTAACTAAATTTTTAAAACATAAATTCAACTTTAAAGCAAAGCTTTTCACTGAAAAAATAGAAAAAGCTCCGTTATTTCATTTTTCAAAAGGCGTCCAATGAAACTAGTTTTCGAGAAGCTTTTAATTAATGTAAAAAATGCGCTAAATTTGCGAAATGCTTTAATGTAGAGCTTTCACTAAAAGTGGTCGAATACTCCACTGTGCATGTTTTTAAAAACATTTCAATAAAAGCTCGAATCGATTTTATGGAAAGCTACAATGCAAACATTTCACTAAGTTGATGAGAGCTCTATTTTTCAAGAAGTTATCAATGGAAAAGTACTAGATTTTATGGAAAGCTTCAATAAAAACTTTCAGTAAAAAGTGGTCTAAAGTTTCATTATGTTTTAGTTATCTTAAATTTTCAAGCTTCAATCGATTTTATGAAAAGCTTCAATGCAAAGCTTTTACTAAAAATTGGCTGAAAGTGCCAAGTAGTTATCCAAGTAGCTTTTTCAATGTAAAATGTATGTAAAAAAAAATCAAGATAAAGATCTTTTTTGTACCCTTTTAACCCTGGTCGAGACCAACGGTCTGATACACGTGGTCGAGACCAATGGTGCTTGGCACCAGTTCAATCGATTTTACGAAAAGCTTCAATGCAAAGCTTTCACTAAAAATGGTTGAAACCACAAAGTTATTCCCAAGAAATTTTTAATGTAAATGTATAATGTAATGTATTTTGAAATCTGTTGTGTGCAATTTTTCAAAAAGCTTTCATTGTAAAAAATTGAATCGATTTTATGAAAAGCTTCAATGCAAAGCTTTTACTAAAAATTGGCTGAAAGTGCCAAGTAATTTTCCAGGTAGCTTTTTCAATGTAAAATGTATGTAAAAAAAATCAAGATAAAGATCTTTTTTTGTGCCCTATTAAGATATAAAAAAATACACCTGTGAGAACCATAGCTTCGGAGCAGCTTTTTTTTTTTTTTTTTTTTTTTTTTAAATTTTCACGATGTTGCGTCTGAATACAATTGATTCAGTGTTTTGGCATGATGAATTATATACCATTGTATACTACCAAAGCGAATCACTTTTTCCAAATTTAAAATAAAAATTAAATATTTTACAGCTCGACTTATTTGACCACCTATCCATTAGTTTATTGTTTATGCATCTATTTCCTTTTACTGGCTCATTCTCCGCTTCTCGTTACCAACATTACTTCCACAGACCTTTACCGTAAATTTAACAATTACCACTAACTATGCGCCCACCTACAATTGTTGGCGGTCTTAAATTGATGAATTCATGTAGACACTGCTTCAATTTAGCGCAAATTTTCTGCCTAGTCCCTTGATGGGTGAATGAGTGTGCTGCACCATTTGAACCGGTAATAATATCATTAAATTCAATGCTTGATTGATTCGTGATTCATTAACTGGCGCGCAACCAATTATCCGGCAACGCTTTTAACTGCTTCAAAAGATGTCTGCGATCAGCTGTCTGCGCGCCGTTGGTTAACGGTCATTCAACGACTGCTATGACGTCTTCGCAGTTGCACTACTTCGTCTGTGGGCAGTGATCGGACACGATCAGTGCTGCAACGCGAGGTACTAAAGATGTTTGACTGATTTGCGCGTACGCTGGACTTAGCCCATAAGCGGCAGAAAATAGCTTGACTCTTGACTTCTACTTACATAAAATTGTTGACTGGCTGCAAAATGGGGGGAGCCCAGCAAAATTTTGCGGAAGTGCATTACACGCGGTAGTTGGTAAAGTAGAGGAGGAGCACATTAAAGTTAAATGCATAAAGTAAATTTTAAGACCCTTTATTTTTTGTTGTAAATGTATTTATTTCTATAAATAAATGTTTTCTTGTTTAAATAAAATTTCTCTTTTTTTTGTGTATTTACAGGTAAGACTTCGCAACTTTTAAGAAATCCCGCCATCTTTGGTGCCTTAATCGACGCGCCACTTAAAATTCGAACTACAGCAAAATGTGTGGATTCCAGCCCCTTTCCTAGTTATTCAACCCAGCGAAAAAAAATTGTGAATATGTAATAATTTGACAGCGCGTACAACTGTCACATATAGGCGAGTCAAGGTGAATATGCGCGAAAAAGCGGGAGTAACGTGAGCAGCACCCAATGGTTGACGCCGTCGCCACATAGAAATATTGTAGAGAATGAGTCGCTCTGCCGTCACGCTGCGAATACTAAAGCGTCTTAGCTAATTACCGTTATGGACTTATGACATGTGCTGAAAAGAAAACATTAAATGTCATTTTCAGTCTTCACTCATTGTTAGGCTAATGCACTCATCAACACTCATCACTGGAGCTTTAGGCATGTCCAAAGCTTCTCCTAATTGAATAAGCTATAAATTTGTATGTCACGAAGGTGCGGTGTATGGTGGGTAGGAGGGTATTTCCATATTATTTACGTGCTTACGACAACGTTTGGCGCTTAGTCAGTCGTGGGTTTGCGACCGTCGCTAAAATGCTGGGTGTCGCATTGCTGAAGGTGTGCATGACAGCAATGGCTGTAAGTAAGTCGTACAACTTTGTTACTCAACACTTTCACTACACTTCCCTGAGAAAATACCCTGCTGAAAGCTGCAAATTTGAATTTTTTCATTTTTTTTATTTTTATTTTATTCATTAGTACTACAAAGATATTAGTATTGTAGTATATGTTTTAAAAGTAAGGCAAAAAGTAGTTAGCAAAAGTAGCTAAAAAAGAAATAACGTATGGAATTAAAAATTTCAAAATTAGACTCCTAAGTGTATATATTCTATCTACAGCACTGTCTTTTGCCAGCTTCTTTTAGTCATTGCCTACTTTTAGGCGTTATTGTTACTTCATGTATACGCATTGAACCTTTAATATAAGAAATTAATTTGAAAAGAAGGCATAAAAACGCATTTTGTTGCGCTATTATAAAGATCAAAACAGTGTTTTTGTCATATTTTTTTGAAAATTGCATTATAGTATTTAATATAATTTTTTCTGTATCTCTGAAAGATAGTCAATATTCAAATTTGCAGAAATTCCATCACATTTATTAGTTGAGAATATTTATGTTCTGTTTACGCTAATAAAGTTGTCAGTGTAATTCCAAGAACTTAATTTTTTATACTTATCTTGAACGGGCTGTATTAAGTTTGAGCCGCCATACAAACTGGCCGATCAAACTCAAGTCCTTGGATGGAAAACTTTTTTATTTGAAAAATTGTTGTCACGAAATTAGACATGTATTACTATCCAAGGCATCGCTGCAATCTACGACTATTTTTCCAGATCGGACAACTATAGCATGTAGCTGACATACAAACTGAACGATCGGAGTCAAGGTCTTGTAAGAAATATTTTGTATTTGTGAAGGATATTGTATTTTAACTTCGGTGCAGCCGATTGTATTGCTATAAGTATACATCTATTTTTTAACAAACAAATGATAAGTTCAGATTAACACTATAACATTAAATATTTTAGAGTTAAACTCACTAACTGGCTCACTAAAAGTTTACTTTTATAAATTAATAGTCTCGTTGGCTGCATGATCATGATTCTGCGCATCAATACCCTCCAATTCAGGCACAAAAAAGTCCTTAATCATGACTTAATATAGTTCTCATTCAACCAAAAAGTAAGCTTCTTCGTTGAACAAAACTTTCTTGTGAAAATCGGAGTTAGTGGCCACGTTGTTTTGGGCCCATTCACTGAACATTCAACGCGTTTTCGCCGAGTAAGTCTTTTTATTATGAAAAGTAAACCAAACTGAGTACAAATTAAGTAACAGCTGTCAAAAAGCCCACGAAAATCAACTGCCTGATTGTAAACCCTACTTACATGTAAAAAATAAAATATATTACTTCCAAATTCAATAAAAAAAAGCCAATCACATATTAGGTTGCCAAATATCTCCCTTCCGCCTTTTTGCTCTTTATTCAATGCTTTATAAAAAGTGTTACAGCAATCGGACTTAGTTCAAATATGCGCCGTTTCGTTCGTTAATCTGTTTCCATCTAGACGGCAACTTCAGAATACCTCCCTCGTAGAAGCACCCCTCATTATTTGCGAAGAACTAGGACAGCCACTTTTCACAAGCTTCTTTTGAGTTCAACTTGACACCAACAAGGGCGTTCGCCATGGACAGGAAAAGGTGGTAATCACTTAGTATTATATCCGGGCTATATGGTGGATGCGATTAAACCTCCCATCAGAGCTACCGTAGCTTCTGACGAGTCATCAACGAAGTGTGTGGTCTAGCGTTATCCTGGTGGAACACTACTTTCTTCCAGTTGGCCAATTCTGGACGCTTCTGGTCAACCGCGTGCTTTAAGCGCTCTAGTTGTTTGCAGTAGATGGTAGAATTAAGCCTCTAACCATATGGGTGATGCATGATTCCCTTTCAATCCAACCAACCACACAGCAAAACCTTCCTGACTGTCAATCCCGGCTTGGCGACTGTTTGGAACGATTCACCGGCCTGCGACCACGACCATTTTCGCTTGATATTGTCGTCACAACACGCTTCAGAAATGGGTCGAGTTCGTTCCGTTTCAGCAGCATATCGCAGGTGTTGATTCGGTCCAGAAGGTTTTTTTTTGCCTTTTGCAGAAGGTTTTAAATGGTTTGGTGACTAACTCCCATTTTCTGGGCGATGTCACGAGATGCCACATGCCGGTCTAACTCGATGTTTTCCGTGACTTGATCGGTATTCGTCGTCAAAGATCTTGCGCCGGCTGGCTTATGCATGGTGTCGTTTTCACCTACTCTGAATCGTCGAAGCCATTCCTCCGCGGTTCGAAGAGATAGAGTACACTCTCCCAAACCACCACTAATCTCTCCCAAACCACCACTAATCTCACGGAATTTTTCTCTGGAGGATTTGCCTTTAACGGAGGAAAACTTTAATATAGCGCGAATTTCGTCGTTGGTAAACTCCATGTTTACACGTCTATAACTGTTGGACACAATATCCAAACTAATCATGCATGGCACCGTTTTTTAGGTTATGTCAAGACCTTTCCAAAGATGTATAGTATTGCCAGATTCAAAAAAAAAAGGCGGGAGGGAGATATTTGACGACCTAATATGAATGATCATAACGGGGGAGGCTGAAAAGTTCGTACGCTAACATGAATATTTTTTTTCATAAAATATGACTTTATTATTCAAAATAGTTATCGTCGGGGCAATACAGGCGATTATAGCGGGCAAACATTTTTATAATATATTTGTCTTACGCTTCAAAATAAGCCTCGGTTTCTGCGATTACCTCTTCAACGTCACTAAATTTCTCCTCAGCGAGCATTCTCTTGTGGTCTGAGAACAGGAAATAGTCACAGGGGGCAGATCTCGACAATACGATGGATTCGGAAGCTTTTTGAAGCCCAGTTTTGTAGGTAACACAAATCAATATCGTATTCACAAATCAATATCGGTATCACGGTGCTTTATCTTGTTGAAACAATATTTTTTTCTTTTTCAATTAATACCGTTTTTCGCGATTTCTTCTTTTCAATGCTCCACTTACCATATGTAATAGTGGGTGTTCATGGTTCTTCCTGTTTCAAGATAGTGAATAAAAATTAAGCCATGCGCATCCCAAAATACAGACGGCATAAACTTGCCCTCCGCGTGTTATATTTTTCCACGCTTTGAAGGGGATTCGTCGTGTGCAGTCCACTCGGATGACTGTCGGCTAGACTTCGGAGTGAAATGATAAAGCCATGTTTCATCTATTGCCACATGTCGACGCAAAAATTCAGGATTATTATGCTTGAACATCTCTAAGCATTTCTCCGAATCATGAACCCGTCGTTGTTTTTATTCAAAAGTCAGCTCGCGCGGCACCCACTTTGCACAGAGCTTTCTCATACCCAATATTCGTGAATGATATGAGGTACACGTTCAGTTGATAAGTTTAGAGTGCCTGCTATCTCGAACAACCTTAGTTTACGGTCATCCGAAAATATTTTAAATCCACTGCTTTCATCGTCCTCGATGCTCATTTCGCCTCTTAGCAAAGCACTTTTCTGCGGTGGATTTTCCTGCAGCAGAGTCCAAATATTATTGATCAATCCGAACCTTGACTTCAACAGTATTTTTCCATTAAAAAGCAGTTTGTTTTTTTAGCACATGTTTTATTAATACATGAAATTTGTTTTAATACATTTTTGAAACCAACACAAGTTGCTTAACTCCAAATGCTATATCTCATAAACTACATTTCGACAACTGTCAAATTTGTACTGGTATCTTTCAAAGGTTGAGGCTGACTAAAAATCATATGGATTTAATGTTAGTAGTACCATCTATACTTGTATATCAGCCTACCAAACTCTCAGCCCATCTGTTAGTTGGTCTTTAATAATTAGACGTATGTGTTATTGGTCATGACTATCGGCAATGTGGCTGAAATTTGGAAGTGACATCTACAAAAACTCCATATAACTTTTAAGAACTATATGGTTTTTCTTCTTAAAACAGACTTCAATGTTGTGACAATGTAATTCACTCATAAATATTTTGATAGTCTGCGTTTAGATATACTTATAACAAGCCAAAGCGGCTCTTCGACTAAAAAAAGATTAATACTTCTCACCAAAAAGTCGGTAAAATATGTTAACCAAAAATGTATATATCAATATTTCGGCCGTATGAGTTACGAGTATATTTCACATTTCTATAAAAACAAACACCAGGTGGTTGATGAGAGGAATTCGTTTTTTCGTCAGAAACTCTCTGACTTTTTTTGTCTTCATTTCACTCATGTGGAACAAAACGCATACTTGCCCTGCTTATACCCAAACCTTCAGTTAAAATTCTGCAAATAATGTTTTTTTAAGTATTTACTTGTATATTTTATAATGCTAATTTTATTTGTAAACTAAATAAATAAATATACAGCTATATTACACAAATTATTTTTTATATCTTACGCGCGTAAGCCTTACAAATATGGACGAACCTAAGTAGGCAGCGATGAATTTACAACGAGCAGATCAATGATTATAAACTAACAAAATTAAACGATAACAAATGATTGCACAAATTAAAATTAAAATTACAAAAATCATAGTTTTTCCGTCGAAGCGAACGAATAAGAAAGTAAAACCAAAAATTTTAGAAAAATTGACTAGTCACATAGTTTGCAAAAGCATTAACGAAACACAAAGTGGGACAACCAAAAGGTTAATTTGTAAAAAGCACTCATGGCTACATTCATGCTGAATGGCTTAGCCATACTGCCGTGACGGCCGCGCACCCCAATCCTCCTTTATGAGGTCAGACGCTTTTTCACCAATCATAATGACCGGCGCATTGGGATTGCCATTCATGATGGTTGGCATGATGCTTGCGTCCGCTACACGGATACCGGACACGCCATAAACACGCAAGCGTGGATCTACGACAGCGGTGACATCCCAGCTGGGACCCATTTTACACGTACCCGCCGGATGGTATATGGTGAAAGTGAACTGTTTAATGGCACAGCCCCAGTAGGCGTCGGACATGAACTCATAGTGGCGACAGCCCGGTAATGGTATGTTGTGTGGCCGTGAACCGAAACGTTGAAAGGCTTGTGTGTTCGAGACATTTATGGCCAGTTTAATCCCTTCGACAAGCACATCAATGTCTTCCTGGTGAGCAAAATAGTTGGGTATCAGTTTGGGCTGCTGCAGCGGGTTGCGTGAATTGAGGCGCACCCAGCCGGTGCTCTTTGGACGCAGTAGCAGAGGCAAGATAGACCAGGTCTCAGAGTTGTGTAGTGGTTTGTAGACGGTGTTATAGAAACCATCACGTAGATTTAAAATTTTACGTATTTGTTCACCACCGTCTGAATTTATGGAGCTGGGTAGAAAATGAAATTGTATGTCTGGCCAGTCAACTGACGGATCTTGGTATTTTGAATTGAGAAAGGCTACACCTTCCACACCGGAGAATGTCATGGGACCGCGCTCCCGCAAAATGTACTCCATAGCAACTGGTATAGTTTGAAAGCGTGAGCGTGTGACCGTGAGTGGCGCATCTACCACAAAGGTTAGGCCACCCAAACCGACATGATCTTGCAAGTTATCACCCACAGGTAAATCGGATATTACATTTATGCCATGTTCTTGCAGATGATCGGCAGGTCCGATGCCTGATAACATGAGCAGTTGTGGTGAGTTCAAAGCGCCGGCGGATAATATCACCTCACGTCGTACAAAAACTACGTTCTTTTGCCCTTTCTTTAAAAACTCTACGCCAATGGCACGCTTGTTTTTATCGATGAGCACTTTTGTGGCGTGTGCGTGTAGCAGCACATCAAGATTCTTACGCAAACGTACGGGCCTTATAAAGGCCTTGCCAGTGCTGCAACGCGAACCTCTGCGTATGGTGCTCTGTGTGAGCATGAAACCGGTCTGCTGCTCTCCATTTATATCTCGCACCTCATAACCCATTTCCATGCCGGCCTGCAGAAAGGCGATGGAGAGCGGTGTGCGCCAAGGCGACTCTTGCACGGTTAGATAACCGCCAGTTTCGTGATATGCGGTTTTGGCTAGATAGGGATTGCGCACATCTTCGGATTTTAGAAAGTATTTAAGCACATTATCATAGCCCCAACCGGGATTACCGAGTGCTTCCCAGTGATTGTAGTCATTTCTGGAACCGCGCACATAAACCATAGCATTAAGCACACTGGAACCACCAAGCACTTTGCCACGCGGCCAAAAGCAGCGGTCGCCTTTCATCGCTTGACAGTATTGACGCGTAGGTGAAGGTGTGGTCGTGTACTTCCAGTCCAAATCGGTGAGCTGTAGATAGCCAGCAAGCGCGGGTACATCTGATATCTCGGTCTCATCACCGCCAGCTTCCAACAATAGAACCGTCCAGTTACGTACTTCCGATAGGCGATTGGCTATGACTGCGCCAGCTGAACCACCGCCAACAACTATGAAGTCATATTGGCGACGCGTCTATTGAGAGTGAGAGAGTGCAAAATTATATGTTAGAATAGATTTCGGGGAACGTGAATGGGCGCTTACTCACCATTTGTGGCTCCTGCACTTTGTTCTCCGGATCGATACTTTGATAACGATAGTAGTTCATGCCGATCGCTAACAGGGGAATCATTCCAAGCAAAGATGTCATTGTGCCAAACGCCATTTTTCAGTAATTGTCAAATCCACGGATCCTCCTTACACTTCTCACGCAGCTTCAAGTTGTTGCTGCTGATACTAAATCCTGAGCTCTGTGGTGCACTGGTTGACAGCGCGCTATCGCTCAAAATCTTCGGTTTGTAATTGCGTATGCCGCCCGGTTTAGCAGATTTGAAGTGAGCGCGCGCCTTTTCGTCTTCCTCCAAAATATCTAGATAAGATTTTATGTACAAATGCCTACAGAGATAGTTTTTCTTTTGATCGAGTGAGTTGCGCGATTGGTTGGATGAAGATGCCACAGAGGTGGAGCAGCCACAAGCGCTTGTGGAGCACAGCGAAGAAGAGGATGTAGCTGATGAAGACAAGAAGGAAGAGGCGCAATGGCAGGAGGCGTAGTAGATACCACTATCGGTGCTCGAAGAACTTTTGCGCTTATATTGTGACGGTTTGCGCACGATGTTGTTATACGTTGGTTCACTGGATTTCGAATTTTGATACGTAGATGAGCTGCTATTGGTCGACGCGGAATTGCTGGTGCTAGTACTCTGATCGGTGGTACTGCTGATGAGACTAAGTTTCTTCGACGCTCGAAATTTCTCATAAGTTTGCTTATTCAGATTGTATTTCTGTCTTAGGCGGTAGTGTTCGTCGTCGGTTGAGCTGGAAGAGGTCGTCGAGATGCTCGAGGAAGGTGCGTAGACGCTTTGGAATTCTTGTGAGTGTCTAGTGTATTTGCCGTTGGACGTTGTGAAAGTAGTAGAAGATTTGGGATTTTTTGTTGCGTCTCGTATCGGATGTGGTTGAAGAGATTGTGGTGCTTGTTGGTGTGCTTTGTGTCGACTAATAATGCTGCATTTCTTTTGCTGAGATATCTCCTGTCCCATATTTTATTTAGGTGGAATATAGGGAGCTACAACGAAAATAAAATAAATTTTTGTTTAAACATGTCGTAAAGTATGTAGATAAGGATTAATTCTTTTCGCATAAATAACTTAGAAATATATTTATTTCATATGCTGACAACCTAAAGTTTCATTAAGGTTTAAGTTCTGTAACCCCCGTTTAGTAAACTAATAAAGCGCTTGTTTCCCCATTTCAAACTGGATGTGCCACATTTTACATTCAGTTCACCAGAAATTAGCTGTTAATCTCTATTTAGTTGACCATACCAGTAAGTCTTTCTTCTATAAATTCTTAAACAAAGAAGAAATTTAAACTTTTAGTTATTTAAAATCTGATAGCTCCTTTTGATCTCCTAAATTTTCAGTCCATTTCTTAAAAAATTATATTTTATCTGCTTATCATAAGATGTTTGAAATACAGGTTCTATGAATTCTTCTCAAGATCATCGACTTTGTTGAAGGAGTTTCAGATGGTTTTAAGTTAAAAACTTTTCGGAGTCTAAGGGCGTATCCTTGACAGAAAGATATCATGGAGGTCAAATATTGAGGAGAGGTAAGGAAGTCCTTCTCGACGAGCTATGCGGTAAAGATTGGAGACGAAACTGAAATCAAACCAATACTGCTCTACGGTGTGTTCGTTTGGTTGAGGGCGCTCGAAAAAGCTAAACTTGCCAAAAAGTTTCAACGGCAGGTGTATTGCTGCGAAGAGTACCTCAGGAAAGCTGGGTGTATGAAAGGGTCCGAACAAAAGCACGTCTAAATTATCTCCTTCTTCAAATTCCTTCCTAAAAACTTGGATTACTACGTCGCAGAAGCCACTAGTGGCGGCTGTTTCTCTGCTCACATAGCGACGAGAGATATGTGGTTGGTGAAAAGACGCAGTAAGCGATTTTACCATGGGTCGTAGGTTGGAGGGGAGACTTCTATAAAAACCTCTTCGTCAAGTTTTTTTAGGCTACTGGACTACTGTAGTGTTGTTCTGGTAGAAGTGACTGCTATTAAGGTAGCCGTCCACTTGCTGCTCAGATAAACAACAAAGTGGCAAAACTAGCGTTGAATTCGAAAGCTCACAGTTAACCAAGGAATGTCTATCTTTACTAGATAAAGCATTACGCCACTTCATTATCAGACCCATTCCTAATCCCTAATCATAGCGGAATCCTGGAAATTGCAGAGCCGACGAGGTAGTAAGTGGTGTAACGAGTTATATCTCCGTTGTCTTTTTGCGTTCTAGAACTGCACCGCCTCTCGTGTGCTTAGCAGACTTTTTTCGACTATTAGCCTTCGCACTACTGCAAGATCCTCCTGACTTAGAGTATAATGTAGGAGATATACTGAGCTACTTGTCCTTAGCAAGGGTCAACTGGCTGTAAACGTAGGAGTTCTTACTGTAAGGATAAAATTCTAGAAGGAATCAAATTGCCGAAGTTGTATGAAGAAAGGTGTTGTGGAAACATTTAGGCACTTTCTCCTCCTTGCTTTTGCCACTGAGGTTGGAGGCGTTTCAGTCATACATTCGGCGAACCAGGAAACTTGGCATTGAGATTTAAAAAATATAATTAAACTATAAAATAAATACTTAGTTTATTTACTTTAGAAACAGTGTTGCAAAGACGTCCCCTATCGAGTAATCTCAATTGACGGAGTTGACGGATATTGAATAACTTATTTCTTATATTTACGGAAATCATCCGTATTGGGTCCAAAAGTCCTCAACCCTTATTGGTTCAATTTGGCAGTCGTGTAGAGAAATGCTGAGAAAGAATTGTTGAATGTAAAATTTAAGAAAAAATATTGGGTTTACCAGATTAATTCAAAATAAACTCTAAATATTTGACAAAAACACTTCGCTTCAGGTATAAAGATTTTCGAAATGACCCACCACGGTTGTTTGAAACACCACTTACCTAAATATATAGAATTTTATAGATTGAAAATTGTATTTCAAATCACATCCATATTTTCCAGAACTATCCCTAGGTGACTATTTCCTATTTTAGACCTAAAAAGTATGAGCACTAGAAAGACGTACAAAGAAACTGAGTGACCTGTTTAAAAGTAAAAGTCCAATACTACTAAAAAATTATATTGAAAATTTCAAGATCCTTATATTCTCTGCATCACCTTCGATGGCAATTATGTTATATATAATAATAATAAATTTAAAAAAATTTAGTTTTTCTTTAAAAATATAAAAACTTCGCAGGCAAATGATTGCTTTATGCTGTATACTGGAAAAGTTATCTATACTTGAGCACGTTCAACGCAGATTAATGGCTATCGATTGCTGATCTAAGTAGCCAGTTGCCATTATATGCTTATTATCTATCACTACCAGCTCCTTTTATAGTATACAGAAATGTTAAAATCAGGTAACTGCTCAAGACCAGTTCCTTACAATATTTTATGAGATTTTGGAATATGAATTCTTTAAAAATTGTTATTTACACCCCTGAACATTAAGTTAGCCACGAAGCTGGTAAAAACGGGAACTACTCCCTCGACGTTTGACACAGCGATCTAAAATTTTGCATACGTTTCTAATCAAGAAGTTACTCATTTTTCGGAGTCACCCATATCGGACAGTTATAGCATATAGCTGACAATCAAACTCAAGTCCTTGTCTAAAAAACTTTTTTATTTGGGAAAGTTTCTTCGAATAAATTGTTTAGATTGGAGTACTAACATACAGAATACACCTACCATTGAAACTGACTGATCGAAATCAGAATAAAGACCTCATTATACTGCTTAATGTTGCAAAAATCCACCTGCGAAAAGTATTATAGCTTCAGTGCAGCCGAAGTTAACGTTATTTCTTATTTTGCTTAAGGGGTTAGGGGTAGTCAGAGGCACGAAAAAATGAGAGTTTTCAGTATTTTTTTTGCTACTAAATTATGATATTTTACAAAAGTAGTAATATGGCATTATTATAGGATGTGTTGACTTGAAATCACGAAAATTTCAAAAAAAAAAAATTAATTTCCAAAGTTATAGTTCTTTGTGTTGACCCTATTCCAAAAAAAGGTACTAGTGGTGACAAGCATAAGTCCTTGGAATTCATCTAAAACTAATCGGACAAAAAAAAATTTGTTTTATAAATAGGTAATCCCGTTCCTCATCGAAGGATTTTATTTTTTATTCAAAATTAACAAAATGGCGGCCTCAGGAAATTTTTTTCTAAATTTTTGCGAAAAAATCAACAGTTAATTGGTCTTAAAAAATCGAAATTTTCGAAAAAATAAAAATCCTTCGATCAGGCCCGAGTTTATTATGTATTCTAAAAGCTGTATAAATTTCATTAAAATCTACTGAACGGTTTTCGAGTTACAGTTGTCACCGATTCAAAAAACATAGTTTTGAGAAAACCGCGTTTAAAGTTTCACACTAGCGCTTTGAAGTGCCCGAGCTCTCTTTCTTATTTCTCGAATAACTCAAAAACTAATAATCGGCTCAACGTAAAATTTTCAGAGAATATTTTTAAGATATTACACTTAACGAAAATGCAAAAAAAAAATTAATTTTTTGAAAATTTTAACTACCTCTAACCCCTTAATTAAGAACCTTTCCAATTGAATAAATTTCACAAAAAAAAAAAACAAAAAACAAAAAACAGTTGTTCTTTTCTTTTGCTATGTTTCATTATTAAATTTTTGTGAAAATACGTAATACAGTGTTTCTTAAAAAAAAGAACTAGCAGCCTGCAAAATAGCAGTGAAATATTCAACTTATGTTATAGAAATGCAGCACTCACTGCATAATAGTCAAAATGTAACAGTATGTTACTCATTAGCAGCTTATGTAATCTGAGGAAAATCGTTTAACATATTAATCCACTTGTGCTTTCTGCAACACTCGCAACAAATACACATAAGTAGTTGTATTTGTATTTCCGCAAATTCTCTATTTACATATCTGATTCGAATGTTTGTTAAATGCCAATCTTATTTTAATTGCGTGCAACAAGCCAACAAAAACAAAATTACCGCCAGCGCTGAAACAAAGACAAAAGCGCCGACTTCCCTAGACACCCGATGAATACTTAATAAAAAATACAACAGGTGCACGCCAACATGTTCGCGAAACTTCTGTGGAGTTTTCTTTTTATTTTTATAATTTGTTTTTTTGCTTTGTTTTTACCCAACACCACAACAACATCGCATGAGTAATATCAATTTGAATTTCATTAAATCACGCGAACGAGCTGCAAACTGGGCCTCTTATGCAATAGGCAGCGAAGTTATTGAAGACACCACGTTTCCTCATTAGAAACTCATAAACCAGAAATGGGCCAAGCAAGGTGTACTTTTTTCTCTTCGTACATACATATGTATGTATGTTTTCTGTGTGCACTGCGCGCGCACACACAATGGGTTGTTGAAGTGCCGAGTTGCCTTTGGTGGTTATTTGTTAACAGCGCGCAGCAGCAGCGAGTGTTGAATGAAATATAACAAACCTAGCATCATTTCAATAAGCTCATGTTAATTTCGACAATCTGCGTTTTGCACTGCCTTTCAAGTAAACAATCAGTAGTTGTAAAATCATAAGAAATGGTTGAAGAGGATCAACAACAGCAACAAAGAAAAATACAATAAACACAACAATAATTGTCATTTGGTTGCTTGCGGCAATAGCCACACTAACGGTGCTAACAGCAGCGTTATCGATTGCCTCATTTGCACACGTTACTAGCGCGCAGGCCACCGCCAACGTCAACTTCGCGCAGCGCTTGGTAAACAAAAGACTTAAGCAACGAACTTGTTGTAAACTGGCGCGCGCTGTGTGCGTGGTCTCATTTAGCGCGCTTTATTTTTTCTTTCCTACATGCAAGCGCCCCAGCTGAAATTTCATTTTCATTGAGAAATATATTCGTCGTATTTTTATGCTCTCGCAACATTTTGCAACAGAGAGCATAATAGTTTTTTTTGCATCTAACAATGGTTTCTAACGCTTAAAAGTAATCGATATTAATATAGTTAGATATATATAAATGATCAGGATGACAATACAATTTGTATACTGAGAAGCTATATATCCGTCCGTCTGTTTGTGCGATAACTTGTGTGAAAATTAATTTTACAGCCGAGTTGGTAATACGTGGATCAATAAGTCCCGGGACTAAATAAGAAAAACACATTTTTTTGGGCAAAATTCGACTTTATTCATCAACATAGTCTCCTTTAAGAGCAACACAATCAGTCCAGCGCTTCTCTAACATTTCAATATCTTTCTTATAGAACGATTTATCTTTGGCCTCGAAATAAGCGTTCGTTTCGGCGATGACTTCCTCGTTGGTTCTACGAATCTCTTTACTTGGAGGAATTTTTTCAGGTCTGCAAACAGGTAGTAGTCCCTGGGGGCCAGATCCGGTGAATACCGACGCAAAAAATTCGGTTTGTTCCAGCGAAACAGCTTCAAACAGCGCTCAAAATCAACGACGCGTCGATTTTCATCCACCGTGAGCAAACGCGGCACCCACTTTGAAAACAGCTTCCTCATAGACAAATGTTCATGCAAAAAAAGTGTACACACTGTCCTATAATATCTTTAAGGTGTCGGTTATTTCACGCAATTTCAATTTACGGTTTTTAAAAACGATTTGGTATACTTTTTTGATGGTTTTTCGTGTGATTGCCTCATTTGGCCGGCCAGAGCGTTCAGCATCTTCAATGTCTGTACGACCACGTCTAAAGTCAGCATACCACCGACAAATGGCTGTTTTTGATCGAGCAGATTTCCCGTAGCACTTTTCAAGCCATTGCTGAGGTTGCACTGTGTTTTTCTTCATAAAAAAGCAATGATAAATTAACACATGAAACTGTTTCGAATCCATTGTTTTGAGATTATCAAGACAAGCGTCACTTAAATCACTGTAACTCGTGAGCCATGACAATTAATTTTGACTGGTATCTTTTGAAGGTTGGTACTTATGAAAAATCATACGGAACTTATGTTAGCAGCGCCATCTATGCGTCAGTCCCGGGACTTATTGACCCACGTATTAAGTCCCCCCAGACACCGATCACGTGGAATCCAAACTTAACGTATTAAATATGTCGATCAGTGTACGGGCTATTTTTATAAAATAACCTGGAAACATAACCTCGAATATTTTAAGCCACGAGGCGATTTTTCATTACCGCCTGTTTAAATGCGAACTGCTCCCTAAGTTTGTTAGATATCGATCTGAAATTTTGAACATATTCATCTCTGCCCAAAACGCTGCTCATTTGTAAGAACCGTCGATATTGAACGACTATAGGATATAGCTGCCATATAATCTGATCAACCACAAGTCCCTGTATGGAAAACTTTTTTATTCAACAAAATATCTTCACGAAATTTGGCATATATTATTTTCAAAGCAATTTTTGGAGAAATTGTTCAGATTGAACCACTAGAGCAAATAGTTGCCATACAAATTGATCTTATAAAATCAAACTTTTTTATGAAATCTTTTGTATTTGTAACCAAACTTAATGTTTTTTTTTTACACTAAATGCGGTCACACCCGTACATGGCGCTTCCTTACCTGTTTCATATTATTTTTTATAATTTCTTAACTTTATACTTTTACTCATGAGAGATAAAATTTTATTTATAACTGAATATTTATTTTGAATACTTTTTTCAACATGCCGCTTGGGTACCGTTATTTTTATGTTTGTCAAATAATTTCTGTTTTATTGCGAAATTTCGCTGTAGGAGCACGTCTTTCAAGTTCACTGCCACAGCGTGTCCGTTCGTTTGTCCAGCTCGTTGACAGCTGGTTGTGCTCGAATTTCCTGTACCCGTGTCTCCGAGCTGAGCGCACATGTTTACATACCTATGCGCATGTGTGCTATGCGCCTGCGCCTGCGCATGCGGAAAAGCGCGCTGTCAACAGCTCACTGCAATACCAAGATTACCAGCTAAGTGATTTTACGTGGTGCATTTTCGCTTTTCTTTTTTCTTTTTCGTTAGCTTTGCAGTTTTCCACTATTTATTGCCGGTGTTGGGAAAATACGAATTAAATATTTATTTTCATTGGCTGCTAACTCTAACTCTCGATCTTCACAACATTACAGCACGACAACTGTGTTGCAGCAAGTTACAAAATCGCATTGAAATTTCCTTTGTAAGGTGAAACATGCGAACGACATCTTTTGACGCAATCGCAACCGTAAATGGCTGGACGGACGCTCTTTTAGGCAAACTAAGTCACTTGCCCCAAAATGATTCGGCGTCAATGCGTTGCTTTAGTTTTTAATAGCATTATTGCATATCGAATTGCTATCGCTTAAGTGGAGTAGTCTTTGGTTGAGCGAAGCGCGTATTCATCTATTGAGCAGCTTTATTTTGTGCGCCATAAATCGCGGACTTGTCAAGTCTTTATACTCGTATGTACATTTCTGATACTTTTGCAGTAAAGTTGAGTTGCCTTTTAAACAGTTTGGAATTCAACACTATATATTTTCAATGTTTGCATAAGCTTATTGAGAATTGCAAACGTACCACATACGGAATAAACACTTCTTGGCGCATAATCAATAAATTTGTCTGAGAAACAAAATGTTATAACACCACAATATAGCTGAGACAGCACGCCTTATATAAGCTATTACCGACGAAAACTCCAAAAAAGTTCACAAAAAGATTTTGGATGACCGTAAAGTGAAGCTGTTCGAGATAGCTGAGACTCTAAAGATACCAAAAGAACTTTTGGATACTCGTATATTGAGACTGAATATTTTGGTGTGGGAAAGCTTTGTGCAATGTGGGTGCTGAGCGAGTTCAGGATCCCTTAAAGACTGCAACGAATGAGTAATACTGAGGAGTGTTTGAATCTGTTCAATCGTAATAAATCCGTGTCTTTGCGTAGAGGCGTGACAATGGATGAGACATGGCTACATCATTTTATAAAGAGTGCAATCTGCGGTTTGAACTTTGAGGCTGAAGACAAATTATATAATAAAACTAGTATTGAAAATTGTAGCATCGCTATAATCTTTGTATCGTTCTCGAAGGTAACTATTGGGTAGTCGAAAAAGTCTTTTCGGATTTTGTCAATAGATGTCGTTGCAGTCGTATATCTCACTGCTAGCAATCACATTGTGTCATAGCATGTTGGAAATGTTAAGCTTTATTTGACAAAAACAAAAATAATTCGGGGAAGTTGAAAAAAGTTACAGCTGTTCAAAAATAAGTAAAGATAATGAAGAAATTCGCTCGATTTTGAAATTTTTGTATAAAAAAGGGAAGAATGTCAGGCAAGCCACCAATGAAATCTTTGAAGTTTACGGAGACGATGCTGTATCGGTTTAGCACAACAATGGTTCGCTCGCTTCCGTTCTGGAAATTTCGATTTACACTGATGAAAGTTTTACACTGATGAAATCATGTCTCTAAGGGAAAAATGGTAAAAATTGGTCCACCAAAATGGTATATATTTATTTATATATTTATTAGTATAAATATGAAAAAAAAATAAGTTGAAATTTTATTAGAAATACGAAAAGACTTTTTCGACTACCGAATATATTGAAAAATAAAACCACATTTTATAAAAAAAATTTCTATGCTAGCCTTCGAAGTTATCAGTCTATTATGGACTAATATAAACTTATTATTTATACGTTTTTGAAGGCTATTTTAATGCAAAATCATTATCTGCTTTTTTACCAGCCCAAAAATAATTTGAGGAATTCGAGGTAATTCTCAAACTTAATAGTCATTAGGGGCATTCAGACCGAAGCCTGTTAATTTAGTAATTCGTTAATTGATACTTTGTTAAAATTCTTAACTGTATGGTAAATTTTATTCCGAAACAGCTGATTCAATTTTATTAAAGAGTAAAAATGCGTCAACAAAGTGCAAAATCAAAGATTGTCAGTCATTTAATTGAAAATTATGTGGAGTGGTTCAAATTTATTACTGGCAAGTACTTTAAATTGATGTACAGAGGAGTAGGAGAACAGCTGATGTGATATTACCGAGTAACGAAACAATTATCAAGTTTGCCTGATGAATAGTTCGTTACTAGGTAGAACGATAGTCTGTTAATTTTACAAAAACAAAATACATGTAAAAAACTACCGAATAACGGCTAACGAATTAACAAGGCTGGTCTGAATACCCCTATTGTTCTGTCACTCACCAGTTCGCTGCTTAACATAAAAATTGGTTTCTTTCCCTGGTCTAAAAAGTATTTTAAGATTTTACAAATTCCTTTGAAAATCCTTTCCTTTCCACGTAACCAAAAAATGTATATAAAAAATTGTGTCTACTGGTAATTATCTCGAAAGTATTCCAAAGAATATTTTTTCGAAGGCTTTTGCCGGTGTTGGAAGACAAACAGATTATTCCGAATCATCAGTTAAGCTTCAGCAAATGTCATGACGCAATGGAACAATGTAATAGAACACTTTGTAACTGATGTAACGGAAAATAATAAATACTGCTTTGTCGTGTTCCTTGCAAACCTTCCAGTGATCAACTCTGACTCCACAATGACGGCAGCCTATGCTGTTGATATAGTACTGCTAGAAGCATCTCTACCACTGCTTCAAGAAAACTGCAGATGCAATTAAATTCTCTAGAACCAAGGCTTACCAAATGGAAAACTGGCATCAACACCGAAAAGTTCCTACAAGTAGTATATAACCCCAAGCACAAAAATTGTTCTCAAGTGACTTTATATGGTCAGTTGTTACCAATAAACACATGCGCAAAATATTTTGGGATTACAATTGGTAAAAGGCGCTCTTGGAAAGATCATGTAAAATTGTAAAGAACTCAGCCAAGATTAAAGTTGGTGCAGCTATATTGGCGCCTTAGACCAAGATCCCGCCTAAGTCTGACTCAGAAGACTCAGAAGTTTAATAACTTGAAAGCATTATGCATCTAAGAATTGTTTTCCCTACTAAAATGTTAAGAATACAAAAAAAAAAAAACAAAAGAAAAAAACTGGAATTCACAAAATTTATCAAAATAATGATAAAATCTTTTTTCGAATTTTCTGTGAAAATTTGGAGCTGTAATGTATAGTAAATATTTTTTATACCATGGATTATTCTCCAAGGCAACAATGCAATCTCCGAAAAAATTGTTCACATCGCACCACTATAGCGTATAGTTGCCATGCAAACTGAACGATCGAAATGAAAAAAAAAATGTGAAACTTTGTTTAACGTTTTTTCTTGTTTTATGTTTAAAAACAACTTGTCAACAACTGAGTATTTTTAATTTTTGTATTAAGCCATTTAGATAGATGGTCCGCAAAGCATCAATAAATTCAACAAACTCGAGTTGATAATCAGATTGCTTTCAATATTTTGTGATTGTCACCAATGCTTTCAATAAATTTTTATTTAAAACTTTCAATTTCACTGCACCGACGAGATCGGCGACTTTAATTGCACACACAATTAACAGTTATCGCCGCAAAACCAAATATTTCACTTCACAAATAAGAAAATCGCTTAAACTTCAAGTGAATTCGCTTTTATTAATCTGAATTTAACGCACAGTTGAAAATTATAAGCGAGCATTAAGCGCATAAACAAGACACACACTCGAACTTCTTAGCGAACAGTTATAAATCTTATTTTTAATTGAATTATTTTCAATGCATTTCATTATTATTTTTTATTACCCGAAATATTTTCGAAAAACTTGTGTACAATTAGTGTGAATTGCAATTTGCGCAAGCTTCAAACGCTTCGGGTTACGTATACGACCTGCACGCCAAAACGTCTCAATTGAAACTGAGCGCCGCTAACACCAACGATTGCCGCTGCAGTAGCAACAGCAAGTAAGCGGGTATTTAGCTGGCAAAGCCGCAGACAATGCGGCTAAAAAATGACCCAACGAATTCGACGTTGTAGACGCTGACATGCAAAGCTACGCCGCGTCGAATAATCGATGTCTTCACATGAAAGCGCTGCAGGCAAGCAGCAGCAGCAACTGTCTATATGTTTGACAGGTTTTTTGCTTTTATTTCGCTGCTTTTATTTTATTTGCTACTTTGTTTGAACGCCGCGTGTGGCAGGCGCATTCGTTTAACGCCAAGTCGGCGACGACGCAGCGCATGCGCGGCCACCATATCGGCGCATAGTGTGTGATAATTGCTGCCACATACCAATTTCGCGTCTGTAGAGTCGTGTAGGCAATGTTGCCGCAACTTTGGCTGCCCACTCGTGACTTTTAGCCATATTGTTGTGCGCCGCGGCACCTAGCGCTCGGCCACATACTCGTATATTTGTACTGAATTAATTACTTTGGTTGAGCTAAATTGTTATTTTTGCAATAAAATATATATTTGTTTAAGGCATTGCAAATATCAAACGGAATCGAGGTTTTTTCCCACTCAACATCGTTGTTAAACTTTCATTTTTAAGACAGCTCTTTAAGGTTACTCTTTTGTATATAATATCGTTTGATTTTTAGACTGTTAAATTGCAACACTTCCGCTGTTGAGCAGGTGTTTGAGATTTGCGAATTTTGTAATCAAAATACAAGCCAAGCGTTGAGTTTAGGAAGCTGAGTTGTGAACTTACTTAACATAAATTATGTCAGCATAAATCAGATTGGCTAATGCCGGAAAGTGAACCGAAGTGCTGTTATATAGCTAACGATTAACTTTACTGCCGCGTCGGTCACTTTAGCTGAGGAACAGACACCGAGTAGTCTAAAGACAGGTCTGCATGCATTTCTACCAAAGAAAATCTACTCTTAAAGTCCAGAAACCGTTCAGATACCACTAAAAAGTGCAAATATGGTTGATAAAGCATTAAGTTTGGATTGAGTACGAAGTGGCTGCACTCATACTTGCCTTAGATCTTGGCAGATATTTGGTTCTTATCTAAGCAGTTATCTGCCAGATTACTAGATAAACAATAGTGACTTCGGACTATTAGACGGATACTTGACAGATATCAAAACAGTTATATGTCAGATAAACAAAGCTGACTTCGGACGGACATTTGTTATTTTAACTGTACCGTCATCAGAATGGATCCGAGTTCTTAGACCGCCGAAGACTTTCATTTAGATATGTTGTGCCATATATGTTTTCAACAACTACAATAGATAAATCTAGATATTTTACAGAATGAACCTATCTGAGCAAGAACTTTTTCTGAGTCATTTGGAACGTAGTTTCCTTTCTTAAAATGTATATAAAATATAACGAGAGGGGACTCATTCACTGTCTCTATGTCAACTCACGAAATAAACACCTTTTGTAACAGCCTAAAATAAATAATAAAGATATTTTAGAACGTTCCCAAGACTCCACGTAACCGTAATGGTCCTTAAGTCCTTAACCGGCCAAAGCTTGTTAATTCGACAGCTTTCCACAAAATTATTAGCGAAATATTTTCTGTCGCCACAACAATATAAAAACGAGTGAAAAACCCAGCTGTCTTCCTTAAGGACAATATATGTATGTATATACGTAGTAAAGACCTATCCCCGTTGTACATTCGATCAGCGATAATGTATTAAATTTTCCCTTTTTTTAAGTCAGTCTAAGCTTAGCAAGGTTCGATCTACTTTTCTTTAACACTTTTGATATCCTGTATATTTAGTCGTAAGGACTACACTTTTTATAGACCTCAACCGGTGTTGATAATAATTTTACAAAAATGTTATAGAAGCGGTGCCAGAAAGCTCTTGTATAGAAGTCTACTAGGTTAATGACGCTGAAAATAAAATTAAATTCATTAGGCAAATTTTATTTACTTCTAACTGTTCAAAATTTTTCGAAAATATAAAAAGTGCTTATAAAATGATTCCCAGTTTTCCGGGCTGTAAAGCCATGATGTTTAAAATGTCTTCGCTCGGTACATCAACATCTCTATGGGTATTGAGAAGAGCAAAGTCATTCAATCAGTCTTCATTAGTCGCATTCCGCAAGTAAGTTTTCAGTCTGCAAAGATTCGCTAGAGTTGCAACGTTTTGCAGCTTTCGATGCACAGTTGCGTAGAAATTTGGATGAATATACGCGTAATTTGTCGAATGGTCTTTAAATGACGTTTTACGGACGAAAGGGATGGAAAGCAAAGCAGGTAAAATGGCTATTACCATAGTCGTCATCTCATCATCAGAATGGCAATCCTTCAAATAAGAACAATGATCCCACTGCAGTACAATCCCGTACATTGATTTCGAATCAAAAAGAGAGTATTAATTACTTTATACCGCAGTTGCATGACTTTGCGTCAGTTGAGCTTGCATTTATGTAAGCTAATTCATTCGACAGTATACAGAAATGTAATGAGAGACACGGTTTTTGATATAAGTGTACACGAGTCACACGTATATAGCTTATTAGCTTGTTTGTCAGAGCCCCTTAAATCCTACTTTGCGTACGACTCTGGCTGGGTTGAAAAATGCCACTCTAGAAAAGTTTATAGCCCTCAAAAATCCCAAAATCAGCTAAGTAGTATACGACGACATTGACATAGTTCAGCGAATTAAAAGACAGCGGCTACGCTGGCTAGGTCATGTTGTCTGGATGGATGAAAACACTCCAGCTTTGAAAGTATTCGACGCCGCGAGAAGCAGAGGAAGAGGAAGACCTCCACTCTGGTGGAAGGACCAAGTGGAGAAGGACCTGGCCTCGCTTGGAATATCCAATTGGCGCCACGTAGCGAAGAGAAGAAACGACTGGCACGCTGTTGTTGACTCGGCTATAATCGCGTAAGCGGTGTCTACGCCAGTAAAGAGGAAGAAGAAGTATACTTCGCTGTTAATTTTATATCCTCAAGTTAGCCAGGAAGTTTGTAAGACCCAGAGAAAACGTCAGAGACCCTAAAAAATATACACTATATACTATTTAAATGAGTATGATGACGAGCTAAGTCGATTCAGACATATCTATCTGTCTGTCCGTCCCTCTGTATATACGCGAACTGTACTCTAGTTTTTTGAGACATCAATCTAAAATTTTCTTGCTCTTTTCTCCCCAAAAGACTGCCCTTTTGCCGGAACAGCCAATATCAGACCTCTTTATCAAATAGCGCCATACAAACTGAACGATCAAAATTAATTTCCTGTATTAAAAACCATGACGTGATATACTCACGAAATTTAACATGGGTAATTGTCGGAAGACCCATGAAATTTTCCGGTTCGGAACACTATATCATATAGCTACCAAACAAACTGAACAATCAAAATCAAGTTATTGTATTGAAACTTCTTTATTTGTGAAGGGTATTCTAACTTCTCTGCAACCTTAGTCAAGCTTTTATTGGTATTATTTCATTTATTAATTTTTTTTTCTCTTTATTCATTTATATTTCTTTATTTGCATAACAAAACGTCAAGCAGCCACCGGTTTGTTGAACTTCAACACCCTGAACACCATAAAATGAATGAAATGGCTATTGAAATTCACCTTCCCGCTTTGTGACAACTTACGCGCAGTTATGCTGTAAACATTTTGACGTTTCATCTCTAACAGCTATCCAGCTGTTTTTATAGTGATTCGTCGACATAAAATTTACTTAACGGTTTATTGTACATATATGCATTTCCAACAACGTTTATGGCTGCACACTTTTAGTATGCGCTTGCATTTGTATGCAACAACAATTGTCGTTATTTACAAAATCCACATTCATCTTATTCCCACGACACTCATTTAATGAATTTTAAGCTCATATTTTAATGTATGCTGTTTGTACTATTTGTACAGGTATATTAGTGGTACATATAATATCATGAAATTTCATTGCATGCTATTTATATTCCATGAGACTTCTATGTACTCATGTGATTGGGAAGTCATGCGAGATAATCCAAAAGTAAAGGATTTGAAAGTATTTCAGAAATATTTAAGCAAATATTTTTTTGTATTTCATTTTAAGCTCAAATTATTTGCTAGAAATAGTTAAAAAATTTTAGTTTTAAAGACCCAGTAAAGGATCTTCGACGCAAAAAAAAACCTTAACAAGACCTCGTTATAAAGAAGAAGTCGCACAATAAGAAGTCTCCTTGTCTGAAAACTCGCTTGGAATCGAACGGCTCATAGAGGTCCTTTTTGATCTCGGAGCTTTTGGCGTTATTCAACGTCAGCTTACATAGCCGTATTAGCTTTGCGGGGATACCAAGTTCAGACATAATTGATGTTATTTGGTGATAATAACTAGCATAACCTAACAAAAAATGTGTTTGCTTTTACTTTTTTTAAGTTAGGTTAAGCTTTATGTAGTGATGGTACTCGAATTAGGAAATATATATTGTCATTAACGATAATATATTTAAACCCTCGGAGACCCTAAAAATATAAATGTATATATATAAATGAGCATGACGAGCTGAGATGATTTAGCCATGCCCGTCTGTCTGTATATACGCAAGCTAATTCCTCAGATTCTGAGAAATCGATCTGAAATTTTGCACACGTCTTTTTCTACCTAAGAAGGTATACATACTTCTATAACCTCTATAACATACAGCTGCCATACACACTGAACCATCGGAACCAACTGCTTGTACATAGGTTGCTATATATACATATTTCTGGACTAGGCAACACTAAGTGCTGCCAGGTGCAATCTGACATTTGGAATGTTTGACATTTTTTAGCATAACATCACTCAGAACGTTTTGTCATTTAATCGTGAATTGTTTTATTTACAGGGAATTAAAAAATTCATCTCGGCCAAAAAATGGAATTAACTCGTGAACATTTTCGTGCGATCATTTTTCACAACTTTCGACGTGGATTATCACGACAAGAGTGCATCGATGAACTAAAATCTTTGTACGGCTATGAAGCACCATCCTATAGCACTGTGAAAAACTGTTACAACGAATTCAATCGTGGCCGACGCTCGCTCAAAGACGAATTCCGTGAAGGTCGTCCAAAAACAGCCGTTGTGCCAGAAAACATCGATGCCGTACGTGAATTGATAATGCAAGACCGTCATGTAACATGCCTTCAGGTAGAGGCATGCCTATGCATTTCTCCCACCAGCATACATTCGATATTGCATGAACACCTGGCCGTAAAAAAGGTTTGTTCTCGTTGGATCCCGCACAATTTGACAATCGCTCAAAAAAAAGCTCGTGTGGATTGGTGTAAAGAAATGCTGAAAAAATACGATCGCGGTGCTTCAAAAGACGTTTATAAGATCGTCGCAGGTGACGAATCATGGATCTATGCGTATGAGCCCGAAACAAAACAGCAATCGACCGTGTGGGTCTTCCAAGACGAGCCAAATACAACGAAAAACAAAAAACCATTTTCGTTAATAAATATGCCTATTTTCATTATTAGACCAGAAATATATATAGCAGCCCTCGTATCCCTTAACATCTCCAAACAAATCCAAATCGGACAACTATAGCATATAGCTGCCATACAATTTGACCTAGTATGGAAAACTTTTTCATTTGACTGGTTATCTTCACGATTTTATTATCGATTAATATCGCCGAAGAAATTATTCAGATCGGACCCATGTAGCATATAGCTGCCATACAAAGAGACCGCTGATCGGTGCTTGTATGGAGTCTTTTGTATATATTTGTGAGGGGTATTTTATATCTTCGGTGCAATCGAAGTTAACCTCTTATCTTGATTTTTTTCTCAATGCTAAAATATGGCAACTCTAATTCAAATACTCTTTGTGTGCTTGTGTTCCGCCTCTCTCTCTCGGTTTTGAAGCCATACAACACTTGACATTATTTCGTTGACAACCTATGTTTGCCAGCCATTTTTATTATATTTAGCATACATTTATCTTTGTTGTTGGTATTTCATTATGCAATATCAAAATTCACCCAGACAATAATTGATGTCATAAAAGTAACAGACACTTCAATACATTTATTAATATTTTTATGCCAAAAGCGAAGCATTTAGTGGAGATGAACTGTATTTTTTATGTTTGGTTGGCCGGCACGCCGTCAGACACGACCTCTTGGGCGGTTATGCCGAGGCCATTATAATTTAACGTTTGCGTGGTCATAAAGAAATTTTATAGCAGAAAATAATGTTTTTATGAAAGTGTGATGTACGCGCAATTTACACTTTGCCGCACAAATAAGCTGCGATTTGAATAAAAGCAGGTAAATATGAATTGCGTCGAGTAGGCAGTGCCGATAAAATACCTTAGAAAGCGAGACGCATTATGTGTGGTGAATAATTCAGTAAATATTTGGAATGTTTGCTGTGTTGCGGCGCTAGAATGGTAATTAAGTTTTGGGTTTATCATTTCAATTCAATTTTTTTTAATACATTTTTCGCTTTTAGTATTGATCAGCCTAGCAATGCAAAAAATATATGAAATATCAATTGGTAATTGGGCACGCTTTCACCCACCCAAATCACGAACGACTCTTATGGCTTAGCTTTAATTGCCTGCACTTACTTCCCGTTAGCTGCATTTTGCATACAAAGCATCGGTTAAAGCAATGATTCACTCGAGTGCCTGCAAGCATTGTCAAAACAGTGCGTAAACGAGTGCACTCCTTTGGGCAAAACTATGGGGTTGCCAGAGTGGCGCTAAATGCGCTAAGGCTACTTAGTAAGTTATTTGCATTTAAATTAGCTGTTTAGTTACGTCAAATTATATCATGAAATGCACTTGCATTGTGCTTAAACGTGTTTGTGCAGTTACGCATGCGCGGCATAGCTCATAGATTGCATGGGTTTTGTATTGTTTGGATATGCAATTGCACTTCCTCTGCATTTGTTGCTTAAACATATATATATTCGTATAATTGTGTCTACATACTTACATTATGTATATATGTAAGTATGTCTTTGCGTACAGCTGGGAGAAGCGCTTGCAGTGCCGCAATGATAGTTTTGCACACCAACCGTCACACAATTGATTTTACATGCTGTAATACCAAAACAGATACGAGATACTATATATCGTTACGCAAGTGCATTGAACTTGTCTCTGAAGACAAAGCGGAAGGAACAATGCGGTTGTTCGTGTTTCTTTCCTATGCAGAGACGTTATATTATGCTGGAGATTTCGGAAGAAAGATAGTATCTTCAAATCATTTACAGACTCATACTGTCCAAAAAATAAGGTGACATTTGAATTTAAACTGCGCGCGTCGAAGTATTTAGAGAATTATTTTTTTTTTAGGTTGGTAGTTTTGTCAGTCACATTTGTGTCAAATTTCATATCAAAATATTCATTAGTGTTTGAGATAGGTGTCGGTTTGTGAGCTGCTAAAAGTGAGTTTTTCGTTTTTTGCGATGTCGAAATTTGTTGAGCAAAGAATTTGCATTAAATTTTGTTTACGGAATCAATTTTCTGCTGCCGATAGGTTGAGGATGGTGCAGAAGCCTTTGGTGATGAGGCTATGTCTAAAAAAAATGTTTAAAAGTGGTATAGTGAGTTCCAAGCCGGCCGTGAACGTGTCGAAGACGAAGAGCGTCCAGGGCGACCATCAACCTCAACCGACGAAGCTCACGTTCATCAAATCAAAGATTTGGTGTTGAAAAACCATCGATTAACAATTAGAGACCTTACTGATGAAGTTGGCATATCGAAAGGCTCAGCCAATACCATTTTGAAGGATGTTTTGGGCCTCAAGCGCGTCAAATCTCGACTGGTACCGAAAACATTGAATTTTTTTGGAAAAAAGGCGTCGCGTTGAAGTGTGTGAAATGATGATTTCCGACCACCAGGGTGTCATGAAACGCATTATAACTGGTGATAAGACTTGGATTTATGCTTACGACCCCAAAACAACCGATCAATCGAGCGAATATCGTGCCAAAAGAGAGCCGAGACCAAAAAAATCGCGCCAAAGTCGCTCAAAAATCAAGGTCATGTTGACTGTTTTCTTCGATTACCGTGGTTTTGTGCATTATGAATTCCTTCCAACTGGTCAAACAGTCAACAGGATATCCGCCTAAAAAGGCCGGAATTGTGGAAAGACAATTCTTGGTTTTTACACCACGATAATGCACCATCCCATAACGCCCTCGTAATTCGTGATCATTTCGCCAAAAACTCAACCAATATCGTTCCGCAACCGTATTCACCTGATCTGGCGCCGTGCGACTTCTGGCTGTTCACCAAGCCCAAAAGACCGCTCCGGGGACCCCGTTTTTATACGATAGAGGAGATTCAAGCCGTAGCGAAGACGGAACTGAAGGCTATCCCGGAAAGTGACTACAACCAGTGTTTCGAAGATTGGAAAATCCGTTGGCATAAGTGCATTACATGGGGAGGGGATTGAATGGGGGATGAAATTGATTTGGAAGAATAAATAAAGAATTTTCAAAATAAATACAATGTCACATGTTTTTGGGCACAGTAGTATATGTATATTAGCTTCTGTTTCGCTTGCAGAATGAAGACTTTTTTAATAATTTCTTGAGCGACAACAATTTTTAAATGATTTTTATAAATATTAGTATATAATTAGGTAAAATTCCATCATTTTAATTCTCAATAAAGTGTCTTAGTCAAGATTTATGATATATTCAGGATTACTTAAAAGGTTAAGTGTAGGCAAAATCGCAGAAAAATATTGTTGGAGGAAGCACAAAATCCAAAACTTTAGCAGACAAATAGTAGACTAGAAAGTGCGTCAAGTTCAGACCGCCTAACGGCAACTACTGCTTTGAGAGATAGTAAAAAAGGCAGAGAATTGAATAATTACCCAACTGTTTCAGCACGATTTAATTAAAATATCCTACAGATCAATGTTTCTGAGCGAACAATTCAACGGAGAATCCCTCTTTTGCTAGCCATTAGTTTTGCAGTTTCTAGTGATTCCGCTATGATCAGTCATCCAAATGAACTTGACGGAAAGCTCCTTTCAGAGGACACCCCCTCCGACCTTTTTCCTAGCTTCGATCCATTCGTGAACAAGCTCATTGTGCCTCTTATCTCTTGACTTCAGCCCGTCCACATATCACTCATCTGTATGTGAGCTGAGAAACAGCCACCAGGAGTATCCTCTGTGACGCAGTGGTACTAGTTTTCAGCGAAGCAATTGAAGGAGGAGGGCATTTCAACATGCCGCTGTTAGACCACCTTCATATACTATGCTTCTCTGTACTAATTAACAACAAAACTGACTTGAGGGGTAAATTAACATTCAATTATAAAATTAACCAAAAATGATTTACTTATTAGCTAGTATTCTCACGATGGTTAAATCTAAAATCAGCCCAAAAACTTTGCTCATTGTTTCCAGATTTGGCAACGTTAAGCTAGATGTACTAGTCATATGTTAGATTAGTCCAGTCCTCATTTTAGAGACCACACCAACTTACCTTCTTAATTCGCGCTAAAAGTATTGAGCAGCTCCTCCGTCCATAGTTTTTGATTTTGCGCCAAAACAAGGTATTCACGTATGTATACAAACAAATATTTCAATATCACCACCTGCTTTGTCGCGCCGTTAAACGGTTTTTCCTTCCGTGTTGCGGTAACTCGCCGTTAAATTGAAACCGTTTAATGGCTGACAATTTCTATTTTTGGGGTGTGCGCTTGTTCGGCCTACCACGATTTGGTCACGCACGCGACGCGCAAGTGACGTAACGCCGAAAATTTTCGTATTTAAATTTGAGAGATTTCGCGAAAACACGCAAATTACTGTTAAATAAAGGGGTTTCGAGAGGAAGTAAAATGTTGCACGTGATGTTCAGAAGTGATTTTGAGTCAAATTTACGAAACTTTTTTTCGAATTATGTTGCCGAAACTTAAAAAGTTTTCGTTAGTTTGTTTTTTAAGTTTACTTTGTGCGCAGAGCACTGCACTTTGTTGCTGTTGTTACTTTTTATCATCACTCGCACTACGCCTCTCTTTAGGCTTACGTTTATTCTCAATTAAAATTGTACGCTGTTTTTAAACTCAATATACATATATTCACTTTATATCTTGTATTTCTCGCTGTTTCTTATACTTATTTCGATTTATTTAGCACACGCTTCTATGTCTGCCTACAACGCCACCCGCGCGTGTTTACTTCTCGGCTGCACTTTGGCCAATGATCGGTAATTTCAAAACTCTTCTTTGTCTGCATTTCCTAAGCACTGCAGAGTCATCGTTACGGCCATCATCGACTCGTCCAACACGCAGCCAACAACCGACGCACTGGCGAAAGCTTTTCGCCTTCACTCACATACTTCACCAGACGCTCCCACTCTCACTCTCACTTTCAATCCGCGTTTATGTTTTGCTTCGGCTCTTGCTGCTTTACATTGGCAATAATGAGCTGGCCGGTGTTGGCTCACGTCTGCCAAGTACATACATGCATACATGTACTGGTATTCCGGTTTCTTCGTGCAGCTTTCGTGGTCAAAATGGAAAGGCTGATTTGGAATTTTCATTTTGAATTTGTATTTTTCGTTGAGGCACCAAATCAAGTTTAAAGTAAAACGAAATCCATATTTACGAAGTCGCATAGCTGGAATAATTTTTGCTGTAGTTTTGTTAGGGCAAAGCGATATGCGGAACTGAGGACAAGAGCAACTCAAAAATTGTGTGAGTTTTTTGGTTTCGGCAATTTTTAAATGGTCACTTAACTCAGTTTAATGAGCGTCTAAATGCTCGTGAACGCACTTCAACACCTGAATTATCAATTAGACCCTATGTAATTGTAAACCGAGTGCATAATAATCAATTAACCAGGCAAAGATAGAAAAAATATATCTAGAAATGTATCATAAGTAATAAAATTTTAATTTTATATTATAAAATAACAAAAAATTTTTATAAAACTTAAACCATTTTTAATCATGGTGTCTTTAAAACCATTTATGCGATTTCAACCTGGTTGTATGTCAAAAATTAGTGTTTCAAATTTTTCTACCGATGTTGCTTTATCCTCAAAATCAATTCGTGTTTCATCTCGGCAGCACTGAGCGGACTGTTGATTGACTGTTAGAAGTAATATTGTCCCTTATGGGGTTAGGTGGATTTCAGAGGCTAAAAATAAGCGTATTCTCATCATTTTTTTTTAATATATACAATCATATATTTTATTCAAAAAATTCAGCATATCGAAGGTACATAAGTATTTAAAGACTATTTTGTGAAATTTTCATGTAAAAATTCTGAAAACTCAGCCGTTGACAACTCATCTCCCGTGACGTCTCAAAAAAAAAGTGATCTTGCCGTGGACGTCATAACTCATAATTGGATTATCTAAAATCAAAAAACCGAAAATATTTCGTTAGTACATGCATAAATCTCTTTATTGAACGAAGGAAAAAAATAATATTGAAATTTGAATTTTTGACAGACTTAGAAAAAAATAAAACATTTTTTGGTTAAATTTTGGCTCAAAAAAATTATTTATTATAAAAAAAAGATCGTTCATTAAGTAGATAATGTTATTCACACACAAATATGTGTGCCAAATTTGAGCCAAATCGGTTTATAACTTTTCGAGAAATCGTGTCCACCGACTTAAAAAATAAAGTTCTCAGATAAATACGTTTAAAGCTTTGAGCGCTGCGCTGACGTGGCCTAATGGGCGGAACTTCCGAAGGATATATCTCCTAGAATTTTACTCGAATCGATTTGAAATTTTAGGAGAATATTCTAAACATATTGGACTATTTAATAAGACAAAAAAAATTGATTTTTTTTTTAATTTTCAAACCCACCTAACCCCTTATACCAAGTAGATAATGAAGAAGCTTAGATTGCTTTGACCACTAATCTAAAATGTCTACACATGAGACTAGTATTTCGTTGCAAAAATTATAAATTCTTTGGAAAAAAAGGTCCCGACCTTTAAAAATGGATTTCAGCTCAAGTAGGAGCCTTTGCATGCTATACTTTCATACAAAAGTATCGCTGCACTAAGCATGTTACTTTCCTGTTACTCTTTCTTGACTCTGATAGATTCAGATAGACTTTCTAAAACATGCTGAATTGTCCATTCCTTGAGTGTGTCTAATAAACCGTCCAATAAAACCCTGAGTTTTTCTCTCTGTAATCTGTTAACATGTTATGCGGTGAAAGATTCCTATAGCTGAAATATCAGGAATTCACTACTGCTTGAAAAATGTGCTGCCGTAATCCAAATATTATAAATTGAAAAGAAGATGAAGAATAGGTTTTATACTCTTGCTACAGAGTATAATAGTTTGGTTAACCTAATAGTTGTGAGTATCGCCTAAAACTAATCGAGATAGATATGTAACTATATATGTATAAACGATTAGGATAACGAGGCCGGGTGAATGTCTGCCTGTCCGTCCGTCCGTCCTTTCGTGTATGTTGTAACTTGAGTAAAAATTATACATCTCTATGAAAATTGGAAAAATATCAGGATTTTCGAACTTCCGACTGACTATACTCCATATGATTGGAGATTGTATGTGAGGTATGTACTTTATGAAATCTAGGGAATATAGATAAACTTGGGTCGATATCAAAATCGATACTTAATATAAAGTTTTGCCAGCACATGAAGACATTTCCGTCTTTGGTCTTTGCAAGTTGCAAGACTATAAAATATTCGGTTACACCCGAACTTAGCACTTCCTTACATATTTTTGTTGTATTTAAGTTTGCAAACGATAACATATATGAGTATGCCGAACATGTGGAACCTGCTCGAGACCCGATCACAAACGAACGGAGCCTACAAAATATATGTAATTAGTCAGCATGACGAGCTGAGTCAATTTAGCTATTTCTGTCTGTATGTCTATAACGAACTAGTTCCTCAATTTTTGAGAATTAAACTGAAATTTTGCACACATCCTTTTCTCTCCAAGAAGGTGTTGTTGGAGCCCCTGAAAGCGAACCATATAGAGAGAAATCAATGTTTTTTTATTTGTGGAGATATCTTCACAAAATTTGGCAAGGATTGATGTTCAAGGCAAGTCTAAAATGTCTGGATAAACTTTTCAAACCGGACCACTATTTCATATGGCTTTTATAGAATGATTGTTTATTTGTGAATAGTATTCTAGCTTCGGTACAACCGAAGTTAACGTTTTTTCCTTGTTTTACTTACAAAATGGAAATGCTCTATGTTCAAACTATATTTTTACCATTTGCAGATACCAGATAAATAATATGTCTCCAAAATTTAAAATTCATTTTGTTTTGTTTTGGTTAAGGGGGTATTCTAGTCTAGAAGCGTGCATTTCAGGTAATTTTTAAAGTGTCGTAAAATTAATGTTTTTAGTATCCATTTTTTGTTAGTTATTTAATAATTTTTGAAGAGTACAGAAAAAAATTAAAAACTAAAAAAGGTAAAAAATTTCAAAAATTATGAGCTGACAAAGTGGGGGGTCTCTAAAAATTTCCACGTGACCATGATTTCAACCCGCCTAGTTATTTGAAACCAAAAAAAAAAAAAAGATAATTAATCTAGAATAATGTTGCAATGGTCGGAACTACGGAAAAGTCGGAAACATTTTTTTCACAAAATGGCGACTGCCTGAAAAAAAAATTTTTTTTTATCACTTTTTCTGACTATTTCGAATTTTTTAAAAATAATAAAAATAAAAATTTTGGGATGGGGCTAGTTCCAACCAAAGACAAGCCTATAAAGAAGAAGAATTTCAAGTAAATCGGTCAAGTAGAACCTGAGAAATCGTGGGCATCGTTCGGAAAAGTCAGTTTTGAGAAAAACGCGTTCCGGCCGAACCAGTTTGGATGCCGGGTCAGAAAAATGCCTATATCTCCGAAAATAATTTGAATTTTGAAAAATCCTCTTATACACATATTCTTGAATAGTTAAACTTTGAAAATATAAAAAAAAAATTTCGATTTTTTTAAATTTCTAGATTAGAATATCCCCTTAAATATACTATGTGTGTGCAAAATCAGTTTTATTTCAATTTCGTTCAGCATTGGCTTCAACACATATATTTAAGTATAAGTTCAGATAAAAGGTGCTCTATTAGAAGGAAATACATTTTTTTACATAACTGTATTTTTATGTGTTTTCGCTCTTCTTGACAAAAATACCGCGGCAGCTCACAACAGCAATAGTTTTAGTGTGATATTCTTTCTCTAGTTACAATTAGTATAAAAATAGTTGCTTGGTCAATTTCGCACTATCCAAATGCTGGCTAATCGAAGGCAGCTATTTAGTCGTACTCGCACTTTTACTGGACCACCCTGTGTGCTTCTGCAAATGCGTGCCTTTGCGGTTAACAAATATTATTTCACTTTCGTTGGCTAATCCACCTGCCCAGCTTCACCGCTAAGTCAAACAACACCAGTAACGAGTGGGTTAAATAAATACACTCGGCGCTGCGTGTGAAGAAACCGAACAAAACAGAAGCAGCATAGCTGTAGTGTAAATTAATGACTCGATTTTTATTATTTTCATTTCTCACTCTCGTCTACATTATTATGTTGCTTACCATTTTCCATTGATTCCACTTCAAATGACTACTAGCTTACTCTAAAAATTTGCGAATTACTCGATTGCACCGATCCAAGTGACGACAGAAGTGGCGAGCGCTAACGATTTCTTCATTTGTGGTGCTGGAAGGCACTCTGCATCGGCTGAGAAGAGACTACGTGACTTTGTGAACCATCGAATAAATAGATTTAAGTTAATGTTAATTTCACTTGTTTAGGCTGGGACTGTGTAGCACTGTTATTTAGCAGAGTTGATCGTGAAAAACTTTTAATTTAATTTATATATGAGATATATGCAAAGGTTACAATTCTTATCATTAGTCACTCCTATTTAAATGGATTATATTAGGTTTCTTAATTTCCTTTTGTTCTAGTTATACTAGAGAGAACTATAATTTTGCTCTCTTAACCATTAAATGTAGCAAGATCGCCAGATGGCAGATGACTGCACTTAAACCCATTAGGCCCATTGTGCACCCGAAGGTAATTAAATTAAGCCCCTTTCCAACAACTCAGTGGATTTGGCAAAAACCCTTTTCCAACCTCTCTCTTAATATCTCTTAAATTGGAGCATTGGGAGCCATGGAACATATCTCGTCTCTCATCCTGCAGAAGGCTGGGCATTCTCATAAAAAATGTTCAAGCGTCTCATCATCCCCCGCGCATGCTCTGCATTCTACAGGGATTCTCTGAATCCCCTTTTCCAATTTTGTGAAGGTGGTATCTGAAGGGGAGGTGACCTGTGGTAACTTCTACAATACTACTTTTTGCCCTGCCCACAATCAACACTACCCAAAATAACTTTGTGATATGCCCTGCGTTACTAGTGTTCCAAGGCCTGATTTGTTCTTCTAGAGTACATTGCTTCCAACAGCCCTTGAAGGAGCTAAATAGTCTGGGCTATCTTAGGCAATTGTGTTTTCACCTGCAGACCAGCTTCTCTAGTTTGTCATTTCCTTATGACTGGGTAACCAGATGATATTTACCGAGTTACTTACTGAGGGTGTAGTTATCGCTTGCGCAATGATACATAGTATTAGTTCTACGGATAGCTTGAATTGGCGCTTGTGTATTCACTAAAGGCTTATGAACATGCTGGTTGGAACAGAAGCCCACTGGGTACCTGTTATGCGAACAATTTCGGCCTGAATGACTGAACTTTAATCAGTTATTTTGAAGAGGGCCATTAAATCCCATTTTGAGACAGTAGCCCTTTTGCAGGAGTTACAGAAGCTTTGGAAGCCCTGCCCTAAATATGTTTTGTCCAACTTAGTTTTTTTTATCTAAATAATCGCCGATATTTGACTGGATTCGAAAGTACAATAGTTCTGTCTCTATTAAGCACCAAATAATAAAATAAAAGTTCATATATAATAATTACCAATTAAGTATTACAAATTACGACGTACTTGTAAACATTTGAGAAGGGATGGATATTTCAGAAATATTACAATATCAGGCATTCCACCACAGGTTTCTTCCAAAATTTACCGGAGGCGCTCTATGTCAACCCTGTGCGCTGCTTATAGTATAACACAGAATTATATTGACTTCAATTTCTTCAGATTAATTCATCCCACCTACTGTGCCCAAAAAATAACATTTGAATTTAAACTGCGCGCGTCGAAGGATTTGGAGAATTATTTTTTTTTTTAGGTTGGTAGTACTGTAAGTCACATTTATGTCAAATTTCATGTCAAAATATTCATTAGTGTTTGAGATACGTGTCGTTTTGTGAGCTGCTAAAAGTGAGCTTTTCGTTTTTTGTGATGTTGAAATTTTTGAGCAAAGAACTTGCATTTAATTTTGTTTACGGAATCAATTTTGAGGATGGTGCAGAAGCCTTTGGTGATGAGGCTATGTCTAAAAAAAATGTTTACAAATGGTATAGTGAGTTCCAAGCCGGCCGTGAACGTGTCGAAGACGAAGAGCGTCCAAGGCGACCATCAACCTCAACCGACGAAGCTCACGTTCAACAAATCAAAGATTTGATGTTGAAAAACCGTCGATTAACAATAAGAGACCTTGCTGATGAAGTTGGCATATCGAAAGGCTCAGCCAATACCATTTTGAAGGATGTTTTAGGCCTCAAGCGCGTCAAATCTCGACTGGTACCGAAAACATTGAATTTTTTGGAAAAAAGGCGTCGAGTTGATGTGTGTGAAACGATGCTTTCCGACTACCAGGGTGTCATGAAATGCATTATAACTGGCGATGAGACTTGGATCTATGCTTACGACCCCGAAACAACCGATCAATCGAGCGAATATCGTGCCAAAAGAGAGCCGAGACCAAAAAAATCGCGCCAAAGTCGCTCAAAAATCAAGGTCATGTTGACTTTTTTCTTCGATTATCGTGGTGTTGTGCATTATGAATTCCTTCCAACCGGTCAAACAGTCAACAAGGAATATTATTTGAACGTTATGCGTTGTTTGCGTAACGCTACCCGCCTAAAAAGGCCGGAATTGTGGAAAGACAATTCTTGGTTTTTACACCACGATAATGCACCATCCCATACTGCCCTCGTAATTCGTGATTATTTCGCCAAAAAACTCAACCCATATCGTTCCGCAACCACCGTGTTCACCTGATCTGGGGCCGTGCGACTTCTGGCTGTTCACCAAGCTCAAAAGACCGCTCCGGGGGCACCGTTTTTATACGATAGAGGAGATTCAAGCCGCAGCGAAGACGGAACTGAAGGCCATCCCGGAAAGTGACTACAACCAGTGTTTCGAAGATTGGAAAATCCGTTGGCATAAGTGCATTGCATTGGGAGGTATTACTTTGAAGGGGATGAAATTGATTTGGAAGAATAAATAAAGAATTTTCAAAATAAATACAATGTCACCTTATTTTTTGAGCACATACATTTACTCAATAAAACGAATCTACATCATCTGATACATAATAATTTAAGTGGATGAAAAGTAAACTACTTAATGATTAAACAGTTCGGTGTAGTCAGAGACATAAATAAATACAATTTCAAATATATTTTTATTAAAGAAAAATCTCAGATTCTTGATTTATACGACTTGACTTGACAGATTGGAAATAATACATATTAATTTTTAAACTAATGACTTTTTGTCTTGAGTCAGTTCCAAACGAAACTCCAATGCCAAAACAAATATTTTGTATTTTAATTCGGACAACCCCTTACCCCTTAGAAACAGCTTCGATGAAGTGATTTTTGCAATATGTTTTTTGGTGAAAAGCTCTAGCTTTTGACGCTTCCTTTTTATTAACTAATGTGTGTTACAATGCATTTCAGTTTATATTGAGTTCAATACAGTTTGTTTTCAAAATTCAAACATATCTTTGCTACACTGAATATACCGGTATTTAATGTTAGTGGTAATGGCCGAACACAAGTCAAAATAAACTAATAAGCGCCAAAATAAAAATGTTGACATTTATGTGGTAAACACATCAAATTCGAGCGCTAATAAGATTGTACGAACAACGCCAATTAGTGTTATATTTTAATAATGAATTTGGCGTAACTAATTTGATCAAGTTTTTCACACATTTCACTAAATCACAAAGAAGCCTGTTTGTTACAGCGGCCAGGACTATAAATGGTATCGGTGTTAAAAGTGGAAATTTACACTTGTTGCGTGCATACATCAAACATCTCTCGGTGCAACCTCCAAAACTCAGCACAGACGCCCACTTGGCAACAAATTTGCATACGAGCCGTTATTTACTGGCTTTCCCACCTAATAAATAAATGATAAAAAGCATTATCCGTTGTCTGGCGGCGCTTCGACCGGCTGGGGTTTAAAAGTGTATTATGTTACTGATTTATCAACTTATTTTCATTTTTCATTCATACATTTGTATATGCTTACATATCTATTACTCTTGTTGCAGTGAACCATAATAAATCATGAAAATGAGACAAGTTTACTGTGTTGCAGACATGATTATTTACAATATTAGTTTTTTAAGTCAATTGATCGTTTTTTTGATACAGTGAGCAACACTGCTCTGTCAAAGACATCTACTAAATTTTGGATATATTATATATAATATAACGATCATCAGATAATAAAATTTCATGATTGAAATAAGATGCTTTGCAAAGGACGAAAATTGGCCTATGAGTTAAACCACGTCAAGTGGTCCATGAAAATTTCGAAAAATCTCCAATTTTAAAAATCAGTTCAGTAGGAAAAAGACTAGACGCATACCAGGTGATATAAATTAATATTTCGTAAAAATTATTTTTTTTTGTTAAAGTTATTGAAGGTTGAAATTTTGGAGCATAATAAATTGTAAAATTATTTTCTCATAAACTACTGGAGATAATCGATTGTGAAGTCAAAGGAAAATGGTAGTGCTTTATTATAGATATGTATTTTTCACGATCCATTATTTAAATAATAATATTTTACATATTTTTTTGTTAAACAATTGAAATTTTTAAAGCGTTCTTCACGTTAGAAAAATTGAAATGTATTTGACACAACGCGGAAAATATTCACCTTTAATAATCTGCCAAAAATTTTTGTTCATTCATGCCATTCCAAAAATATTTAATTTTTTGTCCCCCTACCGCTCTTAAAACGTATGGCACATCGATCGTTACGCAGTGCGCTCGTAATTTGGTATGATTTAATAAAATGCTATTCCATAATCTACTTCGGTAGAACTTTTGAAGATTATTGAAAAAAGATATTCACTTAGCATCACGGTCAACTCTTTAAATTGCAGTAAAAAACTGGAATTTGCTACTAGAGACGAGGCAATAGTTGGCATGTTTCTTGGCTGCCGGCTGAGCTTCAGCGCTTTTGGACTGAAATTTATAAATTTGAAATATAAAAAGGGGTTCAAATTTTGAAAGAAAAACCGCAGGAATATTAAGGGTGATCCATTTCGAGGTGTTCTACTTAAAAAAAAAAAAAAAAAAACACAGAAACTTCAAATGCATTGGGGAGTTTTTATTATCATTCGAGAGAACATTCTTTGGCATTTATTTTTTTGAAGATTATCTCTTTCAATTGTATTCAGAGTCTTCGTCTCAGATGGTCCATCCGTTGAGTCCGAATTGCGATGAGTCGTTCGAGCATTTCAACAGAACATGAATTTTCATAAAGTTAACGATTTGTAAACGTTGTCCAGGCGTACATATATCTATCCATAATAAAATGGCAAACAATACTAAACAAAAATAACATGATTTCTCAAAATACGCGTGATTTGTCAAAATAAGACTATTGATAAAAGTACGTCTACTTGGATCACACATTTTGTAGTTGCATACCCATAACAATACGAACAAACTCATTTTTTGTATTATGATAGTAAGGGAAGTGTGGGTTATTCCTTTTAAGCCGGTGGGTGGCACATTATGCTGATGTGTCGTCATTGTGAAACGAATGACCGATTTAATTTATTTGTTTTTGGTGTTTAATATTGTTTGTTATTATAGTGTGTGGGTACATAGAATGGAGGAAGGAGGATGGAATCATGTGTAGTGATGATATTGATATAATTGGCCTCAACACCCGTGCCGGTAGTTCTGCTTTCTCCAGACTGGACAAGGAATCAAAGCAAATGGGTCTGGCAGTGAACGAGGGCAAGACGAAATATCTCCTGTCATCAAACAAACAGTCGTCGCACTCGCGACTTGGCTCTCACGTGACTGTTGACAGTCATAACTTTGAAGTTGTAGATAATTTCGTCTATTTAGGAACCAGCATTAACACCACCAACACCTAGAAATCCAACGCAGGATAACTCTTGCCAATAGGTGCTACTTCGAACTCAGTAGGCAATTGAGAAGCAAGGTCCTCTTTCGACAAACAAAAACCAAACTCTATAAGTCACTCATAATTCCCGTCCTGCTATATGGTGCAGAGGCTTGGACGATGACAACAACTGATTAGTTGATGTTGCGAGTTTTCGAGAGGAAAGTTCTACGAAAGATTTATGGTCCTTTGCGCGTTGGTCACGGCGAATATCGCATTCAATGTAACGATGAGCTGTATGAGGCATATGACGACATTGACATAGTTCAGCGAATTATAAGACAGCGGCTACGCTGGCTAGGTCATGTTGTCCGAATGGACGAAAACACTCCAGTTCTGAAAGTATTCGACGCAGTACCCGCCGGTGGAAGCAGAGGAAGAGAAAGACCTCCACTCCGGTGGAAGGACCTGGCTTCGCTGGAATATCCAATTGGCGCCACCTTTCGAAAAGAAGAAATGACTGGCGCGCTATTGTTAACTCGGCTATAATCAAGTAAACGGTGTTTACGCCAATAAAGAAGAAGAAGGCCACATATCTTTATAATATCTTTATAACTGACAGGGGGCACTGCTATGCTTTGTAGTGTCAGGTATAGTTAGAGGCTTGAAAAGCAAACTAATTTTAAAAAAATTTTGTTTTCCAGTAAAAAATTTGATTTTCTTAAGTAAAAACAAATCATTATTAAATATAATGAATCATTGTAAAGGCCTTTTGAGTTGATCCAGTCCCAACCGAAGCTACTTGCGGTAACTAGCTCTAGTTCTTGAGTTCTTGGGGATTCATCTAAAATCAATCCGCCAAAAATAATTAGTTTTATTAATAGATAATCTAGTGCCTAATGGAAACGTTTGGCTTTTTAATTAACAAAATGGCGGTCTCAGAAAATTTTTTCCAGGTTTTCAGAATAAACAACACTTAGTTGTTAAAAAAAAGTCGAAATCGAACCCTTTGCTAATTATCGCATACCTAGAAAAGTATTTGTCAGTTTTAATTCAAATTTGCAGAGAATATTTGTAAGGTATCATACTTAAAAAAAAAGCAAAAAGTTGATTCTTAAAAATTCTGATTTTAACCCTCTATGCTAATTTAGAATACTTGTGTGTTTTGAACACCCTTATATCCAAAATTATATTTGAACACAAAAAATATTACAGTTTAAATACAAATAACATTTACTAAAGCTTTTCTTGTAACCCAAGCTTATTAAACAGAATAGTATACAATTATCCACCAAACAATTTAGCTTTAGTTTTAACCTTGAAAATATACTCAGTAAATGAAATATTAGTAATTTCCTTAATGTATGTGTTAATTGACTTGTGTTTATACGAAAAGACGCCTATTTCTTGCCAACGTAAAATTTTGAAATTCCAAAGCGCTTTTAACCATTTAAAACGCAGACAACTTGCGGCTTCCACGCGCAGCATAAACACTCTGAAAATCGCGTTAAAAAACGAAAACGAAAACATAAAATGCATTTAAAAATCGTAAAATTGACATTTGCGATTTTAATATCAATAATTTTGTGGGATACATCACTAACATTGCGACCGGTTTGGTATAAGCTAGTATTTTTCTTATTGTTTATGAAGACAAAATTATCAACGTCATTTCCGTCGTCTGGCAGATTGGAAAACTGCACTCGAACTCGTTATGAATGGCTCACGTGTTATGTAAATTTGTTAGCTTCCAAAGCAGAGTTGCCAACGTTTAATTTTTTTTTTTTCAATAAATAAAAATTAAATGGTATTTAAGGTAAAAGGTTAGCCCAGCAACATGCAAAAAGCCTAACATTGGTGAATTTTTGTGGAAGTAATGTTTATATTAATATTTAAATTTTATTGTCGGTTAGTGGTCCAATTTTCGGGATCACCTTTCGCAGGCATCTATTGTGATTCTTGGACACCGTTCTTTTGCAACAAAATAAGAAGCGACAACTTAATCTAAACTAGATTTACTTGTAAAGAAATGGTTCAATTTCAAACCGCAAACATTATCGTAAAGTGTTTAATAAAATGTTTAAATAATAACTATAAATGAAATCAATTTAAAAAATATACAAGTATATTATATAAAATTAGTTGTCCTCGATTCGGACAAGAGAGTGTGCGGATACCTCATTAAAGTGGTACAGCCTCCATCTTCAATGTTACCAAGTTTTCTTCTGAATATTTTAGATCACTTTTACTATTGTGAATGCACCAATTGTCAAATAAAAATACAATTTTTTTCCTTTATTTTTAAAAATTAAGACTTCAAATTAATTTATGGAAAATAAAAGTAAAATGGCATCCCTGGTCTACCATATGATAACAACATGTCATGTGCCAGCTGTTCGTATTGGTAGTTATCAATCATTTTTGCTTGCTCGTGACTTTGACACCGATATAACTGGTTGCAGCGACGATTGCAGTTGTATATGTACACTTGAGGCACTACCATTAAGATTAAATAATCCTTGTATGACGTGACGAAGCCATGCTTAATTACGATAATAGGTGAAATTATGATAAGTTTAAACAGTTTAAAATCACATTCGATTTGCGAAGAACTCTTAATATGAAAACTATTTCAACAATTTAAACATCAATTTTAAAAATATTTATTTTTTTAATTCGCTTTAATGCTTTTAGACCAAACTAAAAAAATAAACTTGTAGTTTGTTGTGAATTCTATTTATTCAAAGTAAAATGGTTTCATAATAAATTTTAATTCAATGTACCGCGACTATTGATTCTGCAAAGGTTAAGTTAGGTCAGGAATTGCCAAACTTTCCTTGGTCAGACACCACTTTAATATTAATACTAGACCACAATAATCAATTTTAAACTTCAATTAAGAACTCAGTACGATATTACAAAAAAATAGTATTTTTAGCATAAAGTTCTCTAATTTTGCATTAAGGAGAAGCATGAATTTCAAGTAATTTTTAAAGTGTCGTAAAAAAAATGCAATTAATATTTTTACTATCCATTTTTTTTTATTAGTTATTTATTAATTTTTGAAGAGTACAGAAAAAAATTAAAAACTAAAAGAGTAAAAAATTTCAAAAATTATGAGCTGACGAAGTGGGGGGTCTCTAAAAATTTCCACGTGACCATGCCCATGATTTCAACCCTTCTAGTTATCTGAAACCAAAAAAAAGACTATTAATCTAGAATAATGTCGCAATGGTTGGAACTACCGAAAAGTGGGAAACATTTTTTTTCACAAAATGGCGACTGCCTAAAAAAAAAATTTTTTTTTATCACTTTTCTAACTATTTCGAATTTTTTAAAAATAATAAAAATAAAAATTTTGGGATGGGGCTAGTTCCAACCATATACAAGCCTATAAAGAAGACTATAAAAATTTCAAGTAAATCGGTCCAGTAGAACTTGAGAAATCGTGGACATCGTTTCGAAAAAGTCAGTTTTGAGAAAAACGCGTTTAAAGTTTCGCGTTCCGGCCGAACCAATTTGTATGCCGGGTCAGAAAAATGCCTATATCTCCGAAAATAATTTGAATTTTGAAAAAATCCTCTTGTACACATATTCTTGAATAGTTAAACTTTGAAAATATAAAAAAAATATCGATTTTTTCAATTTCTAGACTAGAATACCCCCTTAATTTGTTTTTTTAAGCTTTAGCCTTTTTCAAGAATTCAGCTGTTATGGAATTAATATTGTTACTCAAAACTATACGAAAATCATCACTGACTTTATAATGATTCCTGGCCTTGTTTTTAAGAGGTTATGTACACTTAGAAGGTCGAAAAAAGTTAATTTTTCTGAGAAAACTTTCAAATTTATTGATCCAAAATTTGGTACACATATTTAAATAAATTTTTTGACAAAATGGCAGTTTCGAAAAAATATCGATTTTTGATCAAAATTTCGGACTTATATTGTTTATAATTTTTTTTTTTTTTAAATAAAAAAAAAAATTATGTATATATATTATTATTAAAGCGTTTAGTCGAATTTCAGAAGGCTTTTTTTTACACCAAAGCGAAATCGATTCAAAAACATCTTTGCTGTTTCCGTCACATTGTAACTCAATGAGTTCTTCCTGTAGCAATACAAGCATTCCACTCTGGCGAGGCATTCAGACAGCTACTGCTGGTGAAGTCATGCTTTCATTGCTCACTATCAAGCTCGCTGCACCTCAACTCCTGCAACTTCGCTCCACTTATATATCTCTCGGTGATAACTGCGCAAAGAAGATGTGACTAGGGGTAGGCTCAGCGACGCGGTGATAAAAATTTATAAGGGATGCAATCGAAGTGCCATAGCGTTGTACGTGGTGTTACCACTAATGAGAGCGACTGGTTGAGCTCGTTCTGGCTATTTAGAGAATGTGGCTTTACAGAGTGCTGTCCACCATACAAAATCAACATAGAATAGTATTCGGTAAGCCAAATTACAACTTTTGGTCAGAGACCCCAGCACTTCCTAATAGTTCTTTTACAACAATATAAGGTAAGAATGATAGGACTAAAAAACTGTTAAAAAAAATTGTTGAAAGGAGCAGAGTTTCTGATTACAGTTATGGAAATTTTGAGTTAGTAATTTGAACTTTATCTATTTTATATTGGATCTTAAGAAATTGTTTATGTGGAGGTTCAACTTTCAGAAAACTTTAGAGTTGCTTAAAGAATTTCGCCAAAACCAAAATGTTTTAATGTTTTCGACGGTTATGGAGGAATGCAGCAATGAAAAGGAAAGTTTTTTTTTAAATAATTTTAAATTGCGTTCTCTATGTAAGCTGATTAGTTTATTCAATACGCTGACCAGCTGAGACTAACGCGCATGCGTGCGGTTTGCCTTTATTCGACTAGCGCCTTGTGGAACTTGTAAAACCTCAATTAAACGCAATACAGCTAAAATTATGAATAATTGGTGGAGAGATGTTTGTAATTCGCGCATAATTACAAAATATTATATCAATGCCGCTACGCGTACAACACGAATTGCACCGACACCCGCAACACATGGCTACTAACACGAGATGCCTAGGCGGTCGCGTGTTTGGCATTTTGTTAACAACCGATTTGCAATTCATTACTTGGGTCTTGAAAGCCTCGCTGCAGCAACAAGAGGCATGATTTTGGAAATCTCTTTAATATTTATGCAATTTAAGGTAGCGCATGCGCAATAAATATGGCCAGTAGCCACATGTGAGTATGTGTGTGTGTGTGCTTGGAATTCGGCATGTAGCAGAGTGTGAAGTGCGCAGTCACACACATACGCATAATTACCGACTTCGAAGCTAATTAAGTGAGCGAGTGCGCGCCCGCGTTTATCATTTTAGGCGTTAGTGGCGATTGCTGACCAAAGTGCGTGGCAATGCAACGCACCGAAGCATTCCATTATTGCCAATTAATTATGTATATAGTCGGACTCGTGCATACAACCATAAATTTCATTGCTAGGAAGAACCTATGCACGAGTGGATGGCTGAAGATCGGTGTTTCAGAAACCATATTTTACCGCACTTTTATGGTTTATGCTTATGTTAGTGCGTGTTATTAACGAAACTTTTACAAATATACCACAATTAATATTTTCAAATGATTTGCAAGGTACTGTAAACGCACTTCCTCCACGTACTCGTATTAATATTCGCAATATCATTAAGGATGGTCCAGCGGTATCAGGTAACCCAGATGAACATGTTGTTAGCATAAACTCTAACATAGTTGCAGTTATCGGGTCCAGTCGTCCAAATCATTCAATTCACAACTGAGCGTTATGGTTTAACTATCCAAATGATCTCACACATGAATCAAATGAAGCTAATTTGCTATGATGGGGATTAATGGCGCAGCAGCCGAGATGAACCTAAGCTTAGTATTTTGCCAAGCTTATATTCACTTTTTCATTGCACATTGTCGTAATCTGAACGAAGCAAGTGTGTGAAGATTTCCGATTTTTTTTTAACAAAGAAACGCAGATGGTTTCAGAAAATCTTTTTGCCCTGATTTAAATAAGCTGGTCATATGAATTTCGTGAATGTTTTTTTTTTTTTTCTTCAATTCATTTTGTTTCGTGTGAATTTTCGCGCAAACTCTTTGGAACTGCTACGCAATACTTAATATTTCGGTTCTCTAAAAAGTGCTGAAGAGTTGAAGAACATTTGTCGGTAACTTGATAGTTATGACGAGGTCATATAAAGCAGTTACTGTAAGCAACGAATTCTTCAAAAAATATTTGCATTCAATTCCATTTTGTTCAGAATAATGTACTACTTTTGCACCACTTACATATACTTACATATTTCCGTTCTTTGACTTAAAGCAATTTATTTCAATCGATACTAATTTAATTTTTATTTATTTGCTTTGCAGGTAAGCTTCAAACAAAACTCATTGAATACTTGTGGAGGTACTCGAGTAATCTGTTTCAATTAAACAAATGTAAGCAGATATTTACAATTACAAGAAAATTCAAAATTTGTATTTTGTATATGAGCCGTGTCGGCTCATATTTTTAATCCAATAGCGAACCTAATTTGTGGCCATATGCTTAGCGAAGGCATGCACCAGCAAATATATTTATCTTCATCTTGCTTATCTTTCACCAAAGTGAGTTGAAATAGCAATTCCCCACAACAATGTATCAAACGGTGTTGGTAGTGGTTGCTGTACACGCTAGAAGCCTTAACAGAGTGTTACAAATGTCTACAAAATTAGGAAAAAGAAAGACAGAGTGTTTCCATGAGAACTAAAATTCAAAGTTAAAAAATTTAGTAATGCGAAGAATGGTGAAATTTTTTTTCTAATGATACATATGTACATAAATCTAAGAAGTACTTAATTGAGTTCAATCGGTTGCTAACTAAATTCGTTTAATTTAATCACTCACAAGCAAAGTAAATGTTTTAAACCGAATCGACACTACACAACTTATTTTGTGCTTAAAGCATTTTTAAATAAAAATATTTCTTATAATAGCCTTATTGTCATGTTTTATTTTGATGCTATGTATTAACTCGTTTAACTTATTTACTTTAATAAAAGTGTATTTTTATGAAAAGGTGGGAACACTCCTAAAATATTTACATTCTTAAAGGTGTTTAATATCTTATATATGTAAATGTATTTTAATTTTTTTTTTTATATCCTGGACAGGTTTTATTAAGTTTGCTATGAAGAGAGATAAAATCCGCTTTACATTTGTTACGAGTATCAAGTCTTCTGCTTCATTTTTGAAGTGATTTCGTCACTCTCTTGTGAAATATTCACTACAGTCACTGAAATTCCACTCTTTATTACTAGCCATATTCGCATTTCTTCCGGTTTCTAAAATGAACTAAAAACCTTCTATATTAAGGGGTCCGTCCCCGTGGTCTAGAACCCTCAAATTAAGAGTTTTTTTAAAGGTTTAAAAAAATAGCAATCAATTTAAAATTTTTAAGTACAAAAATATTTTTTTGTTAAATAAAAAAAAAATTTTTAACAATATTAAAAATGGCGTTCAAAAAAAGCTATCTTAAAAGATGACTCCCAGTGCCGTTGTTGATTTTGACTCTTCTGAACATCTGAAACATAAAAACCAAATAAATTATTAATCAGTAGGAGTGCAGCTATCGCTGGGACTACAACCAAAACAAAAAAAAAAATTGAAAATTAAAAAAATTTCGCGATTTTGAAGTTCAGATTCTGAAAACAGCTTTTTTTGGACCAGTTTTAGATCGAAAAAAAAATCGAAGTTCTTAAAATTAAAATTTGATCGCAGTCCCAGTGATAGATATTGATCTTATAAACACCATATTAAAATTTCAAGTGATTTAGATGGATAGTTTTTTTTTCATCAACCGCAAGCCCAAAAAAATAGTTTTGAGATAAATGAGTTTAAAGTTTTGAGTGTCTATATTTTATGGCTTAAGTCCTTCGCACAATACGGTTGAAGGAAACTTATACGCAATGTTAAGAAGGCTGGTCCCGCCATAAATAGCGCAGACCACGGAATCATCCTGCTTGCGAAGAGTGCTTACTTACTTTATACGACTTCTATATTATTCCAGAACGAAACAACATTTGACAAATTTTAATTTATTTATTTATTAAATAACAAATCGTCAATTTTTAAATCAGAATTTAATAGTTACCTAAAACTATCGGAACGGTGACTCGATATGTACAATGCAAAACATGGCTTATGAGATAATCTTTGTATAGTCCTCTGGCGTAATCTATACATAACAGTTAATACATATAAATTATACTTTAAGACTTGGCAGCACTGCGATGAAGCTGAAAGGAGTGTCTACAAAAAATTAATTTAAAAATACAGATATACTTTATAAATATAAATTATATTAATTAAAATTAATTAAAAAGTAACACTTATTAACTAATTGCTTGAAGGGCAACTTATGACGGTGAGCGGTATTTTGAGAGGCTTGATATGTATGACTTAAAAGTTGTTAATGTCAAATGCTATGTCCTCTCTTTGCTAATCCGCTAGGAGCCCGTTGATCCGTCCTTTAACGTATTCTCCGTGACCTCCGTTACATTGCAAATGGGCTCCAAATCTGATCGCGCACGCTTCGTACGCCACTGCGTGCTGCTAAGCCACAGCTCCTTAATCATATCTGCGCCCTTTTCGGCGATCATAACCACCGGCGCATGTATGTTACCGTTAGTGATGGTGGGCATAATGCTGGCATCAATTACGCGCAGTCCCGGCACACCGTACACGCGCAATTGCGGATCGACCACCGCCCACGGATCGCTGGGTGGACCCATTTTAGCTGTGCCTGACATGTGATAGATAGTCATGGTGTATTGGCGTATGGCGCAGTCCCAATATTCGTCGGTAAACTGCGGCAAGTGCTTGCAGTTCGGCAAGGGTTTACTCCAGAAGCGTGCGCCAAAACGTTTCAGAGCTTGGGTTTCGCCTATAGCTACCGCTGTTTTGACGCCTTCGCGCAGCACATTCACATCGTCCGGATGTGTGAGGTAGTTGTGATAGAGTAAAGGGTAGCGAAGCGGATTTTTGGATGCGAGTTTAATAAAGCCACGACTTTTGGGCCGCAACATCATGGGAAAGATGCCGAAAACATCACGGTCGTTCACTTCGCTGTATACCTCTTGGTAGAACTCGTCTGTTAAACCATGTGCAGTTTTTACTTGCGAACCGCCATCCGACATGACCGATGCTGAGGTCATCATAAAGCTTATGTCGGGCCAGTCGTCGCTAGCATTGGCATATTTGGTATTAATGAAAGCTACTGCCTCCAAACCCACGCTAGATGTGAGTGGTCCATCCTCCGTGATGGCGTAACGCAAGGCGGTATTAATGTTAACCATACGCTTCATCACAATAGAAATGGGGTAGTCGATAAGGAATGCAATGCCGCCGACAGCTATGTGATCCTGCAAATTCTGACCGACACCGGGTAGATGCTGCACTAGTGGTATGCCCACGCGTTGCAGTTCATCCGCTGGTCCGATACCCGACAGCATCATCAAATGAGGTGAGCTTATCGCGCCAGCCGAGAGTATAACCTCGCGTGTGGCATAGACTGTCTGTAGGCTTCCATCGCGTATGAACTGCACGCCGATGGCACGTTTGGTTTCTGGGTGCGTCAGCACTTTCGTAACGTGAGCAAACATCGCCACGTCGAGGTTCTTGCGCAAACGCGCAGGACGTAGAAAACTCTTGGAGGTGGAGGCACGTGAACCGCGTCGCATGTTGAACTGATAGAAAGCGAAACCAGTTTGCTGCTCACCATTCACGTCCACAATATCATAGCCCATTTCCTCGCCGGCCTGTAGAAATGCGGGCCCCAATGGCGTGTTGTAAGGTGAGTCTTGCACAGTCCAAAGACCACCTTGAAATTGAAAAAAAAAATGTTAATATGAGCGCTGATATTATAGATTTTATGATTTTGACATGCCTGTGCCGTGGTAACGTTTATTGCGCGCTAAGTAAGGATTACGTTGATCTTCCGATTTGCGGAAGTACGGCAGTATATCTTCGTAGCCCCAACCGGGATTGCCAAACGATGCCCACTGATCGAAATCGCGCCGGTTTCCACGTATGTATAGCATAGTATTGAGTACGGAACTGCCGCCAATGACTTTGCCACGCGTCCAACAGCAGCGACGATCCTTCATCGCCTGACAGGCTGTATTCTGTGGTTGGGTGCTGGAAAAAGAAATAGAGGGCTTATTACTGATTGTAAACCTTTCAAAAGCATTTCGAGTTAAGAACATAGAGAGTGTGTAATGTCACACTTAAACTATTGAATTTTAAATTTTTGTGCTGTGAAACTTGCAGGTTTCCTCTGTAAAATATAAGCTTTTTAATAAAGCTTGTCAAAATACTCTTATCTTTCATTTAGCTTATAACTCTGATTTTAAAGCGTGAGATACATCGAAAATTACTGGATCAGGCAAGGCTCATATTGACTTTGCGGTAGGAAAAATTCAGCCCCGTACTTTTAACCGTTAAAGTCGGAAGGGAACCATTTTGATCTTTCAAACCCATTAAAAAAGGCTAAAGTCGGAGAACGATTCAAAAAATGAGTGTCTGAGACGGACCGTGGTGTACAATCGACTAGCTGGTAAATCCAAGCAAAGTATCGTTAGGGGTTCTACACGATAATCATGTATGGGGTGGCGGCTTCGGACTCAAAAAGCTCCTAGACTTCAGTAGGACTCTAAATATCGTAGCTGCAACAACTCGCATGCATCTGCATGGCGGGTGTACTGCGAACTTGTCCGACGGCAGTACTTGAGGTCATGCTTGAGCTCACAACACTTCACCTAGTAATCAATCAGTTAGCCAAACACACACTGCTACAAATGACAGCAGAAGGGCGTGGCAGAAGTAAGATAATCTCGTCCCAGCGGATAAAAGAGTAAAGTGGTGTAATACCATTAGCTCTTCTTCCAAGGGACAGCATTACCAAAAGGGTAAACTTCACCAAGAAGTTCAAAGTTACCCTTAGCAGCAATACAGAATGAAATGATTCCACTCTAGAGCTACTGCCGCAGGACCACGCACCAAACTCTTCATACCTATAGGAAAGTTTTCCGAGCATTTTTCAGGCGGAAGTTTTTGCCATAAGGCGATGCATAGAGATAAACCTCCAGCGCAACTATCCCAATGAACGTATAACCATACTTAGCTGTAGTCAAGCGGCACTTAAAGCAATCTCTGTCTATGAGATCGAATCGCTACTGATGCAGAAGTGTAAAGAACGGCTGAATAACGTAGCGGAACGCAACCAAGTGCATCTCATCTGGATCCCCAGTCACAAAAATATAGCCAGGAATGAACTGGCTGATGAGACCTCCCGCTCCGCATCATCCACTAACCCTTGATCACGGTGGATCCCCATATCATAAAGAAGCTTTTTCGCAAGGAAGAAAAAGTAGGCAGAGTGAGGTATTAGCAATAACTCTAAGACATGCGCCATGCCAAGTTGCTAATGGCGGGTTACAATCTCAACTGGTTTAAATATGGAATCAACCTCCCTAGAGACAAATGCAGACTTCTGGTCGAGTTCTACACTGGCCATTGCAAGCTGAAGAAGCACTTATACAACATGGGCCTAGCTTCTTGCGTAAATTGCCAGTTCTGAAACAGGGATCCTGAAACACCAGAACACCTGCTAATTGACTGCATAGCAGTCTGCAGACGCAGATTGAAGGCCCTTGGACTCATGTTTCTAAATAGGGATCACATCGCTTCCACTTACTTTCAAATATTACAAACATTGTTAATGTTCCTTAGTTTTTCTTTTATTATATCCTGAACAGGGTATATTAAGTTTGTCACGAAGTTTGTAACACCCAGAAGGAAGCGTCGAAGACCCTAAAAATTCTGTGCCCAAAACATAAGGTGACATTGTATATATTTTGAAAATTCCTTATTTATTCTTCCAAATCAATTTCATCCCCTTCAAAGTAATCGCCTCCCGATGCAATGCACTTATGCTAACGGATTTTCCAATCTTCGAAACACTGGTTGTAGTCACTTTCCGGGATGGCCTTCAGTTCCGTTTTCGCTGCGGCTTGAATCTCCTCTATCGTATAAAAACGGTGTCCCCGAAGCGGTCTTTTGAGCTCTGTGAACAGCCAGAAGTCACACGGCGCCAGATCAGGTGAATACGGTGGTTGCGGAACGATATGGGTTGTGTTTTTGGCGAAATGATCACGAATTACGAGCACAGTATGGGATGGTGCATTATCGTGGTGTAAAAACCAAAAATTGTCTTTCCACAATTCCGGCCTTTTTAGGCGGAGAGCGTTACGCAAACGACGCATAACGTTCAAATAATATTCCTTGTTGACTGTTTAACGGTTGGAAGAAATTCATAATGCACAACACCACGATAATCGAAGAAAACAGTCAACATGACCTTGATTTTTGAGCGACTTTGGCGCGATTTTTTTGGTCTCGGCTCTCTTTTGGCACGACATTCGGTCGATTAATCGGTTGTTTCGAGTTCGTAAGCATAGATCCAAGTCTCATCACCAGTTATAATGCATTTCATGACACCCTGGTAGTCGGAAAGCATCGTTTCACACACTTCAACGCCACGCCTTTTTTCCAAAAAATTCAATGTTTTCGGTACCAGTCGAGATTTGACGCGCTTGAGGCCCAAAACATCCTTCAAAATGGTATTGGCTCAGCCTTTCGATATGTCAACTTCGTCAGCAAGGTCTCTAATTGTTAATCCAAGGTTTTTCAACACCAAATCTTTGATTTGTTGAACGTGAGCTTCGTCGGTTGAGGGAGATGGTCGCCCTGGACGCTCTTCGTCTTCGACACGTTCACGGCCGGCTTGGAACTCACTATACCACTTTTAAACATTTTTTTTAGACATAGCCTCATCACCAAAGGCTTTATGTACCGTCCTCAACGTAAACAAAATTTAATGCAAATTCTTTGCTCAACAAATTTCGGCATCGCAAAAAACGAAAAACTCACTTTTAGCAGCTCACAAAACGACAGGTATCTCAAACACTAATGAATATTTTGACTTGAAATTTGACATAAATGTGACTGACAGTATTACCAACCTAAAACAAACAATAATTCTCCAAATCATTCATCGCGCGCAGTTTAAATTCAAATTCAAACTCAAAGGATTGAAAACTCAAAAAAAACCTCAATTGCCTTCACAGGAGACAGCTGTACCAGTACTGTGTCTAATATTCACTTATAAAAAATTTACATTTAAAAACAGGTGGCAAGTATGCAATATAATATCTTTGCAATCAAGCTTAATGAAATATTTTGTAGGTGTATTTTTTAAATTTCTTTTTTTCTTTTTAAAATTTTCACAAATTTTTAGTTGTCACTGCTTTTTGTCGATGTCTAGTTTGTTAATTTTGTAAATTTTTTAATGATATAATTATATATAATTAATTAAAAATGAATGACAACTCTAAATATCTAAAAGTCACAAATATTGTCGAATCAAAATATAAATGCCCAACAAATTGCCCAAAAATCGTTTTAAAATTGCAGTCAATGAGTACGTAATCACTCAATTTTCTCATGACCTTGGTAAATAACTGTAATCAGCACTTAATAAGTGCTCATTAAATGCATTAGTGTTTGTCTAATTTAGTTAGTTTAATAGTTAGTCGGGTTAACTGTCATTCAAAATACCTCCGCAGGCGCCGAAACGTCTATTTAATTCGCTTAAGTGCTGTCTGCCTAAGCACCTATGAAATTGTGATCACCTCAAATTGTTAACGAAAATTATTCAATGAAACTTGCATTTGGGAAATGTGAAGAAATAATAGTAAATAAATAGCATTGTGCGTGCAACAAAATAGGAAGAAATTAAATATAATAAAATGGATTTAAATGAAAGCTAACGGTCAGTATGCATAGCGTTTCATGTACTTGCGGTTATTTTTCGCCACTTGCTTGCGTGCAGTTAATAGCGACAGCTTTAGTATGTAGTTATATTTGGATAAACTCTTTTCGTCTTTTTATTTTGTTATAGTTTACTATATTTTTTTTTTGTTTTTTTTTTTGTTTTTTTTTTTTGTTGTTTCTTTTTTTTTTTTGTTTCTTTTTTTTGAGCTGGACTTTTTAAATTATTGTCCAAAACATGGCTCTAAAGTCAATAAAAAAATCAATTGAGTATCTTCTTAGGTTAGTTTTGCCTCACTAAAGTATTATAGTTACCTAATACTTATACTTGGTTACGAACATTTTGAGAGAGTCAGAGGTATATTGTCTAGTTCTGTAGTGAGCACACCTTTTTATATTAGAAATGATGAACGCCATCGAGACCTAAAAATGTCCATTGTAAAAGGAGATATTGAAGAAGTTATCTCTCTCGGTTAGAGATCCGTACTTACGATCCAACTGTTGGACAATAATCAACAATACCGAAGACTGATATGACATCACTCATTGGAAATCTTTACGATTCAATTGATCTCGCCTTCATTTTTGTGAAGTATTTTTCCTTGAACTTTACCATCATTATTTATAGCAACAAATATAGTTATTGTCATTTTTAAATGAGACAGTTTTAAACTAAAATTGAATATTAATTAACAAACCAAGGATATGTATGGATTGCTTCTTGTCGAAATTGGAATTCGTTGACTTTAATCTTCAACTTCAGAATGTGATATTTTCCTCAGAGAAAAGGAGACAATAGAAACACGCGAACTGTGCAGTAAAAATAGCTTAAAATTATCTCTCATAAGAAATTAAATTCCAATATAAAACCAAGTTTAGTCGCTGTAAATCTAAATGAATATTGGGAGAAAGGGTGTTTGATATACATATAAGAAAGTGGTTTTGTGTAATAATATGTTGCTTTATTGTTTTAAAACTATTGTTTTACAAGTGACCTGTTGAGTGATATATTTTTCTTTATACATCAATGAATCATGTGTGATTTTTCGATAAATGTTGGTTTCATACGCACTTTTGTTCAGGCACATCATGTCAACGTGAACTTGCACGCCTATATGTTTTTGAATTTTGGTGTGTAGAAAAAGGTTAATTTGCTAATAAAGCTAAAAAGTATGTGACGACCTAAACCGTTGATTTGAATCGGTTGGCTACGACTATATTGAAAATGGTGCTGTGAAAAGACTTGATTACATATTTGAAAGATTTGGAAAAATGTGGAATAAAAGCAACATAATCAAATCAAAAGTTATCCAATAAACTCGAATTGGTTTGCACAATATGAATACATATTATATGAAGTCGACAATAACCCGCTTTGAATGAAAGAGTATGTCCTAGATTAAGTCTGTTAGAGGCTCGGGGAGCACGCGGCGGAAAAGGATAGCAGATTTAGCAGTACTCGATGTGTCTACTATTGATGATTTGCGTTTGGCTTGTAGCCAACTGGATCCATCGATATTTCGACAAAGGCGAGTAAAGTAATATTATTTATCATCGAAGCAAATTAAACAAAGCATCAGTATTTACTTATTAGAAGATTCGTTAACAACAAACTTGATATTAATTTTTTATCCTGCTATGATGACATTTTAAAGAAAAAACAGAAAAGTTATTCTGTTCAAATAAAAGTTTCAGAATCTGATGCTAAAATTGAGCTACAAAAATTATTGAACCACACTGCGGTGCGAATTTTATAGTTGCAAAGCGTTGTAACTAATGAACTCAATGAGTCCTCTAATTAAATAGCATTAATAAAAAAATGAGGCTTTGATGACAGTTCTGGGCAAAGCGAATATAAGCAGAAATTTGAAAATAATAATTTGGAAGACAGTAATTTATTTGTCCATCGTATGTCCCTCTACAACTAATAATAAAATCACAAAATGATGAAGAGCACACACAAATTTAGAAAAAACCCCGCCTTTGTCCACCTGCTATTGCCATCCTGTTAGAACTCAATTTCAAAAAGAATCAGTTCAATAAACTCTACATGAAGAATTATATTTTACAAACAAAATTCAACAATTGAATACAACTTCATTCAAAATAGCTACCAATCGTAAACTCTGTGTCGATCACATTCTTCAATTTACAATGATGGATAGCAAAAAGTGCAATGTCTTACCTGAAACCTCATCTGCACAATGTTACATATGTCAGGCCAAACCTACTAAGATGAACGATATTGTAAAATGCTTGCAAAATGAGGTTCGAACAGATCGCTACGAATTTGGATTGTCTCCATTACATCCCTAAATTCCATTTTTTGAATATTATCTTCCAGTTTCTTATAGACTTGAAATCAGATAATGGCAAATAATGCATGTAGAAGATAAAGAATGATTTCTGAGAAGAAAGCAAAATATTTAGTGCAAATTTCATAAAAGAATGGAACTCACAGTCGATGAAAACACTGTTAGATAATTTTTCAATGATGCCCATATATCTGCTAAAATAACAGGCATAGAAAAACAATTGATTGAAAATTTGGAAACGTTATTAGAGGTCTCAAATTAATGTAGAAAAGTTAGAAAATTTGGCGCTGGAAACTGCAAGGGAATTAACATCAAAGTATACCTCATATTCCAGCTTGAGTCTATTAAATTTTAATTCACACTGCCGATAGTATTCAATATGCATTAGTTTCAATTGTAGACCTCTCAGAAGAAGTTGCTGAGTCAAGGAATAAGGACACCAGGAGAGGAGAGGGTTTTTGAGCGGTTTACTTATTTTAATATAATTATTTATTACTTATTATTACTTTAAAAAGCTTAGGCAAAACTTTCACTTTTATATAGGCAGTGGCACAGTGATTTTTTGGGGATGTTTGTTTCAATACGAGTTTTGAGATTTGGTACCAATTGAAGGCACTTTAAAGCAGACCGGGCAATCGGCTTTTTCCAACTGTCGACTGGATTTTACAGCACGTCAACGGCCCATGTTATAAAGAATGGTTACTCACGAAACTTTTACAGCAAAGCAAGTTGTACTTCCATGGCCTCCGCAGAGCCACGACCTAAACATTATTGCAAATCTTTGGGCATTCATCAAACGTCAGAGGACAGTTAACAAGGACCGAAAACGAAATAATTTTCGGTGACGTTGATAATATAGTACTAAACCTAAATTAGTCTATCAGTTAAGGGCGTATTCTAGTCTAGAAATTTAAAAAAATCGAAATTTTTTTTTATATTTTCAAAGTTTAACTATTCAAGAATATGTGTACAAGAGCATTTTTTCAAAATTCAAATTATTTTCGGAGATATAGGCATTTTTCTGACTCGGCATCCAAACTGGTTCGGCCGGAACGCGAAACTTTAAACGCGTTTTTCTCAAAACTGACTTTTTCGGAACGATACCTACGATTGCTCAGGTTCTACTTGACCGATTTACCTGAAATTTTTATAGAGTCTTCTTTATAGGCTTGTCTATGGTTGGAACTAGCCCGATCCCCAAATTTTTATTTTTGTTATTTTTGAAAAACTCGAAATAGTCAGAAAAAGTGATAAAAAAAATTTTTTTTTCAGGCAGTCGCCATTTTGTGAAAAAAAAATCATGGGCATGGTCACGTGGGAATTTTTAGAGACCCCCCACTTCGTCAGCTCATGATTATTGAAATCTTTTACTTTTTTTAGTTTTTAATTTTTTTCTCTACTTTTCTAAAATTAACAAATAACTAATAAAAAAATGGATACTAAAAATATTAATTGCCTTTTTTTTACGACACTTTAAAACTTACCTGAAATTCATGCTTCTAGACTAGAATACCCCCTTAACATAATATCAAATTTGATTGTAATCCATTTACGATTTCGTCAAACAATAAAATGGTACTCTTTCACTAAATTTTTTATTAAAAAGTTTGGTCAACACTTTAAGATTTTTAGCCGGCGTTGATGCTTGCAAGAGTATAAAACGTTCGGTTACACGCTAACTTAATCCTTCCCTACTTCTTGTTGCATATTGTTATTGAATATGTCTTAAGTGGTGTAGTTTGTACCTCTCTGTTTTTTGTCAACTGTTTCAAAATTGTTATGTGATTAAGTCATTATCTAAGAAACTATTATGTTCTCACAGAAATCTAATCAAATCTTCTAACAATTGACCTACTTTCCATATTTCAAATGTTTTTGATGCAATTTAACATTTAAAAAAGTGCAGCACCGCCAATCAGGCAACTAGAATTTAAGCTTTTAAATAAATGCATACCCACATATGTATGTATAGGTTAGTCTATAATTAAACCGCATATTTCCGACAACTTCCATTTATTTTAATAGCTTTGATGTGATTATTTGGTGTCGATTTTGACCCCTGGTTCAAAAAATGCTGTCGCTATGAACCGGATATCAATAATGATACATATTTATGTGTCACAAATACTTATGCACACACATGTACTTAAGTATATCAATATTTACGCAGTTATAATGATGTACATTGTGAAATGTTGAGACTAGCCAGGTACAACAAGCATGAAAATCTTGCGTTTTTATCGCCAACAACATTTAACGAAGCAGGCAGCGTTATCATTTTTTTATTTACACAATAGTTTATTTATGCCTTTTTTCGTAAGTTTAAAATCAATTAAAATAAAAAAAATACAACAATACACAAACATACATGTATCTTTGCTTGTATTACACATGCTACGGAGAAAATCCAACGCAGCATTCCTGTTTGCCGCGAAATTACATAATTGCTGTGCTAAGGCGGCTGCACAACAACAGCGCGCTTACGACTGCGCGTCTGACTTGCCCATCAGCAACGCTGTGTGGTTTTCGTTGTTGTTGCAATTAACATTGAAAACTACTCAGTGGCACTCTAAAGAGCCGGTAGCGCACCGACAGTCATTTTCGTACGCCGTTTTTGTATTTTGTGCGGCCCACATGCGAGTTCGTTTCTTAAGTCTTTTATGCACTCATTTCGTACAGAGTTAGCGTACGATCACCAGCAGGGATTTCTGCTGTGCTGTGGCGCTGGAAACATGCTCGCCAAAAGGTAGCTAAATTTACCCGTCTGCTGCCAATCACTGAGGGAGAAATGCGTTGAAAAATAGTTGCTTTGGCTTTCTTTTGACAATTCTTTAATATCCAGAGGGCAAATGATGAATGTGTCTATAACCTATGGTGCGCTAGAATGACGATTGTTGGTGAGTATGTCAGCCAGTCAAGTTTAAAGTTTTGTTTTGCTATTATATCGTTCAAGACCATTAAGTGTTGCCCACTCTTTGTTGCTACTATTTCCATATTGTCTTACAACATGCCATTAAAGTTAATAACACATTAAAGCTTTGAAATGTTGTCATTATGTAATATCTCTCTGAGTATTCCGTCTTTAACCAAGGTCGTTTAAGCGGAGACTAAACACGCTAATTTGATGCATGAAATGTGAAGAGAAAGAGTATTGACATTTTTGCTTTGAATATATTAATATTGAAAGATAATTAATTTATTATTTGAGAGTCGGAATAATTTTCTAAAATTATTTTTTTCGAATCAAAGAATAATTTAAAGAGAAACAAAACCTTAATAACTTCAGTTGTATTGTAGCTGGAATACCCTTCATAAATAAAGATGTTTCTATGCCAGTTGTAGCGGAAACTTATTCAATGAGAAGATCAACAAAGCGTTTGAATACGCCGAACTGCAAGCAATATTGGCTGAAGATGATACTTTGCAAATGGCAGCTATGTTAAATGTTGTACAACAAACAATTTCAGACTGTTTGAAAGCTATAAAAATGATCAAAAAATGGGTGCCACAGGAATTGAATAAAAGACATCTGGAAAACCGAAGAATCACTTGTGAAATTTTGCTTGAAAAAAAAAAATGTACGAAAATTAGTTTTGCATCGAGTTGTGACTGACGCTGAAAATGGAATTATTTTAAGAATCCCAAACGGAGAAAATCATGGGTTAATCCGGGACAACCATCAACATCAATTGCAAAAGCAGATCGATTCGATAAGAAGGCAATGTTCTGTGTTTGCTTCTAAGCTTCTAAAACCTGGTGAAACTCTTAATACTAATCGATACAGGCAACAAATGATTATTTTGCACGATGCATTGATCGAAAAACGATCATAATAGGTCAGAAGATCAGATATCAGGCATGTTTCCTTCAACAGTCAACGAGATAATGGAAAGAGCACTTCGAAGGGGAAACCTATGGGCTGAAAACAGTGGACTAGGAGTTAACCCGAACACAACAGAACTGATGCTATTCACAAGCAGAACCAAAATACGTCAGTTTCAACTTCGGGTACTAAACGGTACAACACTCACTTTATACCACACAGCTAAATACTTGGGGGTGGAGATTGACACCAAACTGTCCTGGAAAATATATAAAGAAAAAAGAATAAACAAAGCATACATAGCCTAATATACTTGTAAGAGAATCGTCAACAAGAATTGGGGCCTCAAACCAAGTATAACCAAGTGGATGTATACGGCTGTCATAAGACCTATATTTACATATGGAGCTCTGGTATGGTGGTCAGCGCTAAACAATCACATTAAAGTGATCCTGCATCAACTATCAATGGACATTTTTATTCACAAAACAGCAGCTATTGCAGCGATAAGAATAAAAGAATTGGGAGGTTGGAATCAGCAGAGCTACGGACATAGTGTAATTCTAAACAAGCTCACCATTAATAAATCAGACTAGATTCTCCCAAAGCTGGACTTCAATAGACACTTCCAGGTGAGGATATCATCTAGACGAGAATGGAAAAGAGGTTCAATGGGAGAGGAGGATACCATCTCAGTGTATGCCGGCAGGTCCAAAATAGACTGTGGAGTAGGCACCAGGGTATTCTCCGCTGATCTAGGCATATCTCTTTGTATACGTCTACCTAACTTGGCTAGCATCTTCCAAGCAGAAGTACTAGGCATAGAAAAAGCCTGTGAAGCTCTATTAGAAAACCACGGGATTATAAATAAAGCAAGCCGTAAGCCCTGGCAGCTAATGCTTCTTACTCTCTATGATAATAATTATATTATTATTTTTCTTTTAATAAATAAAATAAAATAAAATATAAATAAAGCAACTATATTTACGGATAGCCAGGCTGCGCTCCTATCCTTGTCTTCATCCATGACAAATTCCAGCATAGTTCACAACTGCACGAGAGCACTAAGCACAATAAAAGAGAGGTTTCAATTAAACTTGATCTGGGTTCTCGGCCACAGGAATATTTTCGGCAACGAAAAAGCAGACGAGTCAGCAAAGGCAAGAGCTTTCCTCAACGAATTCGAGGCGGAGCTAATACCAAGCCAGCTAGGATCGATCAAGGGAGAGATCTATGGACAATTTCAACAAGTTGCATATAACAGGTGGAAAACATTACAAAATACGTCATAACTAAACAATTATGGCCAACATATAACAGGAAAAAAACCAACGACTTATTAAATAGGTCAAGAAAAAGTATTTATAGAGTAACAGCTACCACAACAGGGCACTGGCCATCCAAAATGGGTATGCCCTACAACGACATCTGCCGTGGCTGCGGAATAGCAGGGAACAAGGAAACAATCTTCCACTTTCTCTGCGAATGCCCAGCTCTAGCACAGATCCGACACAAAACACTTGGAATCCATCAAGCACCAAACCTTGAATGGATTTCCACTAAAAGCATATCCTACATAAGTAGTTTCATCGAAACCTCAAAATGGTTTGAGAGAGAAGGTAAAACGTAATAGCAGATACAGAAGGTTCTACGAACAGTGTGTCAAAATGGCACATCAAGTGCTAATTGAGCCCGATAGGGCTGCACTCCTACCTACCTACTTATCTAGGCCAGAAAACAGGGCAAAAATAATTTTGTAACACGACTGTGCACCTGCATAAAAATCCAAATTGGTTCAGGATACAATCAAAGTACCGGGCTGGGAGCTGCTACCCCACCCGCCGTATTCACAAGACTTGTCCTCTTCCGATTACCATTTGTCTGATTGGTTTGCTTCAAAAGACTAACATTTCAATTGGCATGGAATCCACAAAATGCCAGCAAGTTGGTCAAAACTTATAAAAACGCAATGGTCAAAATAAAAAAATAATAATTTATCTTCTCATCTAAAATTAGTATTTAATTTTTACAAAAAAAAAAAAGTTTATTTCATATTGGTAGACCTGGAGCAAGTACTTGATATTAATTATACATTTTGTGTGTCAGCTATTTGTTAGTCTGTTCTGAAAAAATATTAGCATTGCTTTAAAAAATAATATATGCTAACTTATCGTGAAGGTATCTTGTCAAACATAAAAGTTTTCATACAAGAACTTAATTTTGTTCGTTCAGTTTGTATGGCAGCTATATGCTATAGTAGTCCGATGTTGAAAATTTCTTCAGATATTATGGCGTGGCTTTAAAAAACATGAGGGCTAGACTTGTTTCCAAAGGCCCAATTCAATGTTTGCATAATTACACAATAACTAAAAAGATGACGCACAAAACATATTTTTTCTATAGTACATATATTTGTTGTTTATTTTATTTTCAATATTTAGTTCATTTGTCTTTTTTGACAAATATTTCCACATTATAAATATAAGATTGTGTTGTGTTACAACTGATAGTCACGCACAGTTCCAGCGGTGACTGTTTCCATGGCTTATTTCCTAGCCATAATTACAAATTTGTCAACAAACTCTTACGAATTTGAGAAATGTGTAACATTTCGCTTCGGTAAAGTAACTCATTCATGTTAAAATCAAAATGGAAAAGTCGGTGTGACGAGCAAAAGATATTACATTTGCGTAACACCCTGTAGGAAATGCACCAGTCTGAAGCTAGTTGCCCCCTGTTTGACCAAGCGTGCATTGCTGGAAATTTTTTATATCAAATAGTTTTATGTTTGCATATTTATTCTCAAGCAAACACTAAATTTGTTGGTCGAGAAAATTCTTATAAATGCTACGGATAGCGATTCCATTGAGAAAATATTAACATATAATATATGTTATTCATTTCGAATTGCTCTAACTGCCTGCTCAGATTGGTTAATTAAGACGTAAATTGAGTGCAACCAAAATTAAAAAATTCTATATTTGTCAGATGTAAAAATACATATATTCTACTTTCATCAGATTCCATAACTTAGAGATAACTGTAAAACAGTCAAAAATATCTTATTATTAAATTTTGCTATATGCTCTGACATCTGACATAATTGAATACTAATTTACAACTGAAAAAAACACTAGTCAGGAATGACTCGTCGTAAAGTCCTCAAGACAATATGGTATCCTAAATAAGTTTCCACTAGAATGTAGAGAGTTAAGCTTTATTTTCTTAAATTTAAGCTTCAATATATGATTTCAAGTGGATTTTTCTTCTTCCTAGAAAAGGGTGGGAAAGAGTCAAAAAAGACAACTTTGCCAATATTGAACCAACTCTTGTTTTAAAAGTCGTCAATGAATATTACGTTCGGAAGTATTAAATGAGTATTGAAATGTTATCCGAAACAACAAGGATAACAGCAATTTAAGTCTCCACAACCGAAGCGTTGATAACCGTCCGATTATTATATTATATTTGATTAATCCAGTCAAAATAAGCGGCAACAGTCAACTGGGAAAGTTTGGCGGCTATGTTCGGAGACGCACACGGAATAATGTTCTTCGAAAAAGAAAGTTTTGGACGACAATCCCGAAATTTGTTTTAGAGTGATCTACAACCTCGATTGAAACAAATCAAAAAAGGCAAACTTTGCGATAAAATTTGCAGTTTCCTAGTGTACCAAAAACCGACACATAAGAGGCAACCTATGTAACATCCTATCTCACGATGAACCTGCAATGGGTTCCAGAACATAGCGATTTTCCTGGTAACTGGGAAGCAGATGAGCTAGCCATCCTCAAATTACACTGCCTAAGAAAGGGAAGTTATATTATACCTGGTTACTTGTACCTGTATATTTAATCATCAAACATATGGACCGCACATGCTGACTATTCAAAAGGAATGGCATTAGAACTCTAGTGAGAACGCTACTAAGACCTGTCTAATTAGCAGATATCCCAACAGGCTATGAATCCGATACAATGACAATTGTAGAAGCTGTCAAGAGGTAGAAGAAAAACAGACTATATTTTAAAGTCCATTTGTGTTTTTTGACTGTGTTTGCTCAGACAAAACATTTCGTATTAATGAACTTCATCAGGGGCACAGTGTGGTTCAGAGAGGCCAAACTAGATTAAGGGAATTTCAGTCCCGCTGGTTTCACAATGAACCTATCAGAGACCTAGGTGTGTCGTCAGACATCTGCTCTACCTAACTGTACCTTAGTGAAAGTGTGAATTTCTGGTAACAGTTTTGTTGCACCTTTAATGAACTATTTAGCAATTTGTCAACTCAATGTACATATACACTTTTTATGAAATATTAGCATTGGAAAAAATACCGGCAAATATAACATGAAAAAGAAATATGTTGCAAGTGCTTACTTATTACATGAATATTATGACACTTTTAAGTATACCTCATATTTATATTTGCGCTTAATAGTTGTATGTGGCAATAGCCCCACTATGTAATAAGTCAGCAGGTGAAAAGTGTGAAATGTCACACTAAACTCATTAGTTTTTATTTTTATTTTGCAAATGAATTATTGTAATAAATTATTTCAAATTCAGGAGGACAAACGGTACATACATACATACATATAGTATGTACACATATTTAACTAATAAATTAAAACAAGTTTCTGCAATTAAACTTTGTTGTTTTCGTTGCCTCAGAGAGCAATCCGATTTGTCTTTTGTTGAAGCATAACATTTATCATCCACGCTCTCTTTTTGTCCGTCTTCCTGGTGGCGCCTAACGATATTTTATTCCCTGAGCAAGGTAAAATAAGTTTGCTACAATGTTTGTTACACCAAAATTTAAATTATTATGTATTGTATACAAATAAATAACGTGACGAGTTGAGTCGATTTAGGTAACATTTTGTTTTAATGCAGCGTGAGAGTGGGGATGGAGCTGGAAATTTTATTATACTTGTAATAGTGCAGTAGTGTGTGAAATTATAGTATTAGATATACTTGTATATAAGAAAATAATGTTAAAAAACCAATAACGCCGTGTAATTTCTGGAAGAGCTTATGAAACATCAAAACGTGTTTATCATAAGGATTTATCAAGTTTAAAATTTTATTTTGTTGATTTTTGTATCTTATTTCACATCATTGACCAAACCTACGAACAGAAGCAGAATTTTCTGTTCAATCTTTTATCAATGTGGTTTGTTTTGTGCCCATATGTACATACATATGCTATACATTGCTATCAATGATACCGCTAAGAAGCAAACTTTTCGGTATGAGGGCCCAGAGATCACACGGTGGATATTGCATATTATGTCCCGGTTTTTAACTGAAACTGTCCTTTTTTGACGGAGAGGACGTGTTCATCATAAATAATGTAATTTCATATTGTTAATTTCCATGCCGGTAATTTTAAGAAATGTTAGTATCCAATATCTTCATACTCGTATTGTATCGTATCTGTGAACTTCTTTTTGTGGGAGTATATGGAAAGTCAAGTCAGCAAGTCACTGACCAACAATAAACTGAAGACAAGTATTTAGTCATAACATTCCATTCGGGATTTAGTTGTTTGTACACTTGAAATTACCATTTGTGTGTCAAGTTCATGGCAAACCGTATGCTTGCCTTACCAACCATATGTTTAGGAAGGAAGGATCCATGTAGAACTCCTAGTTTAAACTTTCAAACCTTGGAAGTGTGATGTCAAAAGTTTTCCACGGGCCGCCTGCTAAGGATAATCTCTTGAAAGATGGGTGTTGGTTGATCGTAAGTCAATTGTAGGGTTTGGTGAGTTTGGTAGCCAAATTTCAGGAACTAGTCAGCTGAAAAAATATTGTCATGTATTTAACTACCTCACGACTTAAATGTTATGTAATATAATGACTATTTCTCTAAACCAAAATGCATACGGTGTGGGAAATATAGCTTTTTGCCTATACCTAGGTTGGGTGAAAGTAAGCAGATATTTGACAGTAAGTTGTGTCATCAGATTCCTTGACCTTATCTACTTATGCTTATTTATTGATGGAAGCATAATTTGATTAATTTAGTTTTCTGTACATCCGAACATCTGAGAGAATTACTTTAGTCAGGTATTTATTATTTGTTTCGCTGGATAACAACTTGAGGGTTAAAAAAATTTGCTTACTTCGGAAGAAAGGCAATTTTTTAACCGATATACTCATATATACCTACACACTTCTGTGGTGGAAAAGTAAGGTGAAGAGATTATCGTGTTGTGGTGTGTTATTATTTAAGATGTGGAATTTGCATGAAGCTATTCGTCTGAGACGGAATTATGGGCAAAGAGCTCTTGGGTGTTTTATCACGATAATGTCATGCTACATTGGTTCTTTGCGATATTTTTGCCGAAAACTCCATCGCAACTCCGCCGTGTTCGGCTGATCTGGCTCAGTGCGACTTCTGGTTGCAAAATCACAAGGCCAATGCGGAAATGCTATTATGACACGATTGATTATTTAAATTCCCAACCGAAGAAGTTCTTAAAGGCTATACCGGAAGAAGCCTATTCCGAAAACTGGAAAAAGCGTGAAAAAAGTGCCTCTTAAAGGATAACAATCTTTCGTTTTATAAACAAATTCACCCTACCTCTTGAGCACAGTCGTATGTAACATTTCAGTTAAAACAAGGTATTAATAATAAATAATTTCGCAACAAGGTCTGCTTGTAGTGAGTGTGTTGACCAATATTTTAACTATAATTACATCACAAGGAGGCAATGCACTAACGAGGAGAGGTCACAATTTACTGTTAATAATAACCTCAGAGTTATTAAACAGCAATTGTGAAAGTCAGGAAGTACAGAAAAGACATAAAATATTAGCTAACCGTTAAAGTTGCGCCCAAATCATGAAATTTTTGGAGAAAACACTGAAGGGAAAATTGTTTTATGCTTTAGAAACAGCAGCTTTTATAATGCAAGTAAGTACCGTCAGTAGAGTGTATTATAAAATTCGGCAATAATATGTTAAATAACAATAAAACAAAGAGTAACTAGCACCACACCACACTTGGCAAGTGAGCGGCAGAGTTATGGGGTAGGCCTAAGCAACAGAGGGGCCATTTAAAACATTGTAAGCAGCGAAAGTTCCTTTGTTTACTTTTGGCGAGTTGGCATTAAAAGTAAGAAATTCAAAATAAGTATGAAATTAAATATATATGTATATGTATATGTAAAAAAAAAAAAAAATCGCGGAAACAAATATATTTAAGTAGCTTGCCCACTGGTGGGCCTCTCAACCGCTTCAAGTGTAGAAATGACCATATTTTCATTAATTTACGGCATATAATTTATAGGTGCTGCTTTTAACCATTCCTTGTTGTTTTCGTGCAGCTGTGTTTGTTGTTGACCTGACATGTGATGGTAAGTACTGTTTGTGCTCCCAAGTGCTTGCGCAGCGAAATGACAAGTGATGTTAAATATTTGTCTAAACAAAAGAGGTGACCGCCGCGAATAGAAACGTCAAATAAAACGCAAATTATTAGGAAAAATTTCGAACCACACTCTAAGCATGAGTAACATGTATGTGTAAGTTAACGGTAATTAAGCAGGTTTGGATTAACGAGCATAAGTAAGTTTTCAATTGTTTCTGGGGGGAATAACGCAAGGTAAATAGACAGATGTGATTATGTCGAATTTCGTGAAGATACCACGTCAAACACTAAAGTTTTCCATACAAGTCCTTGATTCTGATCGTTCAGTTTGTATGGCAGCTATATGTTATAGTTTTCCGATATCGGCAGTTCCGACAAATGAGCAGCTTCTTGAAGAGGAATTTACGTTTGCAAATTTTCAAAACGATATTTTAAAAACTGAGGGACTAGTTCATATATATACAGACAGACGGACAGACTAAATCGATTCAGCTCAACATATTGATCATTTATATATCACTCATTTGCTGCAAGACCGGCATAAATCAAAAAACGTGATTTTTGAGTTAATGCTGCAGAATTGTTCGTTATACTTCATGTTGAGTGAAAAATTCATATGAATACCTTTTATATGCTCCGCTTGAGAAGAGAGTATATTTCCTGTTTTCCGTGTAGGGTTGTAGTCAGTTGAAAACTTTAAACGCGTTTTCTGGCAAATCGATTTTTTTGACTTATGCCGGTCTTGCAGCAAATGAGCGATATATATTTTATTAGGTCTCCGACGTTTCCTTCTGGGTGTTACAAACTTCGTATCAAACTTAATATACCCTGTTCAGGGTATAAAAACATCGGATACTCCATAAAATATATACTTACATAAATGATCAGCATGAGGAGCTGAGTTGATTTAGTCTCTCAGTGTTTGAGACACATCAACCTGAAATTTTGCACACGCTCTTTTTTGACCAAGAAGCTGCTCATTGGTCGAAACCGGCAACTCGGATCACTATGTTTTTTATGTTACTGCCAGCAATTTCGAACATTTTTGATGTTCAGTCAGTTCAGTGATAACAAGTCTTCCATTAATTACGTTAAGAAGCTCTTGTTAAAATTTGAGACTAATCGGTTTAGCCGTTTTCGAGTAATGTTAGTCACCAACCTTGAAAACACCATTTTATGAAAAACACGCTTAAAGTTTGGAATATACTTCCAAGCACGCTCAAACGCCTTTTTTGTGTCTAACTTCGAAATTTTCACCGGAGCGATATACAATTATCTGTGTCTATTCTTAAGTATATGTACATTAAGAAAATAAAATTAAATTATCGATTTTTTGAAAATTCTAACTATATATGTATAACCCCTTAAGCGTTAGGTCAGCCTTTTCAAAGCCAGGAAACCCTTGACGTTGGGTCATATATCATCAAAGCACCTTGAGCCTTTCATTAATATGTTTAGTTAGTTTTTCTAATTCACTGTGTTATTTACAATATCAGCCTTAATCGCGCAAAATCGGAACAGACAAGAGGCATATACATCGTCTATTTCCAAACAACTGTGACATTTTGCATTCGGTAAGATTTTCTACCTTATCGATTGGTCCAAATGTGGTTAAAACTTACAAGTAACGAGCCCTGACAGGTGAAATAAATTTGAGACAGGTAGTAATCCGAAGCGAAGGGCATAAAAGAAAAATCCCTTGATAATTCCTAAGAACGATTTGCTTGTTCAAACCTCCTTTAAAAAACCAGTGTTCTTTAGACCCGACGAGATTAAAATACGTAGGTTGCTATATATATATTTCTGGACTAGGCAACACTAAGTATTGCCAGGTGCAATCTGACATTTCCATTGGAAAGTTTGACATTTTTTAGCATAACATAACTCAGAACGTTTTGTCATTTAATCGTGAATTGTTTTATTTACAGGGAATTAAAAAGTTCATCTCGGCAAAAAAATGGAATTAACTCGTGAACATTTTCGTGCGATCATTTTTCACAACTTTCGACGTGGATTATCACGACAAGAGTGCATCGATGAACTAAAATCCTTGTATGGCTATGAAGCACCATCCTATAGCACTGTGAAAAACTGGTACAACGAATTCAATCGTAGCCGACGCTCGCTCAAAGACGAATTCCGTGAAGGTCGTCCAAAAACAGCCGTTGTGCCAGAAAACATCGATGCCGTACGTGAACTGATAATGCAAGACCGTCATGTAACATACCTTCAGATAGAGGCATAGAGGCCTATGCATTTCTCCCACCAGCATACATTCGATATTGCATTAACACCTGATCGTAAAAAAGGTTTGTTCTCGTTGGATCCCGCACAGTTTGACAATCCCTCAAAAAAAGGCTCGTGTGGATTGGTGTAAAGAAATGCTGAAAAATACGATCGCGATGCTTCAAAAGACGTTTATAAGACCGTCACAGGTGACGAATCATAGATCTATGCGTATGAGCCCGAAACAAAACAGCAATCGACCGTGTGGGTCTTCCAAGACGAGCCAAATCCAACGAAAAAAAAAAAAACATTTTCGTTGATAAATATGCCTATTTTCGTTATTAGGCCAGAAATATATATAGCAGCCCTCGTACACTTAATCAAGAAAAGAAAATTTTCCAGACAAAATTAAACTGTATTTTCGAAAGGGTCATATATTTTGTTGAGAAACTACATATGCTCTGCCGGCAAAATACGAATATGTGTAGGGTGGCTAGGTGGGCTATTTTCCTTCTATAAAATCGCATACGAAAATTTTCTGCGAATCATTCTAAATAACTTTGTCTAAAACCGGTTTTGAGCCAGTAAAGCAAAGTTTAGTCTTTAGGAATTACAAAAATGTTTTCGTAATTTTCGTCAAAAATTGTAAACATCAATATCCTAAATGGCTTCTGAGACACATAAATAGCACAATCTGAAAAGGTTTTACAAAAAGGTACAAAACTTTGTAAAAATTGTTTAAAAATAGCATAAAATTGCTCACTTCGTTAGTATTTTGTACTATATCCACCATTTTTAATGACCCTTTCACATGTTCGCTGCATGCTCTCCACCAGTTTTTCAAATCGTTGCTATTTTGATCTTAACAGCATAATATAAATTGCCTATTGGATTCAGGTCCGGGCTTTGCGCAGGCCAATCCAATACTTTATTTGTTTCAATGGCAGCCAAGGCTTTACCGCCTGTGCGTTCTGCTTCGGATCAACAATTCGAACAATTAGCCCTACGCAATGACATAAAAACGCAACCCAGACTATGATACTTCCACTGCCGGGCTTAAAGATTTTTTGACCTTGTAGACAATGTACAAATGTTTTTCCATCTGGACCGATCCTATTTATCTTGGTTTCGTCGCTCCAAAGCATGTTCCTTCAAAATTGTGCTGGTTTGTCTCTGTGGACCTTTGCCAATTCCAGTCGAATTTTGATGTTTCATTTTGGCAAAAGTGGTTTCTTCCTTCTTATTCGTCCAAAAAGTTGAGCTTCATTGATTTGTCTTCCTACAAGCTTTTTGGACACGTTCAGACCACATTCGCCATAAATTTCGTTCATAATTTCTCTGGCTGACTTAAAAGGATCGGCTTTGCTCTTCCGTGCTACGGTTTTCTCAACAGTAATATCGGTTTTACGTGGTCTTTGGTTTAATAGCATATTTTTTGACACAAGTTGGACCTTTTTTATAGCAAATTCCTACAAATTTATCATACACATTTTTTCTATAGCTCTTGTCATTTTCGAGATATATGCAAAAATGTGCGAAATTCGTGGAAAAATCGGGTTTAGAGCCCCGTACTACCTCGACGGTGTAAGTTACGACTTTGTTGCACTGAGCATTTTTGTAGAGTGAACGATTCTGGAAAATATGCATCTAAAGTCAAAGCGATGCCGTAAAATATCTCTGAGTTGTAGGAATTTAAAGATACAAATTCACGATTGTAGTGTATTTTCAATGGAAATTTTTTACATGCCTTGGTCCAGTTCTTAATGTTAATGTTGAGGGCTAAAATTGTCAAGGAATTTTTCTAGGGTATTTCCAAGGAAATTTCGTAACGGGATTGATAAAAATTAATATTTCAAAAAAAAAAACACGCTAATATAACATACATATATGCATACATAGTATATATCTTCAAAGCAGCCAAAAGTCACTTTCACCTTTATTTTTCACTTGCTTTAGGAGCACTTACATTTATTTTGTGCAACAAATCAATTCAACAGAAATATTTCATTAAACAAGGCGCGTTCCAAAGTAAAAAGTACTTTTTGAATCTAGCGCCTTCTGGTGGCGGCATCTATGTATATGTCGACTGGTGCGTTAGAATCTGCTATCTTCATCGATTTCCAATGAGAATTTCATGACATTTCATCGATTGGAAGTGAAGTTATTGCGTTTTAAGTGACAGTATGTTTGTGTTATCGGTGCGAAAATGAGCTTCGAACAAAGAACTAACATTAAATTTTGTTTTAAAATTGGTAAACATTTCACCGAAACGTTTCAATTGATGAAACATGTTTATAGCGACGATTGCCTATCCCGTAGCAGAGTGCACGAGTGGTTTCAATGTTTTCAAAGTGGTCATGAACAAATGTAAATGACGATCAACCGGAAATTCTATCGAAACTGTGCGTGAATTCATCAAAAATCAGCCGAAATCATCATTGAAATTAACTGACGACCAAAAATTGCTGAGAATCCAACATTCGACGGACGATTATTTGACCAAAAATCACACTTTAACCATTAACCACTCCCCGTATTCACCTGATATGGCATCGTGCGACTTCTTCCTTTTCGGAAAAATGCATTTGCCTATGAATGGAAAGCATTATGCAGACGTAGAGGTCATTTAAACGGCTTGCAACGGCATACTGGCGGCCATACCGGCCAACGAGCTAAAACACTCGTTCGACATTGAACCGTGCAAATAGCTGTATTGAAACAAAAGGCGACTATTTTGAATAAAATGAATTGATTTTGCCGCAAATCTATTTGTTCTGTTTTTTTTTTTAAGTCCTGTTTACTTTGGAAGGCACCTTGTACTGTATAAGCTTATAAAACAGAAAAACCGAATATACTATATAAGGACCGATTTTAGCGCGAAATTTTCTAAAAATCGCGCGCATACTCGTATGCTATTAAATAAAAACTACTACTCTCGCTATGTTTTCATCCTCAAAACTCCCCGGTTGAAACATGTGGTCAGCCACCACAAATGCAAAAATAAACATGTATTTATGACTGCAAACAGGCCACCACGCGCTTGCAACATATCCACCGCAACTGGGAGAAGTCAACTTAACCGTCAAACTGCTGGTATACTGTTTGATTGGCAAATATGTCAATTGTTGCTGTAACAACAACACAGTTGCGTGCATGTATGTAACACTTGTATGAAAATAAAAGTATATATAATACTACATACATACATATATGTATGTGCATTTGTGCATCGAAAGTGTATATCAAAGCGGCTTTTCATCGCAGTCGCTTGCTTCAGCTTTATAAACAGGTGACCCAGTTTTCTCTTTCTGCTAAATTACGGTCGATTGATTAAAGTTGCTTGTAGGTTTGGGTTTATATATATTTATTTCTTCATATTGATCTCATTCATTTTAGTAAAATATTTAAATTATATTAAATAAATTTTTTCCAAAAGGATAATTTTAGTTTTTCTTTATTTTTTGGAAATATTTTTTTTATTCTTATGTGTCTGATTTAAATTAATAATTATAATTTTTTATATTTTTTTTTTATAAATTGTTTTTTGTTTTTTTATATTTATATATTATGTATATTTTTATCATCAACTTAAATTCAGTATTTTTTTATGTTTCATAATTTAAAAATTTATTTGATTTATTGTTGATATTTTGAATTATTATTATTTAATTACTTTCTACTGAAATTATTATTTTTTTATTAAATATGTTTTTTTTTATTAAATACATTTTTTTATTAATATTACTTTGTTAATTTAAATTTATTTTCAGTATTTTTGTATTGTTTTTTTATAATTGTTATTTATTTTGTAATTTAATAAAAGTATATTTTTAGTAGTAATTTAAAACTTTAAATTTAGATTCAATATATATATTTTTTTTTAGAAATTTCAGGTTTTGAATTTTATTTAGATTTTTGTCATTAATATTGTTTTGTTACTTTTAATCTATTTTTATTTTTTTCATTAATTTTTTATAAATTATCATTTATTTTTTATTTTAATATACATTTTGTTATTAATTAATTTCAATTTTTATTTTATTTTATAAATAAGTGTATTATTTTCGGCAATTTAATTTTTTTTTTTTGCGTTTTATAACATTTTTGTGATTTATTTATAATACTTCTATTATTATAATATTTTCATTATTGTAATTGTATTGCTTTGCATCCTTTTGCTAAAGACCGGATACCCGAGTGTCCACCACGATGCATTCGAGTGAATAACATAAAAAAAAAATAATATTTCATTTTAAGCTCCAGAATCGTCGTTATTTACTTCGGAAGCTATCCAATTGTGAGTGGACTTAATTTTTTTTATTTTAATTATATTATTAAAATTAGCTTAAACTTCGGCCATCTTCCCAATAGCAACCCGGTACCCTGATCTCACAGTAGTAAGCATAGAAACTGGACTGAAAATGGATTAATAAATACTACAATTAACTTTTATTATATACTCTCTAATGTTAATTATAGCATTTAAGGCATTGTGCAGTATTCACATATCGCAAGTTTCTGTGACTTTTTTCCTTCCAGCTTTATTTAGTTGAACCACTTTACTAGGGTTCGGCGTAAAAGTTCCTACTGGATGGCCCAAAATATTCTCTGTGGCAATCTTCGTAAAAGCAAGTTCTCGACTCCATTTATGCAAAAATTTACGACGTTCTTTAGTTTTTCTGGCTATTATTTTTATAATATATTGAAGAACATTGCCATTGGACATCTCGAAGACCGTCGTTGACGTTTGTATCTTCGAACCATTTGGTCCTTAATATCAACGCCAGTTTCATATTTCTTTTATTTTGTTTTAATTTTCCTGTAGAGCTTGTTTTCAAATCGTAATCTATTCTCATTTACTGATATCATTATGCGTTACATATTTATTTTATTTTTTATGTTTTTTTTTAATTTTGTTTTTTTATATTTTTTTTTACTTTTTTTATTTTTTTTATTTATTTATTTTTTTTATTTTTTTTTTTTAGTTTATATATGTCGTTATCTCATTCTTTCTTTATTTTGTTTTTTCTTTTTATTTATTTTTTTATTAGTTATGTTTTTATTATTAACATCTATTTCTTACTGAAATAAGTTTATATCATATTGCTTTTTTTTGTTTTTTTTTTGTTGTTTTCGTTTTCATATTGTGAATCAATTGCCTCTTCGCACTTCATTGTATTTACACCACCCCTTACCTTCATTCCTCACTGTCATGGTTTTATCTAGGCATTTATTGGCATTGTCGTCATTGCTGCGTCACGATCAACCGGGCTCTGTAGTAATTAACAGTAATGGCATGACAATCTACATGTTTGCTTACGCTTTGTCTATATACAAATGTTTCTTATTTGACGAGATAAGCAAAGAAGTACAATCAATAGTGGAAACCGAAGACTTAAGCAGCGAATTTCAAGTGTGGATTTATGAAAAACTTAAGATCAAGAGACAGCAACAGAAATATGTAAACAGTGATTTGCTGCTAGTAATAACGAAGTGGCTTTCGTGTAACTAACACTTGATTCGCCCCTCGTAATCCAAAATCACCTTGAGTTTTTAATGCATTTCACACATGAATGCAATTAGATCGGCAACATATAATAACGGTAATCGCAGTAACCAAATTGTGGTGAATTTTACGAAATTTTAAAACAACAATCAAGCAACAATGCATTGCAACAACAACGTTTTCGTATCACAATATTTTGCCTCAAGATAAACAAGTGGTTTGAACGATAACAGTAATGCGGTAAGCCAAGTGTTTAAGAAACATCCCAAACACAAAGCAGCAGTTGGATGTTATGAGCACAACAAAAACAACGACAGCATATTTTCTATGCATGAAGCAACAAAGCGATAGCCATTCAAAAGCCGGTTGAACAAGATCTCTTCTGCAATCATATGAATGATTACGAAAAAACACACGCCTCAACAAAAGAGCGGGCTAATTATAGGAGAGGGAGAGAATGTGCACATTGTAGTAAATACTTACTTACATTTTGTATGTGTAATACAAAAACTAACCAAAAAACCTTTGTGGAATGCCCATAGTTTTTTGGCTATGGCACGCATGCGCATGCTTTCAGCTTGGCGCCGGTTAGCGGAAATTACCAATTTGCTAATCATAAATTATAATAAGTGACATAAATGCAAATAAACATAATAAAATGAAAAATTAAGTAAATAAAGTTTACAGAAATATTAATAAAGTAATTAATAGAAAATTACAAATAAAATTTAGACGTATTCTATATAAATAGAATCATAATAGATGCATAGAAATAAACTAATTTATTAAGTATTAAAAACTAAAAAATACTAATAAAATAATAGAAAAATAATTTTTATAAAAAATAAGTTTTGCATTAAAAAGAAATTAATAAACTGAATATTAGTTACTAAGCCAAAACAATTGTAATGACAAAAATATAAAAAAATTAATTAATTTACAAAAGCAATATATTAATTATAAAATAAAAGGTGGTAAATAAAACAGATTTAATAATAACAAAAACCATTGAACATTTAAAACTAAAAAATTTTAAATAAAAAAAAAAACAAATAATAAATAATAAATAGATAATTAGGGTAGTCGAAAAAATCTTTTCGTATTTTGTCAATAGATTGCGGTCTTATATCTCTAGTGCTGCCAATTACATTTTGTCATATCTTATAGTGTTGGAAAGGTGAGTTTAAGCTTCATTAAATCAAATAAAATAAATTCAGAGAAGTTGAGAAAAAGTCACAGCTGTGCAAAAACGAGTGAAAGTAATGAAATTTGTGAAGTTTACGGAGACGATGCAGTATCAGTTCATGTAGCCAACAATGATTCGCTCGCTTCCGTTCTGGAAATTTCGATGTGATAGCTTTGGTCAACCTATCGTTGAAAAAGTCGCTGAAATTAAGGAAAAGATTGACCACACCGTCACATAAGCAGCCACGACATCGCTAAGGAACTTAACATTCATCATCAAACGGTTTTGAACCATTTAAAAAATGCTGGCTACAAAAGGAAGCACGACGTCTGGGTACCACATGAATTGCCTGTAATGGACCGAATTTTTTTTATTTTTTATTTTATAATAATTCATATAACAAAAAGAGTTTTATTATATAAATACATAAACGCAGCACTGGCTACGAGGCCTTCAGCCGCCTTGTAATTATGACTAGGTAAAAATTCTATTTGCTAAGGGTTAGTAAAGATGTAAGTTGCTTAAATATATTTTAACAAATCGTTGGTTTTTAAGAATCTATATACAATCATAACGTTTTTTTCTGAAGGTTCACTTAGTAGTTTTATGAGATCAATGTTGCCAGAGTTGTGGGCTGTTGAGTGGAGCATCGGACAGAGTGTGAGTAAGTGTTTGATAGAAGCGGTGTCCTCGCAAAGGGGGCAAATGGATGGGCTTTTACCCGATAGTAAGTGGGCGTGTGTTATGGTGGTGTGTCCAATCCTTAATCGAGTATATGTCTTCATTGCGCTAGTTGGAACTGTTGACGAGTAGATTATTCGATTTCTGGCTGGGTTTATGACCGCGTAGTGATGTTTAAATGTTTTCCATTCGCTTGCGTTTTTTTGATGCCTTTTTTGCTTAATAAGGTTAGAAATGTCTTGCTTGGATGAGACATAGGATGTTAAGGCAGGAGTCCTGGCTACATTTTTTGCAGCGAGGTCTGCAAAGTGGTTGCCTGTAATACCAGCATGGCCAGGGATCCACATTACTTGGATTTTCTGAGGGGCACCAATGACCGCGTCCCTGATAATTTCTATTATGGGATTGCGATTGGAAGGAAACGTTATTGCCGACATACACGATTTGCTGTCTGTACAGATGAGGAACTTTCCTTTAGTCTTTTTTGCGTGATTAACTGCATGAAGGATAGCAGATCCTTCAGCGGTAAATACAGAGCTCGTTGAGGGGAGAAGCCAATTGCAGATAATTTCTCCTGTGGCAGTGACAACTGCTGACGATGTGGAATCGATGGACTTGGAGCCATCCGTAAACAATAACTTCCAGCCATTATTTGTATAATTAGATTCCAGTTCAGCAAAGGTTTGTTGAAAGACTTCGTTTGGTGTGTTTTGCTTGGACAAAAACATAAGCTTATTCTGTAGGATTTTATCATTGATCAGCCAGGGAGGATGTCGTGTGGTGAATTTGCGTGTTGCGTTACGTAAAATATTATTTTCTGCAGCGAAACTTAAGCATCTCGAAATAGCCGATTGTATTCTTGGAATTTTTCTTTTTTTCGTGGCATGCGTGATAGTTGTATTTAGTAATGGGTTGGTGTTCTCAGCCGTTTTCGCAAGAATTTGGAGCGAAGAATCTATAATTTTATTTTGAATAGTTGGTAAACCAGATTCAGCCATTATCGTTTTTATTGGCGAGGTTGGAAAGGCCCGGAGACTTCGTCGTATTGCGCAATGGTATGGTGCATTTAAAAGGTTGATACTGCTTTTGGAGCAATTGCCATAGATGGGGAGCCCATAATCTATTTTTGAAGTTAGCAAGGCTCTGAGAACATTGACTAGTGTGTTCGGATGAATAAATGAATGCTTAGACGAGAGATATTTAACAATATTTAATCGTGTCATTAACGAGTTTCTGACATATTTACAATGAGCATTAAAGTTATACTTAGAGTCAAAAATTAATCCTAATATTTTCAGCTGTGTTTTACATTCGATGTTAGTTTGGTTGTGGGTTAGTGAAATACCGTTGCAATTTTGCTTTCTACACACATGAAGGATATGTGTTTTGTCTAAAGAAAGTGAAGCACCAGACTCCAGTGACCAAATCTCAATTCTGGCGAGTATATTAGTAAATAAGGATTGAGCTAAATTAACGTTAGAGACTTTAGAGACCGAATTAACATCTGCGATTCTTTGCTGAAACGAAATAAAATCAAACCATTTCTGAAGCGAATAGTAATAGGAGACGAAATGCGGATGTAATGTGCGAAAAAGGTCATAGTCCAAGGTTGATGAAGCTCAACAAATGATCGTAAAGTCAGGATTGACGCCTCGAAAGGTTATGCTGAGTGTTTGGTGGGATTGGAAAGGAATCATCCACTATGAGCTGCTACAGCCTGGTCGAACGATTGATTCTATATTTTACAACTGATGAGATTGAAGCAAGTAATTGAAAAAATGGTCAGAACTGATCAACAGAAAAAGCTTCGTCTTCCATCAGGACAACGCTGTCTGACACCTTATAGCCCTGACCTTGCACCATCGGACTACCATTTGTTTCGGTCAATGCAGAACTCCCATAATGGAGTAAAGTTGGCTTCAAGAGAAGCCTGTGAAAATTACTTGTCGCAGTTTTTCGCCGAAAAACCAGAAAAGTTTTATACTTATGGAGTAATAATGCCTCTAGTGGAGAAATTGCGAAAAGTGGTCGACTAAAATGTTACATATTTGGCTTATTAAAGTTCATTATAAATATCAAAAAATAAATTGAAGTTTGATTAGAAATACGAAAAGACTAACATTAACATTAACAAATTGAGATAAAATATAGAGTATTATTTTACTCAATTTGTTAATGTTAATGGTAGTAAAATTGTAAAAAAAAAATTAAATGGAAATATCAAAATAATATTTAATGGAAATACATACACGCATGCCAACAAATAATATGTCATTACTTATAGGTCAAGAGCGAAACTATATTACTAGGCAACCCAAATAACTCTGGAGACCAGTTTGGTTGGAAAAATATAAAAAAAAAAATTCATAAAAAAATATAAGGAAAGTTGTAAATAGAAATATAATAATAGTAAACAAAGTCCGCATTTGCCTTGCATATAATAACCACAGTGGGCTCAAGTCTTACAACAAACACTATTTTGAATATTTTGAGTTCAACCAAATGTCTAATTATAATTTCCAATAAATTTTAAATTTTTGTTGTTGTTTTTATTTGTGTTTATATGACAAATTTAAATATATAAAAGTGGTTTCGAACTAATTTTTTTTTTATTTTTATCGATCCTCTTTAATGTATTTTTTTACCATTTATTTACATTAGATTCTAGGAAAGTGTCAAAAACGCACATCGGTTGAGCAAATGTTCCAAAGAAATATAATCCATGAAATTTTGCAAAGCATTGCTAAATACACTGATATATGATAACTTAGGCCGATGTTCCACAGTAATCTAAAGAAAGTTTGGCAAGACATTATTAAATTTTTATCTAATTCTAAGCAACTCGCTCTGTACAACTTCAATTAGCGCTCTTCGTAAACTAAATATTAAACATATTTCTTTTAACAAATATAATCTTCAAGTCATTGTGAGTTTACATATTTTGTTGACCGACTTTCGTTTTGTTTTGTCATCTTCACACTATTCTATTATATTATAATGCTGATTGGTTTTTATGGTAAAGTGCTCAATTTGTGCTGCATGAAAATTAATATTAATAACAACAAAAACAACATCATCATTTGCCGCGTTAGTGTCACTTTAGACGCCTGCTGTCTTTTTTCTATCTTTCTTTATCTCGTCTGGCTTTGCGCTCGTGTACGAAGCGTCAACGAGAAATGTGCCGTTTGCGCAGATTAGCTTTCTGTGTCTGCTAGAAATCGAGAGTGAAAATAAAAAAAATCCAACTCAGGCGTAATATTTTCTCTACTTGCTTTTACTTTCAATTCAATTGTGACAAGGAAAAAATAGCTGATTGCATTTAAATGGCATTTCGTGCGAGATGATAATTTCAAAATATTACGTTGTTTAATTTGATAGATATAAGTAGGAAATATTTTTTTAATCAGTTGAGAAATATGATAGAAAAACTTTATTATACGAAAATTTAATAAAAATTTTTTTTATTAATGAAATTTTTTTTAAAACTTTGCATCGCGTTTGTCGTAAATTTTCTTCAAAACCATGTCTAATGCGTTTACGGTATAAATTGACTAAAAGTATTTTCTACTGAATTTGATATGATATGATTGATATCTTTTCCGGAATAAAAACAGCTTTATTACTTTTCAAGGACTTGAATTGGATCTGTCAATTTCAATGGTAGCTACATATATACTACAGTTGTCCGATCTGAACAATTTTCCTGAATATTATAGCAATGCCTTAGATCTCGTGAACTAAAAATTTGTTTCCATACCTTTGTATGATCGGTCAGTTTGTATGGCAGCTAGTTGCTATAGTTGCCCGATCTGTTGTGATTCTATGTGGAAGGCTCATCAGTTTTGTTTTAAAAATACGAATAATAAACCAGAAGTTTAACTAGAAACTAGTTGGCATGCAAATCCTAACCATCACAACACACCAACTATTTAGAAAAAATCATCTTTATAAGTGCTTTAAATTATACTTTAAAGCCCATCCACACTTGTTACAGGTTTCTTCACACTTAATTTTTTTTTTCATTTTCGACTGTTTTCTAACTACTCTTGACTAACACTTACCGATATTTCCAGTCCAGTTTGCTTTTATGCAAGTACAAAGACAGCAGCGGCACGTCCGAGATCTCTGTTTCCTGACCGCCCGCTTCGAGCAGCAAAATGCGCCAATGCGGCACTTCGGAAAGCCGCGAAGCTAACACACAACCTGCCGAACCGCCACCCACGATGATGAAATCATAGGCCAATGAGACCTCAGGCACATTGAACGGACGATTTTCCGGATCGAAAAGATCGTAATTGTAGTAGGCAATGGCGGCTATCAAAAACGGCAGGATGGCCAGTTTACTGACACCAACAATGGTGGTGGCGATTTTGATAGCACCTGCAATAGCTATACCCAACTTGGAGGCGCCCACTGCAGCGGCGCCAGCAGTGACGGCGGCTTTTGAGCCCGCGCTTGCCTTGAATATGGCACCGGCAGCGGCGCCAAGACCAATACCAAGCACCATTTTCAATATTTTGCGTTAAGGGATTGTGGCTAAAAATTTTATTATAATTATCACAAAATATTGTTGTTGTTGTTGTTGTCGTTGCGATTTAGGGGGTTTTAAAAGCAGATATACACGTTCTGCGCCTTGTACCGTCACTCATGCACTTACACGCTATTGGCTTCTTAGCAATATGCACACTTTCTTTGGATTTTTTACTTTCAACTTATTTTCACTGCATATATGTATGTGCATTGTTTTTGTTGTGACGCGCGGTAATTGATATTGGAATTTACTTTATACACAAGCTTAAAACATTTTCGTCACGTTGGCGCGTTTAAGGCATTTCTCCTGCGCAAGCCACTTCGTTTGTTACGGTTGTGTTGGCGCATGCGCCCACTACAATTTAACCGTTAATTTGTTAACAACAATCGAAATGCTTTGAGTCGTGCAATGCGCAGCCACAAATGTCCCGTGTCGCACGTCTAATTCAATTCTTCACTTCACTTACACAAACAACACTTTTTTCTTTTTCTGCGCATAGAAATTTCTTCTCAAATCTACCGTTGCACCGTTAAACACGTCTGCAGTGGCGCACTGCCGTTTTACTTCTGTGTCGTCGAATCTCTGGTGCCTGGTGCACAAGTGTCGGTCATGCATGGTAACCCACTGCGCGAGCTTAAATGCCTAACAAACCTATTGCCTGGCTTATTAACTTGGCTTAGCGCTCGGCGCTCCGGTTCGTTTGTAGTGTCTGTGCGCGTGCGCAATGCGCTTACTCTCGCATAGGCTCCCAGCAGGTTTGGCGTTGCAACGAAACGGTTCAAGTGCGCAAAACCGTTTGGCGCTCATTTATTGCGACGTTGCTGTGTTGATTAGCTTAAGGGTTGATACTCAAGGGTGTGCAATAAATAATTAGAAATTATATTTCTTTGTATGTGTAACTCACTTTTATGCTTGATTTAATTCTATTTTTGTAATAATGACCATTAACGAGTTTTTTATTAAAGGTGTTTAGAGGCTTCGAAATATCGATTTTTTTGAGTATTTTTTTGGAAAGGAAAGAAATAAGTGATTAAATCAAAATTTCTAGGGTTTATAGTTATATATTTAAACATCATTCACAAATTTTTTGGATACGAAATCTTTGATATTACGCCTTTGGGAAGCATTTTGCCGATGCATCTCGCATGTGCATTTGTCGGACGGCGGGCAGGATGCAGGTCGCAATTTCTATCGGAAACAAAAAGTTCAAAGAGATTCATATTTTTTAATAATTTATCTTCTAGTTAAACTGAGAAAATTCTAAAAAAAATTTAAAATTTTACAAGTTTTTTAAAAATTAAAAAAAACTGGTTTTTTGACCAAAAAAAATTACTTTATGTTGTTTAAAAATATGTACAAACTTGACTTTTCTTAGTTTTTTTAGTTTAAATAGAAGATAATTTAATGCCAAAGATAATAAACTTTGCCCCAATTCCATACAACGTTTAGTTTTTTTTCTATCCTGCCCGCCAATTAAGAAAAATCGTAAAATGAAAAACCGAGAAATCGCGCGTCAAAGTTTTCGCTTTCTGCCCAATCGATCATACATATATCTGCTAGACGCTCGGTCACTATTTTCCTTATAGCTTCGAAAATATTTCAAATTCCCATCTAAAATTTTGGGTACATATTCTTAGATTATTTTTATGAGGGTAAAGAATTATGCGAAAGATTTATGCGAAAAAATATCGATTTTTTTAAGCTTCCAGATAGTTTTTGAGAGGAGAAATAAACATTTACTTGAAACATGAAGATTATTATATTAAAAATAGTAGTGTTCATACAGTTTAATATCATAGTGGAGTAATTTTTAATCGAATAATCGAAAATATCAAATCCTAGTAAATTGAAAACAAAAAACACATTTTAAATCGTGGACGTGCGATTGGCATACTTTTTGTCTTTTGACTTTTGCTTCTGTCCCAAATGACACTGCCAGTGATATAATTCGCCTTTAGTCTTTGAATCTATCTATCAGATTTTCCATTTCTTTGGTTTTCGAAGCACATACTTTTTCTGCAAGCAGCATACTTAGTAATCCATCTAACACTTCTCTAGAAAATCGCGCCTTCAAATCTTTGCCGATTGTATCCAAAAGAGAAATGTATCCTGAGACCATGTATCGATTCTTTCTGAAGAATCGCACTGAGTGAGTTAGAGATAGAATATCACATAGAAAAAAATCCCAATTATAGATTTAAATTGCTCGGCTGCGATGAGTATCGTTGTTTCCTTATTTTTTCAGTTACTAAGTTTTCTTTGTTGGAAAACTTAGAGAATAAGCCGGGACAGCAAACGACGCCATATTTTCCCCGCTCTTTTGAAATTTCTCTTCTATAAGGTTTGCGATTTTAGCATGGAAAGATATGTGATCCAACAACGAGTCGAAATTATTTCTGGCTGAATGGCTTCGTCAATAAGAAAAATATGTATTATTGGTTAGATATCATCCACACCTACTCCATGAATCACCTTGCAACCCGAAAAAATTTCGGTTTAGTATGGATCGGCGGCGTTCTTGGTCCGTACTTCAAGACCGGCACGTTACTGTGAATGGGAATCACTACAGCTCAATGATAACCCAATATTTTTAGCCCGAATTGAATAAGATGACCTTGGACAATATGTGGTTTCAACAAGACGGCGCTACAAGCCACACTGCGAATGTCACAATCGATTTATTGAAAACCAAGTTTGATGAACGTGTTATCTCACGAATTCGCCAATTGGCCGCCTCGGTCATGCGATTTGACACCGTTGAACCAAGTCTTCTTCCTGTGGGGCTACGTCAAGTATATTGTCTATGCCAACAAGCCAGCGCCGATTGATGACTTTTGTACGAATAAAGAACGTGAAATTGCAGCAGTCTCTGTCCATTTATGCTTGAAAACCGTCGAATATTAAGTTTAGCTTCTGGACTCCTACAAGCGTTCCCCTGGTGGCCACGCTGATTGGATTTATTAACAATTTAATCTGCATACTTTGCTATACTTTGTAACTTTTACTGGTGTCTAGGCATTATTTGAAATGGAATTAAACATCTCCAACACATCGATTTATCGCATTTTGACCGAACATTTGGGCTTACGAAAGGTGTATGCACGGTTTGTTTCGCACAAATTGACCGACGACCAAAAATTGTTCAGAATCCAACATTCGAAGGACATCATTGTGACCGATTATTTGATCAAAAATCACATTTTAACCATTAACCACTCCCCGTATTCACCTGATATGGCACCGTGCGACTTCTTTCTTTTCGGAAAAATGCATTTGCCCATAGAAGGAAAGCGTTATGCAAACGCAGAGACCACTCAAAAGGCTTGCACCGGTATACTGGCGGCCATACCGGCCAACGAGCTAAAACACTCGTTCGACATGCTTTTGGACCGTGCGAAAAGCTGTATTAAAGACTATTTTGAATAAAATAAATTGATTTTTCCGAAAAATCATTTGTTCTGTTTTTTTTAAGTCCTGTTTACTTCGGAATGCGCCTTGTTTTAGTTGCAAACAAGATTTTAAGCATTCAAATCTGGTATTAGTGATAGCAAGGCGAGCCGTTTTGATTCACCCTCGTTAGTAGGTAAAGTTTAGTTGCTAGATTCATCAGTTTCACCTTCTTCATATATACATACATTCATTAATATAAAAACTATATATTTGTACCTCTAGAATATTGTGTAGTATTCCACAAACTAATATCCAACGACATGAAAATTTCAGGGAACGGTTGCCTTTTATTTGTACTTTCAGTTCTGTTAAAGTGTTGAACCGTACTTTTATTAAACCAAAGCAATGTTCAAATCGAAATCGATACTGGCTAAAAGTTCTGTCGAACAGATTTCGTTGTTGCAGTGAAAAGTGGCTACCGTTGCATTTGTTCTAAAGGGTGTTATAAGACTCGCAGTCAATTTATAAGCACTGTCACCTGCCAACCACTCTGCTCCTGTCAATAGTTCACGAGCTTTTGTGGACAACTTGCAACTATTATATTAGGTTGTCAAAAAAGTCTTGCGGTATTTTCGCTAGTTGGCGCTGAAAGCGCGTAGTTCTAGTTTTATTCGTCGCATCGGGTCATGCTATACCTTTTTGGAAAGCTCATTTCACGCGCTAACCCGTGTTTGATTGATTGTCGTTTCTTTTAAGTCGTTCGTGAGTTATAGCGTCGCAAACATGGAGCAAAATAAAGAGAAAATACGGCATATTTTACAGTACTGCTACGATAAAGGCAAAAATGCATCTCAAGCCGCCAATAAAATTTGTGCAGTTTATGGACCCGATACAGTTTCCATTTCCACCGCACAACGATGGTTTCAACGTTTTCGTTCTGGTGTAGAGGTGGTCGAAGATGCGCCACGCTCCGGAAGGCCTGTCATCGAAAATTGCGATAAAATCGTTGAATTGGTCGAAAGAGACCGGCATAGTAGTCATCAAACCGTTATAAACCATTTGAAAAAGCTTGGAGTCACTAAGAAGCTCGATGTATGGGTGCCACACGAATTGATTCAATAAAAATACCGCAAGACTTTTTTGACAACCCATTATATGAGATTGGTAAACTGATTCGCTTAAATGAATACCATTAGTGTCTTACGCCTGCATTAAAGCCCAAACGCTCATATCTGTATTATATCCATTACATTTCCTATGTTGTGATAATGGCGGTTTACGGCGTGTCTTCATTTGATGACCTTTATGAATTGTTTTGTTTCAAACTCTCTTCACTTTTTCGTCGTTAAACAATTTTCACACATTCCACTTTCCAGATTTATTTCAATAACAATTCAAATGCTCAACTTTACTACGCAAAAACAACATTTATTTGCCAAATTACATGTGTCGCAAATCTTTGTATTACATCCCATGCAAATAGTCACGTAAGCTGGTGTGTACAAAACTACAGTAAATAGTTTGATTACAGTGTTGCCAGTTTTGAAGGGCGAGCATTATAAAATGAAGTATCATAAACTGTTTGATAACTGTAAGATTTACTGTAGTTAGACAAGTCATTCTATAAGTTCGTTATAAAGTTAAAAATTAAATTAATGTAGAGCTTAATAACATTTGAAGATACATTGTTAATATAACATTGTAAGATAACCTCTCCTGCATTTTTAATTTTTATCATTACGGTAATGATAATTACAAAGACTAAGTTTCAGTTATTATAAGATTTGAGCATTTTGTTGTAATATAAAATATCTACATTCGATAAAGTTGTTGCATATATCTGTCTAATAACACTTGGCATTACAATACTAATATAATAATGCCAAAAATGTACTTGACTCTGCAAAAAATGCTGAAAGTGTTGTACTGTTCGTTATTGCTCGGACCTGTCTATTGATAGGTGGGTGGTTTTGCACTCAAACCCGTTTAATTGACTTTACTATACCCAACAGAAGTAGTCGCCAAAGCTTTTTTAATATTTTCTCCACAGATGTTAATACCTTACAAAAAAAACAAACTTTTTTTATACAAAAGTTCATTCACTAATCAAACTTGCAAGTAATCAATTGAAAGTAAATGAACTACAAGATCAGCCATTTTGATTCAAAACTAAGGTACCCTTTCGCTCTGTGCAACTTAGCGAAAGCTGTGTCTACATATTTTGCCCAGATTTTTATTCGAAATAAATATAATATATATAAAATATATAATTATCTTCCTTCCGCTTTTTTGCTCTTTATTCAATGCTTTATAAAAAGAGGTACTGTGATCGGATTTAGTTCAAATATGCGCCGCTTCGTTCGATAATCTATTTCCATCTTGAGGGCAACTTCATTATTTGCGAAGAATTTGGGCAACCACATTTTCACAAGCCTCTTTTGAGTTCAACTTTACACCAACTAGGGCATTCGGCATGGACAGGAACAGGTGGTAATCACTTAGTATTATATCCGGGCTATATGGTGGATGCGATTAAACCTCCCATCAGAGCTACCGTAGCTTCTGACGAGTCATAAACGAAGTGTGTGGTCTGGCGTTATCCTGGTGGAACACTACTCCCTTCCTGTTGGCCAATTCTGAACGCTTCTGGTCGATCGCCTGCTTCAAGCGGTCCAGTTGTTCGCAGGTCGAGTTAGGCCTCTGGTCATATGGGAGCAGCTCATAGTGCATGATTCCCTTCCAATACCACCCAAACATACAGAAAACCCTTCCTGGCCGTCAATCCCGGCTTGGCCACTGTTTGGGACGATTCAACGGTCTTCGACCACGACCGTTTTAGCTTGATATTGTCGTGTGTGAGCCATTTTTCGTCGCCAGTCACCATCCGCTTCAAAAATGGGTCGAGTTCGTTATGTTTCAGCAGCATATCGCAGGTCCAGAAGTTTTTTTGCGTCAAATCATGCGGCACCCAAACATCAAGCTTTTTTGTTTATCCAGCCTTCTGCAGATGATTTAAAATGGTTTGGTGACTAATTTCCATCTTCGGGACGATGTTCCGTTCGTCCATGCAAGCTGAAACTTGAGTAAACATTGAGATATCTTAATGAAACTTGGTACATACGAGTATGCTAGAAAAAAATTAAGGCGGAGTTCGTAGATGGGCGTAATCGGACCACTACCACGCCCACTAATCCCCATTAATGGATAACCTATAAAAGAACGTAACTAAGCACTAAATTAAGATATAGAGTTGTAATTTGGCACGGGGGCCACCTGTGGGCTAAAAATTTTGGAGGGCATGGCCTCGGAATACGTCAATAAGATTCAGTGTGAAATTTTTTGAACAAATGCTTATATTTCCACGCCGATGTCAACGATGTGTAGATCTGTTCCAAAAAGTACACGTGTTATCTCCACTTCTCTGTATTTAAACAATTAACATAATATTGCTGGGTCTAGAAAAGTATGCGAGTACATATTTTGTCCTACGCTGATGATGTGAGGCTTTCGGTCAGAGGAAAATTCCCAAATTCCCTGTCTAACCTTATGCAGAACATATAAGTAAAACAAGTAAGGAAGGGCTAAGTTCGGGTGTCACCGAACATTTTATACTCTCGCATGATGAAGTGATAATCGAGATTTCATTATCCGTCATTTACATATTTTTTTATTTTGCTGTAAAATTAATTAGATTAGATCAATTTGTGTACTTTGAGTGTTGAATTGTATTTTCAGTTATGTGAGCGAGTATGTATTATACAGAGAAGGCATCAGATGGCATTCAAAATAGCGTTATATTGGAAGAAGGCGTGGTTGTGAACCGATTTCACCCATATTTCGTGCATGTCATCAGGGTGTTAAGAAAATATTATATACCGAATTTCATTGAAATCGGTCAAGTAGTTCCTGATATAGGGTTTTTGTCCATAAGGGCGTGGTTATTATCCGATTTCTTCCATTTTTGAACTGTATATGGAAATGCCTGAAGGAAACGACTCTATAGAGTTTGGTTAACATAGCTATAGTAGTTTCCAAGATATGTACAAAAAACTTTGTAGGGGGTGGGGCCGTGCCCACTTTTCCAAAAAAAATTTTCGGTTTTCGCCATTTTGTGAGCGTGGCAGTGGGCCGATTTTTCGAACTTAACCTTCTTATGGAGCCAAGAAATACGTGTACCAAGTTTCATCATGATATCTCAATTTTTACTTAAGTTACAGCTTGCACGGACGGACGGACGGACAGACAGACATCCGGATTTCAACTCTACTCGTCACCCTGATCACTTTGGTATATATAACCCTATATCTGACTCTTTTAGTTTTAGGACTTACAAACAACCGTTATGTGAACAAAACTATAATACTCTCCTTAGCAACTTTGTTGCGAGAGTATAATAAAACGACAAAACGATGGGGCGAAAATAAAGCACTAGCAAGGCAGCGCTGGTATTCTTCACTATAAAACATAGAATTCCAGAAGTTGTCCCGTCACTATAAACGGTATGTGGTTGCGATAATTACATTCAAAATACTAATTTCAAATTATTGTTTTTTGACTTGCGTAAATAACTTATTATATCTTGTATACATAATGGTTATATATTATTAAATTAATGTCCGTAACAATCGTTATCAAGACGAGTATATAATATCATTTATTTACCTTCTTTATAAACTAGCTCATAGTGAATATGATATAATATATAACATTATTATATAATTTCTGACTGATGGAAAATCAGTTCACTGTCTCAATCTGTTGCGGCACATACGTTAAAATGGAAAGAAAATCAAGAGAAACGAGGAAATTAGAAAGAGAAATGAGTTGAAGGTCAAACTTGTAAAATCAAATCAAAAAAAAAATTAAAACTACAAAAATATTACATAACTAGATATAAGCTACTGCGTGTGCGATATGAATACAGGCCAAGCGAAAAGCAAATTTCTAGCAAAAACTGAGATGTCTGCTCATTCACAGTTGCGAAGTAGGTAGTTACGCAGCCCGCGTTTTACTCCAAATTCATGTTCAGATGCGTAAACGTAACCGCGTTTTCATCTTTCCAATAATAATAACACACAATTAATTGTTGGCATTGTTTGTAAACTGCATCGAGTACGACGTGTGCTCTTACATTTGTTAAACATTGAATTAAACGACATATACTACATGCTCCTCTGCTCTAAACGCTCATCCACACAACAAAACCACGCATGCGCGCACTTCAATATTAAATTGTAGGAGCTACGCTGCCTCAAGCACACTTCATCTTTTTGGTCATAGTGGTAGAAAACGAATTGCACAAGTGCAGATATTAAATTTAGGGGTTAGGAGTAGTCAGAGGCACGAAAAAATGAGAGTTTTCAGTTTTTTTTTTTTTGCTACTAAATCATGTTATTTTATCAAAGCAGTAATATGGCATTATTATAGGATGTGTTGACTTGAAGTCACGAAAATTTCAAAAAAAAAAAACAAAAAAAATAATTTCCAAAGTTATAGTTGTTTGTGTTGACCCTATTCCAAAAAAAACGTACTTGCGGTGACAAGCATAAGAACTTGGAGATTCATCTAAAAACAATCGGACAAAAAAAATTTGTTTTATAAATAGATAATCCCGGGCCTGATCGAAGGATTTTATTTTTTCTTAGAAATTAACAAAATAACGGCCTCAGGAAATTTTTTTTTTTAAATTTTTGCGAAAAACTCAACAGTTAATTGGTCTTAAAAAATCGAAATTTTCGAAAAAACAAAAATCCTTCGATCAGGCCCGAGTTTATTATATATTCTAAAATAAATTTCATGAAAATCTACTGAACGGTTTTCGAGTTACAGTTGTCACCGATTCAAAAAACATAGTTTTGAGAAAAGCGCGTTTAAAGTTTCACTCTAGCGCTTTGAAGTGCCCGAGCTCTCTTTCTTATTTCTCGCATAACTCAAAAACTAATTATGGGATCAACATGAAATTTTCAGGGAATGTTTTTAAGATATTACACTTAACGAAAATGCAAAAAAAAACTTAATTTTTTGAAAATTCTAACTACCCCTAACCCCTTAAACTACTCCTGGTAGTTATGTAAGTGTGGAAATAACTCGCAAAAAATACATAAAACAAAAAGTTTAGTCTCATAAAACTGTTTTATTAAAAATTCTTCCCTCGTATTAATAATGCAACTTTAATTCATTTTAAATAAAAAATAATATGAAAGCTATGCCAATATTTGGTCTCCATGGTTCATAAGCTTTGGAACATTTTTTGTCGAGCTATGCATATTAGAGGAATGTTATTTTCATTGCCGGTGTTTTTTTTACGTTTCAGTTAACAAACCTAGCACACCCTGGAGAGGGACGTTTCGCCTTCTCACTTTAGCTCGCCTTCAAACGGATATGTTTTAGCTACCCAGAAAATATTGATCCAGAAGTCTCCTTTTGGGCGTCCACTGACTACAACGTCTTCGGTGCTCATTTCACTACGTCCAAACTTAGAATACCAATCCCTGATGGTTGATTTTCCCGGGGCAGTATCCGGAAACTCGTTATAAAACCAAGTTTTTGCTTCAACTCTATTATTCCCTTCAAAAAGCAATATTTTATCAATACAAAAAATACTTTTTATTGATTTTTTTCACAATAACAAAAGTTGCTTCACTCAAAATGATATAATTCACAAACTAGTCATTCGACAGTTGTCAAATTTATACACGCGTCTTGTGAAAGTTATGGCTAACTAAAAATCATATGGATTTAATTCTAGTAGCGCCATCTATGTGTCAGGCCGAAGACTTTTCAATAGACCTGTTATAATGGACAATGGGTAAAAAATTGCACACAGTTAAGAACTATAACGTATAACTTGGAGAACTTTAAACATTTTGACAAACAGGCGCTGGGCGAATATTATAGACAAAGTTACCATCCAATAAAAAAAATGTTTCTTCCTAATGCCCAAATGACAATTAACTTTACTTTTTGGTCCCAGTAGTAATAAATTTCAATAGCGCAAATGATATTCGTTGTTCTTATATAAACTATTTTCATTCCCAGAGTAAGATAATTAGTTTCGTCGAGTTCATGATTTTTGAGTTAGCAACGTGAATCTAAGCGTGTGTTAATTTCTTATGTAAGTGGTTTGGATGACTGAAAAATCTTGATGAGTACACAACTCCAACTGACATATTAATGTCGGCCTAAAAGTTTGTAAACAAAATTAATTTCCTCATTAGGTAACGGATATTTACGCATATTGCTTTTGGTTGTACTTCTCTCAAAGTAATCACTAAATACTTCAAATAACTATAAAAAAAAACTAACAATTTCTCTTTTTTTCTTTTTTCAGGTGAGCTTTTAAAACTGTGTCATCACAACACGGTCGACTTCGTCGTAGATACAAAATAGTGATTGGATTCGGCAAAGTAAAGTGTTTCTTGTTTACCCTTCACTGTAATTTGCGGATGTGAACACACATAAAATCAAAGGAAATACATACGAATACGAGTAATTTGGAACATATATATGTATGCAGTTGTTTATCACCCGAAGGCGTCAGTAAAAGGCAAATAATATGCGATAACGGCTTAACGATCATTTAACGGTGTGCATGAATACTTTTAAAATTTTCTTGCGTTGTATTTTCTTAGTTGAATGAATACTTCAAGAGTATTGTTGCTAAACTTCCAGTCGAATGGAGCAACATTGACTTGAAGTTTCGAGTACTTTTATACCTGTCCTAAGAACCTTTTACATCAGTTTTTATAATGTTCAGTACTTTAAATCATTTTCCCCGGAACTCAAGTTTTCAAAGTCGGTGCTTTTCATACGTCAAAACTACTACCTTCCCATTGATTTTTTTCGCAAATCGCTGCTGGCATTTTCCGCAGTCATTTCGATCTAACAGCCTCATTTGGCAGGCATCACACACAGCCGCCACAAGACTGATCAGTGTATATTTCAATATGTTCCTACAGTCTCTTCTATTAAGAGTGGGACGTGATGTTGGTTCTTCGAGTATTCGATGCAGTACCTAGCGAGGAAAGCAGAGTAAGAGGAAGACCTCCGTCCATCCGTTGGAAAGCCCAGGGGGAGAGGGACCTGTCTACACTTGGAATCTCCCGTTGGCGACAAACAGCGAAAAGGTAGAACGACTGGCGCGCTGTAAACTGGACTATAACCGCAAAAACGGTGTCTACGCCAATAAAGAAGAAGATCCGTTGTGTATTTTTGGTCTACCGCATTGCACATGTCGTTTGCAATTTTTAATCCCGAGAGTTTATGCCATCGAATTCTAACCTTTCTTGTGAAGCCTTTGTCCAGAACACGTGAAATCAAGCATAAGTTTAGCAATGTCGGTCAGGATATCGGATGACCACCATAAACCACCCTTGGCAATCTCGTCCACCATCTCATTATCATCAATTATCAATATGACCTAGCACCCAGTAGAAGTGAAGTCATTTGTTCCTGGCGCCACTCTCCACTGATGTCCTGCTTCCAAAGACATATCTGGTCGATATGCCCAAAGAGGTCACTGCCTTGATTGCTGCTTGGCTGTCTACGTAGTTGTTAACTCTGGATTTGCCTTAATGATTCATTTACGGTCAGCACTGCTTGAAATATACTGTATTGGACTGGCTGCTCGAAATGCTTATGCCTAACTCTGGACAGCATATCCCCGCATCAACTCCGTCCTTCGTTTTCGAGCCATCCATATAAACTTTTTACATACCTTTTTTGCCAATGATCTTTCCTATTTTTAACCTAAACAAACTTTTCTTGAAAAGTAATATCATGTAGATGGTGCTTGCCAAACCCTTTACCCACCTATCTATGATCGAAAGTTCCATACGTAGATTCTCCTACACCCATTATTGGCCCTCCGATTTTAAAATGCAATTTTCAGTAAAACAGGTAGCAGGTTTAGTAACAGTTCAACAGTTGTCTTTTCACATAAGGCATTGCGTACTTTTTCACTCTTTCTTCCAGAACAGTTTGATGTCCAAGACTACCCCAAAGTAATTAGTGCGGTCCTGGAGAGAGAGAGGGAGTTGTGTCCCATTTATGGAAAGCCTTCATGGAGGACTTTGTATATTCTTTTGAACTCTTGCATATCAATATTCTCCCTATTTATACCCAGACACACTTTCGATGCCCAATTCTGAAGTGTTTTGAAAGTGCTGGTCATAATACTGCTAACGGTGTGTAAACAACTTCTCATTATTAAGTTGGTAATATCGTCTGCATATGCCACTACCGTAGGGGCTTTGGCGTCTAAGTTTCTAAATACTTTATTCACCACTAATGTCCATGAGAGCGAAGATAGCACACCATCCTAAGGGCTGCCTCTACAGGCTTCCTTGCTCATTCTAGTGTCGTTCCATTTTGCTTTAATTCTTCTAGAGCTCAAATGGCTTCTGATTTAATGTTGTATGGGAGTGTCAACACCTACTGGCTCGATACTATTCAGAATAGATACTGTAGAAATATTGTTGAATGCTCCAGAAATGTCCAGGAAAACTCAAAAAGTGAGTTTCTTGTATTCAAAAGCCTTTTCGATACTAATGTATGGTATAGAGTGCATTATTCTCTACTGATCTGCCTTCCGCATATGCGTGTTGTAAAAAGCGATAAAGAAAACAGCTAATTTATTTTCCCAATTCGTAACCTTTTTCTCTCCCTCTTCAGAAGAGTTCAAGTACTTTATGTACTCGTATATGAAAATTATGCGGAATCAGACACTGCAAGCATCGCTAACAACTATAACAATTTATATTTTATTTTACAGATCTAAGAGATCTGCTGCCTAAACGGTGATCAACGCATTATATGATCGCCAACTGAGCCACCCAATTTCATTTGTAAATGCTAATGCGTGTAATCGAAAACAAATTTGGCAAAAAAGGGTGTGCAAACCCAAATCAACAGCAATTACAATTAACGAAATGCCGGCTTCTGCGACTTTGCTATCATCGGTGTCGTTTTGTTGCTTGATGTGCTGAACACATTGAGCGCGACACGACATGGCAGCGCGACAGTGAACTGAAAATGGCGTTGTGAATCCTTCTATATGAATATTTGTGAGAAGGCAGCAACATAACAATGGCCGGCATGTACACAAGACAGCACAGCTGTCCATTTTACATATAGTCCAGTCATTATAGTAAGTTCACGTCGGAATTCGATATACCCATTTATATATAGGGTATACCTACCATATGCAGGTTTTGAGACAACTTTAGGGTGTCAATATACAAGTATTTACAGACATATAAATGTGTATATGGAATACCGAGATTCTTACCTAATTTAAGCTTAAGTGACTGGACTAATAAACACAATTTCGTTGTGGCCTTACTAATAATAATAATTTATTTGTAAAATGACGTCGGGTTTGTTAGAGCTTTGAAGAATTTTACATTTTACATATTACATATTAGTGGCATCACCACTCTACCTCATCTCTCTGCTGTCAACTCTACTGTCGTCCTACTGTTGTTGGCAAATATAAAAATATATTGAAGTTAGCGAGAGCGACAACTGTCGGCCTGCAGTGGTGTAGTCGTGCAGCTGTCAAAATAACTGTGTCCATAAGAACGTGTGTATTTTAATATTTGACGCATGTCGCTTGCAAGCTGTCGCGCTCAATGTGCTCAGCACATGAATCACCGAATTCATTTTCTTCATTTGTTTGTTTTCCGCTCTTTCTTCCTGTTAGTTTATTTGTTAATACAATTTCTCTACTCTTAATTGTTGTTGTTTGTGTATTTGGTCTCTATGCCAGCCGAAAATACTTTAGATACGGCAGCAATGTAAACAACAACAAATACTCTTAGACAATTATATTTCATTTTTATGTGCTTAATTTGTTCGAATTTGCACTTGAAGCGCCCGAAATTTGGTAATAGTGAAAGTGTCCAAATTATTTCGCTATTGCGCATGCGAGTATGCGAGTTGGCGGACACGTGATAATGAATGACACTCGAATGTTGTTAAACAGATTTACATTCGACTTTAAAATTAGATTTACTAATTGTTTTTTTTTTCATGTCTCAAAAAAGGAGCAGTATTCAACCAATACCGCCGATTTTATTAATTAATTGTCTGCAAAATTATATGAATCTTAAGCATTGTAATTATTATATTATATATAGAGTTGTATAACTTTTAAATAATAAATCTAAGAATGGTTTACTATTCGACATTAAATATCTCAAATTAATGAGATACCAGGCCACTATGACCCCTACTTTAAGAGAAAACTTTAAATAGAACTTTAATAGTCAGATCGTCAGTTATGCCACCATGCATTGTTTAGTAATTAACTAGATCGCTCATTTTCGTATACTAGTCCAATTTGTATTCTCTCTTTAAGCCGTAAGCCCTGGCAGCTAGTGCTTCTTACTCTGTAAGATAATAATTGTATTATTATTTTTCTTTTAATAAATAAAAAATAAAATAAATAAATATTCTCTCTTTGCTAAGAGTACCTTAGTGAATTTCAGGATTAGCAAAATCAAAGTCATCCAATAGCACTCCTCCAAGAGCAATTTGTTAATTCGCCCTATGCAGCCGTGATATTCCAAGAAATTTTCTTTCAATTTCAGTTCTTTCAATTTCAGTTCTTTCAAACTAGTGGCTTCAATGTATTGAAGGTTCTGTGACAGTTGATTATGTTGTGGCCGATATAAACCGACTTATTTTCATTTTCCTCCATACCCGAATAAGCCATATTCCTCCTCACGTTTGGCTTTCCTGTTAATTAATTTGAAATTATTTTAGTACTTATACTGCATTGCCTTATATGCATGTACGTAAGGCAGCCGAGAGAAACCCCGTTCGCAGGGCTAAAAGACGGGCCCCCTCCCTAAAGAAATGTTTCTAATACGTAATAAATTTTATTAACTATCTTCTCATTTACTACTTGAAGGCTGTTAAATAATAATACAACTTAGTATTTTATGCTTTCTACAGGATATTGGGTGGAACAAAATCCTTTTATACTATTTTGAAATTCAATAATAACTAAATAAATTCATACGTAAACTTTTGGGTATTTTTTTAAATTATACGTAGATTGCCGTTTATTTTTCGATATTTGGCAACCTTAGTGGTGCAATCTGGCAATTGCCAACTGTATCGTAAAGTTTGACATATTTTATATTATACATTTACAGTAACTTTAAATATTCAGCTCGGGCAAAAAAATGGAGTTAAATCGTGATCATTTACGCGAGACTACAAGTATGTTTTACAACTTTTGACGTAAATTAACTCAGCAACAGTACATCGATGAACTTAACTCAAATTTAGACTTTGAAGCTCCATCAAGATCCAGTGTTTATCGATGATGTGGTGAAATCAATCGAGATCGTAGACCACACCAAGACGGATTTCGTGAAGGTCGTCCAAAATCAGTTCTCATACTGTTATTACAAGTTCATCTTATGAGCGATCGTGAGATTGAGACAGCTATGGACATTAGTTGGACTAGCATACATTCAATATTGCAAGAACATTTGACTGTAAAAAAAATTTGCGGAAAAAAACGCTCGTGTCGATTGGACGAGAGAAATATTAACGATATACGATAGCGATGCTTCGGAACACACCCGTGACATCATAACTGGTGATGAATGGTGGATTTTCGCCTGAAAATAAACAGTAGTTATGGGTGTTTCAAAATGAGCAGCATTCAACAAAAGCAAATCAATCAAAATAAGCCTTTTTTTTTAGAAAAACTGAAGACGGATCACTCTTCAATAAAAGTTCGAACCGTTTTTGTTTTATTTAAAAAAATAAACTTTGTAGCGCTTTAATTGAAAATACTGCTCTTGAAGTTGAGGTCACTGACTTCGAATTTCGGTAGTTAATTTTAATAATTTCAACTCGTTGTTGGGTCGTATGTCTTTCCATGATGATATATCTTTTCATGGTGATATATCTTTCCATTGATGAAATGGCAAACCTTACTGAAGAGAAACATCAAAAGAGCGGGAAAAAATATGGCGTCGTTTGCTGTGCCTATCACTCTACTTTTGTAGCACCCCTATTGAAAAACCCGTTAATTAATGGAAAAGGGTTCATTCCACTTCTTCATGTAGGTCCTTTCCGCTTTTTTCTTGATGATGATAACATCGCCTCGACAATCTCTAAATTCTCTACAACAAATTTGCATTCATTATAAATTGCTTTACACCGGCGGCGCAGAAATTGCAAGAAGACCTTCTATAATTCTAACTTCTATGGTGGCATTGAAGAGTCAAGTTTTTTTTCATTGAGTGACTTTTTTTTTAACGAAGGTTGAGTTTTTTTTAACTCATTTCAAAGTGTGTGTCAATCAGGAAAGGATTTTCGCAAAGAGCTTGACGACATCGATTCTGTCAGATCACCTTGTCGGTTGGGAAAATTATTTTTATTTATTTTAAAGTACAAAATGTGTAAAAATAATCATAAATTCAGGATCAATTCACTTCTGCTCGATATGACCACCTTTTGCCTTAACTATGGCCTTGAGACGGTCAAAAAACGAATCGCAAGCTGCCCGAATGTGACTTATCGGTATCTTAGCCCAATCACGGACAATGGCTTTCTTCAGCATCTCGAGACTGGTGTATTTTTTACTTCGGACCTTGCTCTCCAAAATGGCCCAGAGAGAATAATCCATTGGATTCCCATCTGATGAATTCGAGAGCCATTGTGTGGTCGTAATGAAGTTCGGAACGTTGTTTTTCAGCCATTATTGGTTTACTCGCGGTTTGCGAGACGGTGCTGAGCCTTGTTGGAACGTCCATGGTTTGCCACAGAAATTTTTGTTTGCCCACGGCTTCAAAACAGCCTCCAGAACACTTTCCCGATAATATGTCGCATTTACTTTGACGCCAGGCTCGATGAAAACAATTGGAGAGCGCCCATCTGCGGTGACAGTGGCCCTAACCATTATTTGTGGCGGGTGCTGCCTCTTGGTGGCCAACCGATGACTTAGATTCTCGTATGAGCGGTCGGTCAAGTAAACCCTATCGTTTTGAGAGTTTACGAATTGTTCAATTGGAAAATTGAATTGGAAACAGAAAACACAATGTTCGGAACTTAACCGCTTTCGGCCAAGCGAAGCAACTGCTTCACTCCCTCAAGTCTTACTGGTTGCTGATTGGGTGTGAGATCATGGGCCTTTTGGAACTTGTAAGGCTTGACCTTGAGCTCATTTTTCAATATGCGTCGGATACTGCGGTCGGATATTTTCAGTTCTTTAGCCATTTGATTGGCACTTCGTCGTGGATTTCGCTTAAGTCGCTTCTTCAATTTCCGGACCATCTCACGCGACGTTGCAGTCTTTTGATGACCACCGCCATGGCGTTTTGCGATGCTACCAGTATCATTGTAACGAGTGATGGTGCGAAAAACAAAAACTTTATTCACTTAAGGTGTTTGAGCTCACGAACAATTGCTGGCTGTGATTTTCCAGCTAAACATAAAGCAATCACACTATTACTTTTGAATTCCATCGCTGATCACTTTTTTTGCGTTCACTTTTGGCAAAACGCTTTTGTACACTTGTGAACAGTAATCCCAACTGTCATTCAGCAAATTTATAAACAGCTGATTCTAGGGCAACAGCTGCGCGAACGGTGTGAAGTTGGTTACACTTCGAGTGCCGGACCCTGTATTAGAAAGACAACAAAGTGAATTGGGTATTTTGGATATCGTTATTTCCCAGCGTTGTGTGCTTGAAGACAGCATCCAACCAAATTTAATACGAAAAACTCCGAGAGGGCCGGGGAAAAACACAATGCTTAACCTTTGATTTTGTGATTAAAATTTTATATTTTAGTTAATTTTTAATTTAAATGTACTCTAATATTGTAATTTTTTTAAACAACACTCGTAACTGTTCTTATATCTGTGGACATTTGACAAAACAACCTCTTTCAAAAAAGCAAATTTTACAGGAGAGCGAAAAAACATGTTTAAAGCTTTGCAGTAGAAATACCTCTTACTATTAAAGGACGAAGTCAATTTAAACTGGATGCAGATCAATAAAGACGCGTTTTCCAATCAATTGATTTAAATTAAATATTTTACTTTTCTAGATAAATATAAATCAAATAAATAAGACTTTTTGTCAAATGCTTTTTCTTACTGAAAATCAACTTACCTCATGCAAGCTGTTTTGTAAAATTTGATTTGTGCAAAAAAAAAATCCTTTTTTTTTATTTTATCTTGACTCAAGTTTATTTGCCAAATAAGAAAAGCATTTATTTTTAGATATGCATTTGACAAAAGAACTTCAATCGAAAGAAGTTATTTTGTCAAATGCCGATTTCTGATTTTACTCAGACGATATATAGAGACAAGCTTTTTTGATAAATGTACGTTATGATTTTACGTTTGAAATTCGAACTTACTCGAGACAAGCTCTTTTGTCACCCGAAAATTTGAAAAATTATGAAAGAAGTTGTTTCGATGACTCTATAATTTTTGAACTAACGGTCCTAGGACAATGGCGATAAGACAGAAAAACGCGCCTTGAAAATTCATACATATGATAAAAATCCTGGAAAATTGTCTTATTTCGAGAGAAGTTGTTTTGTCAAATGTCCACAGATATGTATATATAATGTACATAAGCTCGCTAACCAAATATTAAAGCTTTTGATAGCCAATGTATCGTTTGTTAAAAGCTGCGCTGATAGCTCTGGCGCAAACCATTTTGGTTTTTAATTCAGTGGCTTTCAAAATATAACATGTTGAACACTTGAATGGGGATGTAATTTGAAGAAAATAATCAACATTTGCAGATGCAAATTGAATTTAAACAAAAAGTCAGTAAATTTACTTTGGTTAAAACAAGTAATAAATCAAGTATAAACAAGTTAAAACCTCTTCTGTAGCTGTTTAAGGTAGTAACCAAATCACTTGTACTCAGATTGCATATGTATGTACATATGTACATGTATATTGTAGTATAAGTATGTACATATGTATTCCACTTAACTGCATATTCGCTTAGGTGCATTTTCCACTTTCATGAACATTTTCACCAAAATATACTATATTTCGTAACAGTAGAATCAGAAAACGGTGGCTCCGTCTTGGCAATAGAACTTCCAACGGCATCATTTGAATTAAAAGCAAAAATACATATTTTAACTAAAACCACAACCTAGGTATTGGACGAAGGATAAAATAAATAAGTGAAAACTGTCTTTTTTACGAACATTTTTCTAAATATCAAGTTTTCCAATAAGAGTGATATTATATTTTTCAAAAACAAAAAAACACACCTATTGTTAAGAAAATTCAAATGTTTTTTATTTAATAGCACGTTTTTGACTTCTAAAGCTTTAAGAAAGTCTAGTTTATTTCTAAAGACCAATTAAATCAAATAACCCAACAAGAATTAGTCTAATGGTGTTAAATCACAATTTCGTGGAGGCCATTCAATGTCATAATTTTTAGAAATTCCGAACCTCCAAACTTCTCTCATAATAATTCGGTTGTTGGAAATAAATGTTGTCAAGATCAACTTCTTCCAATTGCGGCTATAAAAAATTGGTTATCTCCGCTCTATACTCTTTCGTTTTCCATTGTCAACTGCTTTATTTGGAAAGAAGTACGCACTGAGGATTCGACCAGTCCAAATGCCACATCAAACTGTGAATTTAGGTGATTGTAATTGTTGTTCATGAATAATTTGTGGATTTTCTTCCCACCAGAATCGACAATTTTGTTTCTTTACCGCACCACTCAGATGAGATTGAGCCTCATCGGAGAAGATAATTTTCTTAAAAAAATCGTTTTCATTTTCAAGTTACTCCAAAGCAAAATCAGCAAATTCAAGACGTCTACGGTGGTCAAATATTCAGTTCTTGAGTGAGAACAATTTATACGAATGCAAGCCCAAGTCCCTTCTCAAAATCCGGAAGGTTGTGATTTGAGACGGTCCCAATTCTCAACACTTGCCCGAACGGCAGCAATATTTTCACTACTTCGAGCAGTTATTTGTCTTATTGTCACGTAAAAATGGTCGAAACGAAACTTAGAAATTATATCATCCCTATTGGAAAACTCGATAGTTGTTATGGAAAAATAAATACTTCGTTCAAGACCTTGTAAATTAACTAATTATCTCGAAATTTCATTAAGATCGTTTGAATAGTTCACCAGAAATCCTGACAACCGACTTGAAAACACAGCTTGGAGAAAAACGTATTAAAAGTTTTAAGTAACTTTTCAATAGAAAAATAATAATTTTTTTTTTAAGCCGTGAAACCCATATAACCCATTAAGTTTCGAATAGAAACTGCTGCCATCGTCTCGTCGGGTTTGAGTATATACAATTTCGAGGCAGTTATGTACTTTGTTCTTAAGTAGATATTTATCATACTGTGTATATATTCTATATATAATCACACACATTAATCTATGGCACAGCAGCGAAAGTCGATATAAAACTTTATTTACCTCATTAGACATTTATTTTCTTTTACTATTTTGTGTGGGCAGTAAAGTATTTTGGTCACTAATAATGTTTTGAACTTTGATATTTTCTTATCCCTTTTGGGATTAAAAGCAAAATTCTTCAATCATCAAACATTTCCATTTTAAATTTAAGCTCGACGGTGTCCTTAACTAAAATAAAATTCTTATGTCCACTGTTCTGGGAACACTCAATTCCTGAAATAATATAAGCATTTCAGTGTTTTGCGTACTGAAAACCGCAACATCAAGAACGTTTATTTATCACCTTCTTTCATTATTATATTGTATTAGCGCTTTGAGGTCTTTAGATTGTGCTATCTGATTACGCCACCCTTGTTTCATATTATCAGTTCATAGAAACATAAATATAAAAGCCAAGAAGTGTGTCGATAAGTGGCAGAAATTCGAGTGTTGCATAAAACGTCATAACCGGTTCAAATAAAAGTATATCTCTAAAAAGGGGATTTTTGAAACTTGTTTGTGAAAAAATTCCTTATCGGACCGACATCTCCAACTGACTTTAAACTGCAGTTATTAAAAGCATGTCATCAATCTTAATGATGCTGGTAACTTGAAATGCTTTCCCTTAAGTAGAGAAATCCGACACTTGCCCGAACGGCAGCAATATTTTCACTACTTCGAGCAGTTATTTGTCTTATTGTCACGTAAAAATGGTCGAAACGAAACTTAGAAATTATATCATCCCTATTGGAAAACTCGATAGTTGTTATGGAAAAATAAATACTTCGTTCAAGACCTTGTAAATTAACTAATTATCTCGAAATTTCATTAAGATCGTTTGAATAGTTCACCAGAAATCCTGACAACCGACTTGAAAACACAGCTTGGAGAAAAACGTATTAAAAGTTTTAAGTAACTTTTCAATAGAAAAATAATAATTTTTTTTTTAAGCCGTGAAACCCATATAACCCATTAAGTTTCGAATAGAAACTGCTGCCATCGTCTCGTCGGGTTTGAGTATATACAATTTCGAGGCAGTTATGTACTTTGTTCTTAAGTAGATATTTATCATACTGTGTATATATTCTATATATAATCACACACATTAATCTATGGCACAGCAGCGAAAGTCGATATAAAACTTTATTTACCTCATTAGACATTTATTTTCTTTTACTATTTTGTGTGGGCAGTAAAGTATTTTGGTCACTAATAATGTTTTGAACTTTGATATTTTCTTATCCCTTTTGGGATTAAAAGCAAAATTCTTCAATCATCAAACATTTCCATTTTAAATTTAAGCTCGACGGTGTCCTTAACTAAAATAAAATTCTTATGTCCACTGTTCTGGGAACACTCAATTCCTGAAATAATATAAGCATTTCAGTGTTTTGCGTACTGAAAACCGCAACATCAAGAACGTTTATTTATCACCTTCTTTCATTATTATATTGTATTAGCGCTTTGAGGTCTTTAGATTGTGCTATCTGATTACGCCACCCTTGTTTCATATTATCAGTTCATAGAAACATAAATATAAAAGCCAAGAAGTGTGTCGATAAGTGGCAGAAATTCGAGTGTTGCATAAAACGTCATAACCGGTTCAAATAAAAGTATATCTCTAAAAAGGGGATTTTTGAAACTTGTTTGTGAAAAAATTCCTTATCGGACCGACATCTCCAACTGACTTTAAACTGCAGTTATTAAAAGCATGTCATCAATCTTAATGATGCTGGTAACTTGAAATGCTTTCCCTTAAGTAGAGAAATCCGACACTGAAACAGTTTTGTTTTTCGTTTTTAAGAATTACTTTATTTAACAAAAATATTTACGCATAGAAACAAACATAAACAAAATATTCTTAGCAGCTAATAAATATACTAATCCGCACCATTAGGACTGATTACAACTCAGTGTGTTTTTCCGTCCAGTCTTCTTTGATCATGTCGGCACCCTTCTCGCCAATCATAATTATGGCCGCATTCGTATTAGCGGCCACGATGTCTGGCATAATACTGGCGTCGACCACGCGCAAGCCCTTAGCACCATGCACACGGAGGCGCCAGTCCACCACCGCTGTGGCATCTCCCTCAGCACCCATTTTTGCCGTGCCCACTGGATGATAGACTGTTGTGGTCATGTGATTAATATAGCAACGCCAATATTCATCCGATTGGTAGACGAAATTGTTGCAAGCATCCAAATCGATTTTATGTAGCGCAGTTTCGCGCTTCTTGAAAGCTTCGGTCTCTGGTAGTTTGGAGTAGATGTTCAATGCGCGTATATATGTATGGACGTCGCGCTCATCGGACATGTAATTTGGATAGATTTTCGGTTTGTCCAAGTAGTCGGCACTGCGCAGTTCCAGATGACCCACTGAGTAAGGCTTCAAGTGCAACAAATATGTGATGTAGGTGTTGGTGAATTCATTAGCTGCAAGTATAGATTTCGCTACGCGCTCATTGAATCCTGTCGCCGCTACATAACCTTTAAGTTCCGGACTTTGCATTAAACTGAAGAAGTTTGTGGTTTGAATATCGGGGTTGGGACCATGCAATGAAGTAGTATTAATGAAACCGGTCAGCGCTGTGGCTTCATGATGCAGCAGCTTGCTGTAACGCCCCATCAATAAATTGTACATGGCGTCGACGAGCTCTTCATCAGTTGGCTTGCGTGCAACGGACTTGTCAATTTGGAAAACCACCGGCAAACTGGCGTGATCCTTAAGATTTTGACCTACCGGCAGATCCAAAAGTACCGGTATACCTAATTGCTTCAAGTGCTCTTTGGGTCCAACACCTGTAAGAAATACAAATGAAGTTTTTATACTTCCAACTTGCTGCCGTTATTATATTTTAGGATTCACCTGAAAGCATTAGTATTTGTGGTGTGCCGATTGAGCCAGCAGACAGCACTACTTCCTTCTTAGCCGTTGCGACATACTCTGTCGTTCCGTTTAGGACAAAAGTTACGCCGGTTGCACGCAAATGTTCATCAAAGTTGACGCGTTTAACATGCGCATACCGCACGACATGCAGATTCTTACGATCTTTCGGTAAATGTGAATGTGCCGTCGTTATGCGACGTCCGCCATCTTGTGTGCCCAAAATATCAATCTGACCCACCCAAGAGCCCTCGGTAAAAGCCGGCGAACTGCCGTAACCCATTTCCGCCATACCCTCACGTATCGTACTACGAAACTCGTTGTCCGACACATAACGGTTCAAGCCCATAGGTCCACCTTTACCGAAATCACCCTCTTTGAAGTCAGCGCTGGTTGAACGTAAGTCCTCCGCTTTGCGGAAATATGGCAACACATCATCATAGCCCCAAGTTGGATTGCCGCGATTGCGCCAGTCGTCGAAATCAGCGCGTGTGCCTCGCGCATAAATCATCGCATTCATGCCGTTAGTGCCGCCAAGCATCTTTCCACGCGGCCAATGACATTTGCCGCCCTCCATCGCCATGCAGGACTTGCCATTCGGTTCCGCATGATACTGCCAATCCCAGTTCGTGAACTGCGTGGTAATATGCCAGCCAACAAACTGTAATCAAACACAAATATGTAACTATGTAAGCCGGGGTTGAGACCATTTTAATATTAATATTGCCAATTACCTCCGTTTCAATGGGAGGATCGCCACCCGCCTCTAGCAAAAGCACCTTCCAGTTGGGGTTTTCACTAAGTCTGCCGGCAACAACCGCGCCTGCGGAGCCTGAGCCCACCACAATGAAGTCATAATCATCAAGACCTGCATGAAAGGGCGTATACTGTAATAAGTAGTCGAAAGTTCACAGGTATTGTAATGAGTTTAAGTCTTAAATGACTTTCAAGTTTAGTGCAGAGGTTATCATTTGTTTTTGTTATAGTATTTTCAATAATAAATTATTTTGCTGTTTACTTGTGCAACTATTGTCGGTCTTTATCTCAACTAATTAAGATTTTAGTTAGTATAAAAAGTAAGATTACTTCTACTTTCTTATCTTTACTAGGTGTACTTGTATATATGTAACATTGCACACACACATTTATAAATACTTATTATTTTGTTGGAAAATTCGAATCAACACGAATACAAATATTTCCTTCTCGGGGCTCGGAATACCTCACATGTTGTTCAGCACTAAATCTTAAAAGAATTTAAAGAAGAAAGTTAGTAAGGTATGATAGTCTAAAGACTCCTCTTTACACACCTAGACTATCATTAGTTTAAAATTTCAAGAATTCGTATTATCAATATTCTGATAAAATCTCAATCTCATTTGTTATGGAAAAGCCTTTTTAAATAATATTGTTTTATCTTCCTCTGAGTATCATAGCCACAAATCTTAGATTGTACACATGACAGAGTAACTTGAGGGTGGGCAGAAATTCTATAAAAATTCAAATGCACCATAATTGTGTTATATATTCATATAGTGGATTGTTTTTCAGAGGGAGTTGGATCCATATCTGGAGATGGGTCCATATATATGACTAATTTCCAAGTTGTAAACTGTCCTATTGGCAATGAATGATGTAAAAAAAGCACACAAGACATTTAATCTTTGCAGATACATTTGCTATTATAATAATTTTAAGTATTTATTCTTCATTACTTATTATTATAAATTTACTAGAGGACGGACCACGCTTTACTATGGCTGACACATAGATAGTACTATAAAAAAATGGATCATAAAGCATGAATAAAACATTGCTTTTTGAAGGAAAATACTGTTGAATTTGAGCTTAAGGAAATCAGCCGCTGAAAGGAGATTTGCTAAGTTGGAAACAGGCGAAATGAGCACCGAAGACAATGACGCCCTTAAGAGAAAGCTCTATGCAAAGTGGGTGCCTCGCAAGTTCATAATCCAACAAAAAAAACGAATGACTGGTTCTGAGAAATGTTTGAGTGTACTTTAATCGTAATAAAACCGAATTTTTACATCGGTATGGGACAATAGAAACATGACTCCGTCATTTCACAGTGGAGTCCAATCGACCGACATTATAGTGGACTGCATATGATGAACCGGTGTTCAAGCATGGAAAGACGAAAAAGTTCGCTGGTAAGGTTAAGACATCAGTCTTTTGAGATGCGTGCCAGTTATAATTATAAGTTCTATTCTACTATTCCAAATATTTAGCAATTGTATAATTTTTGAGGAAGGATCAGTTTGAAATAGTATGCATATACTTCATTGTTTCCGTTTAAATATTTCGCGTTGGAGAGCTTCGATAATAATAAACGCGTCGGGTCGCTGTTAAATTCAAAGTGCTATAGGGAGAACCCCGTCCTCCGACGCGTTATTCATAGGCATACTCCCGCCAACCCGCCCGGCCGGTACCGCCGCAAACGTCACGTTCCGCAATTTTTAAATCTGTAATATCTTCGATTAACTTAAATCATATGCTGTCGGGGACCATGTATGTTCATCTATATTAATCAAACGATGTAGGTATTTAATTGGATAAGGATTAATGCTTTATTGGTTAAAATTGATTCTAAAATTAACCATAATTTGTAGTAAACGGTAAAAGGCAAAAAATTGCATTATGGGATATACAAAAGATAGACATATAGTATATACCATTTTTTGTAGATCTTTTCAACGTGTTCAATATTGATAAATCTCAGCCTGCGTTTTCAATATAAGCGGAAAAAATGTAAATATTTACGATATCACATTAGAAACCTCAAAAATAACTGTATATCTATTAAATGGATGTTATTATAAGATAAACCTTCCTCTTCATTCACTCTACCTATAAAAAAAAGCCGCATCAAAATCCGTTGAGTAGGAACATAGGGGCAGAAAAACCGACTTTATTTTACTACTGTGTCCAAAAAGATGACATTTGAATTTAAACTGAATTTTTTGGAGAACTATTTTTTCTAGGTTGGTAGGACTGTCAGTAACATTAATATCAAATTTCATGTCAAAATATTAATTAGTGTTTGAGATCCTTGTCGTTTTGTGAGCTGCTAAAAGTGAGTTTTTCGTTTTTTGCGATTTCGAAATTTGTTGAGCAAAGAATTTGCATTAAATTTTGTTTACGGAATCAATTTTCTGCTGTGGATACGTTGAGGATGGTGCAGAAAGCCTTTGGTGATGAGGCTATATCTAAAAAAAATGTTGAGTGAAATAGTGAGTTCCAAGCCGGCCGTGAACATGTCGAAGACGAAGAGCGTCCAGGGCGACCATCAACCTCAACCGACGAAGCTCACGTTCAACAAATCAAAGATTTGGTATTGAAAAATCATCGATTAACAATTAGAGACCTTTTTGATGAAGTTGGCATATCGAAAGGCTCATCCAATACCATTTTGAAGGATGTTTTGGGCTTCAAGCGCGTCAAATCTCGACTGGTACATTGAATATTTTGGAAAAAAGGCGTCGCGTTGAAGTGTGCGAAACGATGCATTCCGACTACCAGGGTGTCATGAAATACATTATAACTCTCGATGCGACTTGGATTTATGCTTACGACCCCGAAACAACCGATCAATCGAACGAATATCGTGCCAAAAGAGAGCCGAGACCAAAAAAATCGCGCCAGAGTCGCTCAAAAATCAAGGTAATGTTGACTGTTTACTTCGATTATCGTGGCGTTGTGCATTATGAATTCCTTCCAATCGGTCAAACAGTCAACAAGGAATATTATTTGAACGTTATGCGTCGTTTGCGTAACGCTATCCGCCTAAAAAGGCCGGAATTGTGGAAAGACAATTATTGGTTTTTACACCACGATAATGCACCATCCCATACTGCCCTCGTAATTCGTAATCATTTCGCCAAAAACTCAACCCATATCGTTCCGCAACCACCGTATTCACCTGATCTGACGCCGTGCGACTTCTGGCTGTTCACCAAGCTCACACCGTTTTTATGCGATAGAGGAGATTCAAGCCGCAGCGAAGACGGAACTGAAGGCCATCCCGGAAAGTGACTACAACCAGTGTTTCGAAGATTGGAAAATCCGTTGGCATAAGGAGGGGATTACTTTGAAGGGGATGAAATTGATTTGGAAGAATAAATAAAGAATTGTCAAAATAAGTACAATGTCGCCTTATTTTTTGGGCACAGTAGTATATAACTGAAATGTTGATTCTTGCAAGTTGCAAGAGTATAAAATGTTCGGTTGCACCTGAACTTACCCCTTCTATATTTGTTTTAGATAAGGTTATTTGTATATTTCCTTTCTTTTGACTTAATATAGAAAATAAAAGAATTTTTTGAAATGACCAGATTTATGTTCGTTGAAATCTCTAAAAAATGTATAGTAAATATTGATACGGAAATTTTTCTCAGAAAATGCAAAAAAAGCCCTACCCATCTCTGTTATTAATTGATAACTATTTTCAATATATGTATATTGAATATTGGCACATACAACATTTTCTCCATCCTTTTTAGTCTGACAATGTTTTGCGTAAAGCCTTTCGCACTCTGACTTATCTTGCACACTGTATGCGATTTATAGCTGGGCTTACTTTGTTGGCATTGATTGCAAGCTGTCAATATTATCACACATAGTTTAACATATATAACTATGCATTATATATAAATAAATTAATATGCAAATAGGTATATTGCGTTTCCTCATAGGAGAATATTTACAATGGAAAGTAAAGGGAAAAACAAACCGTAATGACGCATTATTAGCAAACTACGTGCCATAATGCAAACACATTTAAACAAAATTTTTATAAGAAAAGTAGTTAGTTGGGATATTTATATTTACTAGAACAAGAAAGAGGGAAGTATAATACCCTTTAGAAATAAAACACTTGATTTCGATCGCTCAGACAAACAATATCGCTAAATTGCCTCAGCTCGATTTTACAGGATCTTCGACGTTTACTTGTGGATCATACAAACTTCACGTTACCCTGTTCAGGATAAGAAAAGCCGATAATTTTCACATTACAAGATCTCTTATTGAAAACTAAATCAGTACAGTATGTATTCTTAAAGGCTTTCGGAGAAGTTGTTTTTGTGCGAATTAATTCGTTTACTTTTTTCAGAAATACTTATGTAGCTTCAAAGAATTTTTTAATGCTCATTTTTTGTTAGTTTCTTTATAGGCTTTTCTACTCCAAACTAATACCAAATTTGAAGCACAATTTTAGCCGAACTATCCGCAGCTAGAATTGTTTTGTTTTTCTCTTTCGTCGAAACTCCTTATAATAAATCTGTAATATTAGCACTGAATCCATTAACTCCTTTGCTCTTAAGACGTTTCTACTTATTTGCTTTAGTGGAAAAAGGCCTTTTGTTAGGCTCTCCATTTCCACCAACTTTTCGTTTTTCAAAATCAAATAATTTCGTACAAATTTCTGTCCTTTTATTAATAGTGTGCTTTCTACTTAAGGACTCTAAGTGATCTCTCTCTTCTGCTTTTGATCTAATACAAAACTTACTCACTTCAATTAACACAAAGTGAAAGCACAATTTCTTAGTATCTAAACCAATTTTATTCATGTTTATGTTCTTATAACATTTACTTGTTTACAAGTATTTACACGAAGCGTTGTAACTGTCTTCCCTAAAACCTATGAGTTCATATGTTACACTAAAAACCGGCTCTTATTTTCGTCACACAAGTTTGCAATTTTTTTTTTTCTCACACGTACTCTAACACTCTTCAACTCCTTTAAGCTATTTGTGCACTTTTTCAATTTTTACCTGACTAGAATATTCAGTTTTTAAAAGAGCTACTCACCTTCTCTCTCAATGCGCGCGCCATAATCCTCTGGCCAACGATTGTGATCACTTAATCCACAAAATTTCGCTATCAAAGTCTGTAACAGCAAAGTCATTAGGGTATTCGCAGGTCCTGCTGACCGCGCAGCACATTCTGTGCTCAGGAACTCCATTGCTAAACCGTGTGACCACTACCCCGGCTGTTTTGCGACTAACTGTTAGAATGTATCGGACTTAAGTCGCAGTATTTTTTGCATTAGGCGTTTGGGATGCCGCGCGAAGTACACAACGATGAAATAGTTAAATGAAAAATTTGCATTTTTATACTCTTGCAACCAGTTGCTACAGAGTATTATAGTTTTGTTCACCTAACGGTTGTATCTATCACCCAAAACTAAGCGGGATAGATATAGGGCTATAAATATATATATAAATGATCAGGATAACGAGAAAAATTAAAATCCGGTTGACTGTCTGTCTGTCGCGTTCGTAGACGGGCGTAATCGGACCACGGCCACGCCCTCAAATCGCCATTAACCGAAAACATATAAAAAAAAAAAAATAACTAAGAATAAATTAAGATATAAAATTTTAATTTGGCATAAGGCATCACAGTAGCAAGGGGCCCTTGTGGGTAAACAATTTTTAAAAGGTGGGCTTGGCCATGCCCTCTAACAAGTTTAATGTATATATCTCCTAAGCTACTTAAGCTACAAAAACCAAATTTGCGTGGCACCGCCCACTCTTTCCCATCTCTCGGAACCCGACCAACCGATTTCGACTAAACTTAGTACGTATCATTCTTAGAACATTCCTAAGTTACAGTGTTAAAATAGCCAAAATCGGACAACAACCGCGCCTACTTCCCATATAACACAATTTAAAATTCCATTTGATTTGTTCACTTTCCAGTACACAAATCAAGAAGTAATTAATATAACCGAATAACATTTGCCGTAATAATAACCTCAAAGATGCCAGGCTTTGACCAAAAATTGACCAAACCCAACCAAAACTGTTGAAGACCCTAGATATCGAATATGTGGACCCCAGTATCTATATTTGACTTTTTACCAAAACTATCGGTCAATGTGCGAAATATAGAATATATATTCAGGGATTAACCTTCTCTGACATTGCAATGTCTGTATGTCAAAAATTGGTCGAATCGGGCCAATATTTCCCTGAGTCCCCATATACCTAATATAAAGATTTTCGAACTTCCAAGTGGCTTTATGCTGCATATATCACGCAATATTCGAGTTATTTTAATGAAATTGGGAGAGCGAGTTTTAATCAGGTTTATCTTTGTGTCTAAAATGGATAAATTTGAGCGAAAACTTGACCCAACCCCCTTATGACCTTTACCAGATTGTATGTGAGGTACTTTCGTTTTTGTAAGAAATCTTATGCCGAATTTGTCGGCTAGTGTATGAGTTATTTAGAGTACACAAGTATGTATGTATTTATAAAATTTCTTAGGTTCCAATCCTCTGCTTGACGTTTTACATACTAAGGTATTTCCATGGCTTTAATTCTTGCAAGTTGCCAGAGTATAAAATGTTCCATTGTACCCGAACTTAGCCCTGCCTTACTTGTTATAAATAGTCCACACCCCTCTATCACTAAGCAACGTCAGCGCATCCATGTAGTACATGCTAACTTTTGTTTTGAATTTTTTGCTCTCAAAAGTGAGAACTATTAAGTGATTAAATGCTCTGTGGCTTTACCACACCGGTAGCTGTAGAATCTAGAGTGTTTGATAATGTGCTCTTAAGCATGCTTAGACACACCTATATAGACGTTATTGCATACATGTATATAAGTATATATTTATGTTATGTTTTCACACTTGACATCTCAGGTAAACATTTCAGAGCACACACTTGATAGCACGAGTGCTGATAAGTGGTGCTCATGGGAAACTTTTGTTTTCATTTTTCATATACTCGTAAAGTATGTATGCACGCGTGCATATGGCGCTACCCTGTAGGAATCGTGAAATGGTTTAATTATATTTGTTTAATTTATTATTAAGGGGGAAAAAAGTAATTACCCACATGATATTGGCACCGAAGCTACTTCGGGTAAAACAAAATAGTGTAGGCTTCTAAATTGAGTTGTTATCGAATAAAAGTTGGAGAGAATTTTTTATATATTTTTTTTTTATTGTTACTAGTACTTTTTTAATGATTAAAACAAAGAAGTATCTCAGTTTTGAATTTTTTCATCATAATGCTATCTTCTTCGAGTTTAAAAGCATTGAAAAGAGTGGTTAAAAAAATACCAAGCGATATAAACTTAGGTAAGTAGCTAGAGGTGACCTATTGTGAAACAACCGAGACTAATATTCCCTCACTTTATTGTCCATTATCCATTCTCTCCATTATTAAATAAAATTCACACAGACAATTACAGCCTAAAACTCTCTAAATGCTTCGCCGCTCAGCGATTGTCAGTAAAGCTCTCAAGCTTTCTTTCAAGTTGAGGTAATGTCCAACAACAGATATTTGATAATTAATATTATGATTTACTTCTGCAATGTACAAATATGAGTTTTTTAACTATGAAGACACTCGTTTTCTTTTTTCCAAATTTTTCCCGTGGGGAATGAATGACATTGCTTATCTACGGAAACATATGTCTACACGCGTATAAGAAATTATTACAGTTAATTCATGCTAAGCGATCATAGCGGCGCTATCTCAATTAGTTCGATATATTTTTGAATTATTCCACATACAGCGATAGAGGGGAGCCAAAGAGTGATAGAAGAAAATAATAATATTTGCTGATCGTTATGCGAAATTCTAATCTAAAATTAAACATGTTAACATATGTAAAAATGCATCATGGCAGGTTATCTATCATACATAATACATGGTGGGTATTACTCTACAAGCTTACATACATATGTACATATATATAAGTCATATTAATATGTAGTACACACATGTTGTTGCACGAGCGATTTGTTATCATTTGTATACCTGGTTAACCGGTCGCATACTTAATATTTCTGTACTTTTCCATTTGGAATACAGTTAGTCAACGTATTGATCTATTGATGTATTGAACTGGAACCAGTTATGAACCGAAAATCTGATGTTTTCTGCTATTTGCCTAAACCATACCATACCGAACTACTTGAATTAGAAAGAAATTAATTAAATCAATAATCATAGTGATGAGCTGAGTAGGCGCGAGTTCGTTCCTCAGTTATTGAGATGTTGACCTGAAATTTTGCATACGTCATTTTTTCCTTAAAATGCTGCTCAGACTATCCGATCAAAGTCGAGTCATTGGGGCGATTCTCTTGCCCTTGCAAGATTGCAGATTGCAAAAATCCTATACCGAAATATACAAGAGCACGAGAGCACCCATTGCAGAATCTCCTGAGATATGAACGGCTGATTCTGTCAATTTATTGTAAATGGCTATTGTGCAGTGCTATTGTGAATTGGCGCATCTTCTGCATACATTTTTAACAAAAAAAACTGTAACAAATCTTTATAATTTAAATAGAAATTACAAAATCTATTTAAAACTTACCTTCCTCAACAATTTAACGTCAAAATATGTATTCAAGTAAAATTACAGCAAAGCCAGGGTTGCAATTATATTTTTGCGTGACATTGCACGTAAATAAACATGGGTTTTGGTCTGACATATTTTACAGCCCTTGCAAATATTTTTCTGCGTGTGTTTTTTGTTGTGCCGTTGCATTAGGTTGAAAAATCCGCAATTCTTGCACCGTGCAAGGATTTTGCAATAGCAAGAGAATACCCCTATTGAGTTTCTCTCTGCGTTTTAACTTTTAAATCGAAAAATCAGAGAAAAAAAGTATTTTGTAAGGTAATCAGTGAAATCTGATATGGACAGTTTGGGACTACTTCCAAGCAATTGGGCTTAAAACAAACCTCATTCTTAGCTGACTATATCTTTTTTATTCCTTTCCTTTATCGTTTTGAATATTATTTCGTTTTATGTGTTTCTGTAACTTTTACTCCAAGCCGTTATACTCATAATTTATCGAAATACCCTGAGGTAGGCTGGGAGGAATTAGAAATGCCGTCCCACAGTCCCCTTATACCGGCTTGCTGGTGAGTGCTCTCAGAGAGCGGTAGTGCAGGTCGAGTTGAAAACTGTTTCGCTGTTGGCTGTGATAATAGCTTCTCGACGGGAGTGCTTTCCTTTACAGAGGCGGGAGCGAATCTCGCTACACATGATAGTGGTCCGAGTCGATGTTAGGTCCTCGGAGCGTACGCATGCTAAATACATTGGAGACATGTCGTCCGTCTATCAGAACATGATCGATCTGGATTCGAACTTTTCTATCCGAAGAGTTTTCCGACTGTTTTACCAAAAATGTCTTCTTTGCTCACCCTGGTGTTTAAATTGCCAAGCACAATTTTTACACAGTTCATCCACCGAAATGAATGCAAGGATTCGACGACTGAGTCTTTCTCCCACTACTAAGCACGAATAAATGTCACAAAATCCTACTCGTCTACGTCCTTGTTCTCCAAACAGCGGAGCTTCGGCACCTTCCCAATTTAGGGAACGGACATTTAGTTACATGCCCTTAAATCATAGCTCTTATTACGTTTGCTGTGGTCGTCTACATCCGAGGCTGTTGTTTGACAGTTTTTTTTTTGCGTGACGAATCCCAAATCCAGCGCACAACCTCGCTAGGTGAGTAGTATAGAGTTTTGTACACTATATACACTGACGGACAAAAGTTTTGGCACAGTGGGTTTTGGTTTCTTGAGTTCTTCATAGATCCGTTAATATAAAAGGAAGGTTGAAATAATGTACTAGTCATTTGCTCATCTTTATACTATCTATCACTGTGCTTAATTTTGTTTATGTAATGCTTGTGGTTCTTTTGTTACAATAATTTAAATAAAAAACGAATATATTTCTGTGGACAAAAGTTTTGGCACAGTTAGAGTTCTTGGAAATAATTCCATTGATTTCGCTTAAAAAAGAAAAAAACTGACAACAACAAGTGACCGCATGATGCTGTACCATATAATAGAAACCGTTAACTTTTAAAGTGAAATATAGTCTTGCGTAGCGTGCATTAATTACTACAATTCAGTAAAATGTGTCGGAGGCGAGCAGAAACGACAGCAGAGGAGCGAAAAATTATTTTAAATCTTCATTCCGCCAACAAAAGCTATGCAGAAATTGGTGAAATAATGAAGTTAAGTCGTTTTACCATTCGGAGCATAATCAAGCGTTTTAAAGATGTTCCTTGTCTCCAGAGTTGCGAACGTTCGGGTCGTCCGCGCAAATTTAGTTCCAGAGAGGAGTAACATGTGGTACGTAAAATAAAAAAAATCCCAAACTGACTTCAACAAAGATTGCTGCTGAACTCAAGGAAGAACTAAATAAACATGTACATCCGAAAACAGTGCGGCGGGTGCTTATTCGTAACGGGTACAAATCCAGAATAGCTCAAAAAAAACCTCTTATCAGCAAGGCTAACAAAAAGAAGGGTTTAGAATTTGCTAAAGAGTATAAAAACAGACCTATGGATTTCTGGGAGAAAGTAATATTTACAGACGAAAGTAAATTTAACATTTTCCAAAGCGACGGTCGAATACGGGTATGGAGAAAGACAAATACTGAATTTGACAAAAGCAATGTTAGTAATACTGTAAAGTATAGAGGTGGAGGAGTCATGGTTTGGGGATGTATGGCGGCGTCAGGCGTTGGTAACTTAGTATTTGTTGATGGAGTAATGGACAAAACTTTCTATATGAACATATTGAAAGAAAACTTGCAAGGAATTGTAGAAAAGCTGAATCTTGGGAATCAGTTCTATTTTCAGCAAGATAATGATCCCAAACATACAGCTTATCATGTTCGTATGTGGATCATTCATCACGTTCCCCATGTTTTTGCAACTCCTCCTCAATCACCAGACTTGAATCCGATTGAGCACTTATGGGATGAACTTGGACGAAGGGTTGAAAAGCACAACGTAACAAGTAAAAGCCAATTAAAAGAGGTACTGCAGTATGAATGGACTAACATTGGATCTGAGGTGACAAGAAAATTGGTTCACTCCATGCCAAATCGTTTAAATGACGTTATTAAAATGAAAGGTTTGAATACTCGTTATTAAATTAGCATTTATTTTAATTTTTAAATAAATACTCAAAATGTGCCAAAACTTTTGTCCAATGAAATATATTCGCTTTTTATTTAAATTATTGTAACAAAACAACCACAGATATATCATAAATGAAATTAAGTATCGTGATAGATAACAGAAAGGTGAGTATATTATTAGTACATTATTTGAACCTACCTTTTAAATTTACGGAACTACAGACCACTGAAAGAACCAACAGCAGCTGTGCCAAAACTTTTGTCCGTCAGTGTATATTATATAGAGAATCGCTTGCTTCAAGGCCCACTCGCAGCCGCACCTCTGGTAAACAGACGCTGACTTCAGCGAAGCCATAAACCGAATATGTCGGAGTGGCTCCGTTTGTATGGTGCGCGGTGAGGAACCAAGAGTAGGAGTTGAGTAGACCTCTAAGACTGTAACTGCTTACCCAGAAACATGACTATACCCAAAAAGTTTATACTACCATATATTTGGAACTTCGAATCAAAGTCGCTATTAACAAGTAAGGAAGGGCTAAGTTCGGGTGTCACCGAACATTTTATACTCTCGCATGATAAAGTGATAATCGAGATTTCATTATCTGTCATTTACATATTTTTTTTATTTTGCTGTAAAATTAATTAGATATGGTTCTTGGCCCATTTTCAATTTTTAGAAAAAGTCTGGGTGCAGCTTCCTTTTGCCATTTCTTCCGTAAAATTTAGAGTTTCTGACATTTTTTGTTAGTCGGTTAACGCACTTTTAGTGATTTTGAACATAACCTTTGTATGGGAGGTGGGCGTGGTTATTATCCGATTTCTTCCATTTTTGAACTGTATATGGAAATACCTGAAGGAAACGACTCTATAGAGTTTGGTTGACATAGCTATAGTAGTTTCCGAGATATGTAAAAAAAACTTAGTAGGGGCGGGGCCACGCCCACTTTTCCAAAAAAAATACGTCCAAATATGCTTCTCCCTAATGCGATCCTTTGTGCCAAATTTCACTTTAATATCTTTATTTATGGCTTAGTTATGACACTTTATAGGTTTTCGGATTTCGCCATTTTGTGGGCGTGGCAGTGTGCCGATTTTGCCCATCTTCGAACTTAACCTTCTTATGGAGCCAAGAAATACGTGTACCAAATTACTCAAAGTACGGCTTGCACGGACGGACGGACAGACAGACATCCGGATTTCAACTCTACTCGTCACCCTGATCACTTTGGTATATATAACCCTACATCTGACTCTTTTAGTTTTAGGACTTACAAACAACCGTTATGTGAACAAAACTATAATACTCTCTTTAGCAACTTTGTTGCGAAAGTATAAAAATAAATAAAAATTCGCAACCCTGTTGAGAACTATGATCGGCACCATCAATCTATTATAATATTATTAAACTAGCTCACTCATCGTCTTATAGTTCTTAAACTCTAAAGAATGCACTGTAAGTTAAGATTAGAATTTTTTTCACCTTAATTTTATTAAGTCATTATAATAAAAAATAATTAAGCATTATTTTGAAATATTTAAAGTGTTACTGATATGTCAGCTCATACCTCTCACTGAGTTTTTCTTTTGCTTGTTATTGACGTAGTTATGCAATCACGCTGAACTTTGACGCGCTTATCAATTGCATTTTATTTCTCTTATACAACAACTTTTACATTCACATATGTACATGTGTTTAAACAAAAAATATGTACTATATATTATATTGTATTAGTGCGCAATACTTGGTTAATTGTGCATTCACCAGAAAAAGTAGGAACCGTACTAAAGAGGAGAGGTGAACGACTGATTTTCGAAGTAAATGTTGAAAATATAGTTGAAGTACCTCATTATATGACACAAAACAAGGAAGGACTAATTTCGACTTAAACCGCACTTTTTAAACACTTGCAGCTTGCAAGTATCTAAGCCGGCTAAATACCTTCAGGTGTTGGCAAAACTTTATGATGTATTAAAACATGTTGCGAAAGAATTCAACATTCATTATTAGACAAAGTCGAAAAGGTTATCCATCAAATTTGTTATTTAATTGAGTTCTAACGTGGTTCATAGACGCAATTAGCCTTATGACTATATATTGACATAAATTCAATCGAAGAGGCTTAATTTATTACACTGACTTGATGCGAAAAAAGTCAGACAAAGGATCGAAACTCATTATTTTAGGGATACGAGATGTAGACTAAGGTCTAAACCAATTGCAATCATATAAAACGCTAAAGCAAATTATTTTCAAGAAAGCTTGTCTGCTTAATTTTACCAAAACATCACTTTAAGGAAATATTGGAAACACGGAAGTTACTGAATAGAATATATTGATATTAGTTATACGTATGCTATAGTAAATTTATCCATTTTAGGCTTTAAGCTGCACCGGTTATTAGAAAGACTCTCAATTTAATTAAGATAACTCACATAATTGCCGATATACATACATACGAGTATGAGTAGGGTGATGTCCATACAAAATTTAAAAATATTTTTATTAAATAAAGGAATTATTGATCCGATTCAACATGTTTTTGACATACAGGTATAATACTATCAGAAAAAGATTCTCACCGAACTTCTATAATATGTCTTATAGCTTAACTTATACTTTCAATAAAAAATTCCCAATAGGAACTAGGATCTATATATTTAGTATCTGGAGGCTGGAATAGTTTTGATCCCACTTGGGCAATTGGAATTTAAAATTGTTTAATAAAAACAGGCCACCTTCCTTTTTTTGTTCTTATTTCGCATATTTTCGCACTTTAATGTAGAAATTTCAGGATCTATCTAGTAAAATCGGCCGAGTAGGACTTGAAATATGGTTTTTCGTTTAAGTATAGGTGGCGCCACACCCATCCACAGTATCGGACTACTTGTAGTGCCAAAACACCAAGTTTCATCAAGATATCATAATTTTTACTCAAATTTTTTGAGCATCAAAAATCAAGAAGCTTTGCTCTCCAACATTTTTAATTTACGTGCGAGCCCAAAAAATTAATATTAAGGTTTTTCAATCTTTACAGGCAGAGAGAAATGTTTACATGACAGTTTTCAGATTTTGCATTCCGGGAAAAGTATCACTTTTATTAAAGCCTTCCTACTTTTTTTCTGTTTTATTCAACTTTAAATTAAAAACCTCATCCGTCAGATATTGAAAAAATGCACCTCTTTGTTCATAGGTTTTGGATTTGACCTCGGTTCAAATATACATATGTACATGCCTATGCCCATATGTATGCACAATTTTTTGTAGAAGAGTTTCTTTACAGACCAGTGTAGTTTAAAAGTAAAAAAGTAGACTAACCTAGGTTAATCTAATCTAAATAGTCATAAAGGCGTCAGGTATGCTAGGACTTAATGGAAAATTTCAAACAATCTTACGAACTAAATCTTATCACTGTTTACAAAAAAAAAAAAAAAATATGTATATACTTGTATACGTTGCTCTGCGTGACATTTGAAGCTATTAGGATATTAAACACATTAAGGGTAATCAGAATCCGATGCATCGTCGCATATGCAAAAGTGTAAATGTAGCATTTTCCAATAGATCGTGAGCGACTGTTTTTTATTATATCTGAATGCAGCCCTGTTCATTGCAAAATTGACAGCTGATTTCTAGTTGTCAAATGTGAAATAAAATATTTGGTAAATATTCTCAGTAGCAATCATGCCAAGGAAAAGCGAAAGAGAAAAAATTCTTAATTATTTGGTAGAGAATACGGCAAAAGATATTCTTAATATAATAGATAAAAGTTGGTGACTAAATATCTTTTTATATTCATGGTTCCTTTTTTTATACAGAAGTGGACGAAGATGGTGAGGCGGTCGACAAAATTTTAGACGAATTGGATATGAATGTTGGATTGGATGTTGGAGTTGAGCATGAAGTCCCAAAGTCACCAGTATGGCGTAATGAAATCTTGAATAAATTCGACGAACACCGGTTCCGCCAAATGCTTCGAGTAAGCAAGGAACAATTTAACAATATATTTCACCTAATTAAGAACGATCCGGAATTCAATAAAGCACATTCCTCGAAACAGATTCCTATGGATTTGCAGTTAGCAATTGTACTTTATCGTCTGGGCTCATGCGGAGAGGGTGCTGCATTGGAAAAAATTTCAACATTATTTGGTGTAGGAGATGGTGGAAATCTATCAATAATTACGAAAAGAGTTTTCAGTGCTATACTAAGGTTAAGAGATTCCTTCCTTTTTTGGCCAAATGAAACAGAGCGATCAGAAATTGTACATGCTACGTATTCCGAAATGCCATTTTGCATTGGCTATATTGATGGTACGGAGATAAAGCTTGCAGAATCGCCAGTTATCGATCCTATATCATTCTTTTCTCGTAAGCACATATACTCTATTAAAGCCCAAATAGTTTGCGATTATAAACTTAAAATACGACATGTAATGGTGGGACATGTTGGCAGTTGGCATGATGCGAGAGTATACCGCAGCAGCTCACTTTTCTTCCAAAAAAACAAATTTTTTTCGTCACAGCAGTGGTTAGCTGGTGACTCAGCCTATCCTTTGTCCGAAACTATGATAACTCCATTCCGAAGTAATGCTCGAGTGCTAGACATAAATTCTCGAATTAATTTCAATTTGCGTCACAGTAAATTTCGAGTTCAAGTCGAGCATTGCTTCGGCCTATTGAAGAAGCGGTTTTGCAGTCTAAAGGAGTTCAGAGCACGCCTTATAAATAAAGAAAGCCAAAATTTATGTTGTGATTGGTTTGTTGTGTGTTGTATATTGCACAACATACTACGAGAGCATGACAGCACAAACTACGAATATACAAATCTCGATGAGGACACCACGTACACTGATGACAACGATGAGAAAAGCGAAGATGTACAACCAAACAGTAAAGGGGAAACTAAAAGGCTAGCAATACATTCATTAATGTTTGAATAAACCCTAAAAAAGTTAAATTTTATTTTACTTCATGTATTTCATTTTTATTTCATACAGAGCTATTCGTTCGTATTTTTTCCATTTCAAGCCTCATCTTGCTCCAATTTAATTTTCTTACATAAGTTTTAGCTCTTTTTTTCAATTCAATTTCAGCTTTTGATAGTTCTAGCTGCTTCTCCAACTGTTATTTTTCAAATTGAAGTTTTTCTTTTTCAAATTGAAGCTTTTCTTTTTCCAACTTCATTCTGTTTTGCTGGTAAACCATCAAACAAGCCGCTGATGTTTTGGGAGCCTACATTTTCATTTTTTTAGCCATGGTTTTAACTGATTGTGGAAAATCAGTCCCAAGTGGGAGTGGTTCCCGCGAAACTGTTGGCGGTGGAAATGCTGATAGTGAGGCTATTCGCGCTGAAATTGCTGGTGGAAAGACTATTGGCGGTGAATGTTCTGGTGGGGAAATTGTTGACGGCTGTGGCGCGATAAGCAGCAAGTCATTGCCCGTGTCGGCAGCGCAGAAATTATTTTGTGCATGCGATTTAGCTCCGAAAATTTTGTGTAGGCGATTGTAATGGGGGCACATTTTCTCAATTTTTTCTGTAAAAGATTTAATCACTTAAGTTCCCAAAGCACTTTCATGCATTACATCCATTTCATCAATTCCAGCGCCAGTTGAGGTGCGATAATCATTCCCTTTTTTGAATGTACTTTTTAGGTGGCGTACCTTCCACCGCAGCAAGTCCCACGTGGCTTCGATTCCTTTAACCACAATGCATTTTTTGTAAAAAAATTGTGCTGTTGGAGCCTAATAAAAGTAAATAATAAGCATTTATACATTTCAAACTTCTTAAAATGTTTACCTCAATTTCATCTGCTTCCTCCAAAAAATCCAAAAGCTTGTTGATTTCTTCCTTTGTCAATTTTTTGTTCGGTCGCTCCCTTTTCACTTTTTTATCGCTCATATTGCTGTAAATAGTTTTATTAAGTTTTAAAATGTTAATTCTTTCAAATTTCTTTTCTTACCAAAAATTTTACCTGACGCGCCAAAAATCAAAACAAATATGTATGCAAAAGAAATCAGCTGTTTGAAATGCAATACTAATTTGCACATATACAATAGGGGTTGAGTGTAGCATTTGCATAACAGTGTTGCATTTGCAAAACACATGTAATTTGTTTTTTTTTAAGAACATAATGCAAAAATATTTTGCACATGCACCGAAATTTGCATTTGCAAGACCATTTGCACCGGATTATGATTACCCCTATTATTTAATCCCAAATATGAATCAATTTCCTTATTCTTTAATGTGAAATATCTTCAATATTTTAAAATCAATAGGTGAGCCAATATTTAATTGCAAGTTATGTGGTGGCATTCGTAGGCTAAGCCGGCGAATTCAAAAAATTCAACAGAATATTTGACTGCTTCGTCAGGATCGGTAACAATGTCGTTCGATTTGAACAATTTCTCATTGCCGGGCAATGACCGTTGTATTTAAAAGAGTGAATATCAATATTTTTTGCAGCTAAAATAGCTCGTTCAGGAAGTCACGCATGATTAGTATAAATCAAAAACAATTATGTGGAGCATTAATGTATTTTCGTTTAGCCAAATTAATTTAGTATATTGAAATTATAACCAGTTTTTATCTTCCGTACACCTGGCTGCTAGATTAAAGATAATCCGTAATTGTTCAAACAACTCCTGTGCGAATTTAATCAACACATGTGAACATTGTTCAGAAAAATTTGAAAAATATTACTTTAATTGCACACTATATTTGCACTAATTACAACCTAATATACACGCATTATTATACAAATATGCGAAGTTTTAATTATTATTTTGAACAAAGAGTTTTTGCTTGGTAGCGAGGCTGCGTTGCAGGTATAAAACATTTTTAAATTATCTTTTTTATTTCTAACAAAATTCTAAGCTTTAAAAATATTCCTGCGGATTATTTCTCTACTTTATTTTTCAGGTTTTACAATTTGGTAACAAAATGTTTTGCTTCACAGCAGCCTCGACCTCATTTTACTACATTTGAGGATTCTGTTGATCTTCATTATTGTGAAATCGCAACATCTGATTCGTATTTAAAGTGCGCGTCATATTTAAATTTACGTAAATTATCTAATTATCCGTGCATTTATCACAAATGTAACGGGAAATCCATGTGAAGTACCAAATCTGTACGAATGGGATGTCAAAAAATGCAAACAAAGAGAGACATGTTTCGATTGGTATTGTACATTTTGCTCAAATCTTTCAGAATTTACTCGCCCTTATCAGTGCGTTGCAGCTTAGATAAATTTTAAATAACATTATTTGTTATAACTAAGTAATGATTTTTTTTTTAATTTAAATTTTAAAATAATTTTTTTTAATAATTTTTTATTTTTTAATTTAAATTTTAAAATAATTTTTTTTAATAATTTTTTTTTTTTAATTTACGCTGGTAAGTGGGTTATAAACTTAGATTAAATTCTTAATTTTAGCTGTTTCTGTAGCTGAGCAGCTTAAGATCGCAACGTTTAAAACTCTCTTGCCTTTTATGACTCGGCTAATTCCGCTCGTTCGCAGATTGCGCCCCTCGCATCGGTTGGGCGGGAGGAGGGTAATCGTTGGGTATTATTATTATTAAAAAGGAACAATTTCTGAATTTTTTTCTACATACAACACATCCTCATTGGATTCCCTTCAAAGTGGTTCAGGCCATTTCTCATTTCATGCAACGATTTAGTCAGCTATAGCGAAGAGACAAAAACCCAACTTATTTTTATATATAAGAAGATGTATATCTGTGAAATTTGTTTTTGTGTTTTCATTGCAAATAATATAAATAAATTTATTTAGCGGGAATAAATTAGCATATTCTTTCTATCGTAGATCATTTAATTCAACTCCAAACTCAAGTAGCTCAAAGAGGTTTGTTTTATTGCCAGCGATTGCTGGTTCGCATACTTTTACAGGATACTTTTAAGGATTCTCCAAGCGTTCTTAATCGTGGAAAGTGACTTTTCACCAATTTATCACACACCAGTTGTGTTGTTTTTGGAAAAATAATTAAGCATTCTTTTGCGTTGATGTTGTCGCCTTCATAAGTGAATAGTCCACAATCGATTTTATGACCTGCTTGCACTTCTTCTAATCTTCGAAACCCTTCCCAAACTATATTTGGGAAAGCCTTCGGTTATTTCTTCCATGTACCGTCTTGAAGTGAATTTTTATCAACTAAACAACTACATTTTGAATAGAAAACTATTGTCAATCTGTGCATTTTATCCTTAATTTCAACGTTTTCACTTCACCCAACTCTTTCTCAATTTTGTTTATTTACTAAATAATCCTTAGGAAAGCTCTTTAGTTTCAACTTCAATCCAGCTTACACCAATAGCATAAGACATCCCTCGTTACAGTGATACTGGTAGCATCGCAAACCGCCATGGAGGTGGTCATCAAAAGACTGCAACGTCACGTGAGGTGGTTGGGAAAGTGAAGAAGGGACTTGAGCGAAATCCACGACGAAGTGCCAATCAAATGGCTAAAGAAATGAAAATATCCGACCGCAGTATCCGACGCAGATTGAAAAATGAGCTCAAGGTCAAGCCTTACAAGTTCCAAAAGGCCCATGATCTCACACCGAAGCAGCAACCAGTAAGACTTGAGAGAGTGAAGCAGTTGCTTCGCTTGGCCGAAAGCGGTTAAATTCCAAACATTGTGTTTTCTGACGAAAAACTTTTTCCAATTGAGCAATTCGTAAACTCTCAAAACGATAGGGTTTACTTGACAAACCGTTCATACGAGAATCTAGGTCATCGGTTGGCCACCAGGAGGCAGCACCCACCACAAATAATGGTTTGGGCCGCTGTCACCGCAGATAGGCGCTCTCCAATTGTTTTCATCGAGCCTGGCGTCAAAGTAAATGCGACATATTATAGGGAAAGTGTTCTGGAGGCTGCTTTGAAGCCGTGGGCAAACAAACATTTTAGTCGCAAACCATGGACGTTTCAACAAGACTCAGCACCGTCTTACAAAGCGCGAGTGAATCAAGAATGGCTGAAAAACAACGAACTTCATTACGACCACACAATGGCTCTCGAATTCATCAGATGGAAATCCTATGGATTATTCTTACTGGGCCATTTTCGAGAGCAAGGTCCGAAGTAAGAAATACACCAGTCTCGAGATGCTGAAGAAAGCCATTGTCCGTGAGTAGGCCAAAATACCGGCAAGTCACATTCGCGCAGCTTGCGATTCGTTTTTTGGCCGTCTCAAGGCCATAGTTAAGGCAAAAGATAGTCATATCGAGCAAAAGTGAATTGGTCCTGAATTTATGATTATTTTCACACATTTGGACTTCAAAATAAATAGGAATAATTTTCCAAACCGAACCTATGGCTTTTTTAATTGGTTACACCTCGAGTGCCGGACCCTGCACAGTAGACAAACGAAAATCTTTTTATTTACTGGCCTAAGCGGTTTCCACGCGGTTATAGCCGAGCGCGCCAGTCTTTCTTCTGTTTCGCTGCTTGGCGACAATTTGAGATCCCAAGCGTAGCCAGATCCTTCCCCATCTGGTCTTTTCAAAACTTGCAAATTTGCCCACGAGAGAAACATGAGGAAAAGAAAATAAGAAACAGGTAATGATATACAACACCCAAAGATTAAAAAACAGTATTAAATAACAGAACCTTTTACAGTACACTGGTGACAGAATGCCCACGATTAAGGCCCTTGGATCCATGTTTCTTAATAGGTACGTACGTACCATTCAGAAAAGTCACATTAAAAACATCAACCCTTCAAATCTCCTAAAATTTCCAAGGGCTTCAGGATTGAACGAAACGCTATGAAAGAATCACAGGTCACAATACACCGATGGTTGCGCTGCGTCCCTCCCAATGTATCTAACCATCTATTTATAATTTGCCAAATTTATCTTTTTAATTTACTTTTTCTACATTTTTCAAATACTTTTTCTTATAGTAAATATATTTTAGACTAAGTAGTGCTTGACTACGTTTCGATCAAATTATCTTTTTCGTAAAACTCAACTTTCAGTTCGTCATTTATTAAATAGATCTGATATTACACATATTTTTCTCCCGAAAAAGATTATATAAAATCATTTCGAGTTCTGCTTTGTATGCCTTGCTTTATCTATGGTCTTCATTCCCTTTTTATCAACGTTTGTATGGTGTGTTCACATCACACCTGTTATTTAAATAAAAATACGGGGTTAGTAGAAGGGCTACCACACATCACGCCAATCCTGTCGCATGAAGTCGGCTGCCTTTTCGGCAATCATAATCGTAGCCGCATTTGTATTTGCGCTGGGCACTTTGGGCATTATGCTAGCATCGACCACACGCAAATTGTTCACACCGCGTAGACTTAAGCGTGGATCCACACAGCTGGTGTCATCGGTTGCGGGCGCCATTTTCACCGTGCCCGACTGATGATAAGTGGTGGAAGAGAAATATTTTATGTAACAACGCCAATAGGCATCGCTCTGCAGTTCAAAAGTGTCGCACTCAGCGATTGTAGGCAATACTAGGCTAGCATTCATTGCTCTATAGGCTGCGGTCTTCAATAGTTGCTCTTGGAAGCGTATGGCGCGCAGTAACGTAGCCACATCCTCCGCATCATTGAAGTAGTTGTGTGTTAATATTGGAGAATCCTTATAATCCGCGCTGCGTAGCCGTAAATTTCCGCTGGATTTTGGTACTGAGAGTATATTGAACATGCCCAAAATATCGGAAACCTCAATAGCGCTGCGTATTTGTGCTTTAAAGTACTCGTTGATACTAAGACCCCGGAGAAATATTTCCAGGCCAGCGAAATCGCCACGACGCACAATGAAATGATGAAATTCCACGTCGGGATAAGGGCTGTTCTTAAGCGTGTTGATGAAGCCGGTGAGAGAGGCTGTACCGTGTGATGTTAGCGGTCCGCTACGATGTATGAGATAATTGTATGTGCTATCGAAGCTATCTTTTAGCGTAAGTTTACGTGCTACACCTTCGTTCAGTTTTAAAAAAGTCACAACCTGTGGGTGATCATTCAGATTATCACCGATTGGCAAATCATGCACGAGTGGTATCTGCATTGTCTTTAAGTGCGCTGCCGGTCCAACGCCAGACAGCATTAAAAGTTTTGGTGATTCAATCGCACCCGCCGACAAAACCAGCTCTTTACCAACACTCACGCGCATTTTTCTTTCATTTCGCACAGTGAAGCTAACGGAGCGTACATTTTTACCACTCTTGTCGAAATTCAGTTTGGTCACGTGTGCATTTTTAATCACTTGCAAGTTTGGGCGCTTAGCAACACTCGCCAAATGCCCCTTGCTTGGACTCATGCGACGCCCATTCATTATAGTACCCGGTAAGTTGGAATATCCGGTCTCACTGCCGTCGGTGAATAAGTGTACACGTGGTATGCCCAGTTCTGCGGTGCCTGCATAGATCATTTGTTCTATATCCGGATCGTTAACTGGAAATGCACTGAGTGTTACGTAACCTCGTGGATGTGTATCATTACCTAATGGGCGGACGGAACGTTCAAAATATGGCAGCACATCGTTCCAACCCCAACCTATATTACCGGCCTGAGCCCAGCTGTCGTAATCAGCGCGATGCCCACGCACATATAGCATACCATTTACACCACCCGAACCACCAATCATTTTACCACGCGGCCAATAACAGCGCCGATCAACCAAACCCCAGCAGGCCTTCTCGCTATACTCAGTCAAGTAATTCCAAGTGGCATTTGTGTGCTCCAAAGAAAATAAAACGCCGGGCACCTGTGTATAAGAATGTGGGCGATAAGAGAGCTGTTCTATTCGAATTTTTGTATATGCGCACCTCAGATTCTTGCGGCGGATCACCGCCTGCCTCCAACACCAACACTTTCCACGCTGGATTCTCGCTTAACCGACTAGCTATTACTGAACCCGCCGAACCTGCGCCAACCACCACAAAATCGTACTCATCTGACTCCGTGCGGCCCAGCAATGCATTAGCGTAGTCCGGCGGCCACAACTCGGGTGGCGAGATAGCACATTGAGCCGCGAGGAGTGCTTGTATTAACGCGCTGACCATAGTATTGAAGGGGCCAATACTCTGTGCGGCGCACTGAGCTTCCAACAGCGGCAGCGGCATTCTTCGCTAGCAGCCGGTTTTACTAAGCGATTGATAAGCAAAGTAATTCGTAATAATGATTTATAAATAGCACTTTTTAGACACCAGTTGCTGCGTAATTAATTAAGTTATCAAACGTATCTTCCCACTCACATTGACCCGAAGACTACTGAGGGGCACCGCAGTGCAACGGCCTTAAATGATGCTGTTTAAACTCGCTAAAGCGTGACAATTTTATATGTAAATGAGTTTCTTATGCTTGTATTCAAACACTTTTAGATATTTTCGTTTTATCCAGCGGCAATTTAGCTTGGAAACTGACGGATCGCATCACAGCCGTTTCGCTTTATATAACGGACGCGTGCGCAAGCGTTTAATTGCCCTTTTTCAAGTCATTGCTTTAATGCATTTTGTGTCAATGCCTGCTTACTTACATTAATTAATTTTATTTTTAAGATTTTTTGCACAAAACCTTACACTGAAACAATGCTTGTTGAGTTGCAGTTGAAGAAAATAGCGCAGGTTCATTAAAAATGCTTATCTCCAATTGCTTTCAGATCTCTGGATGTAAGTCTTTTGATGTTATTATTAGTAATAAATACACTTAAGTGCTAAAAATAAAGGAAGAAACATTGTTGATGTTTCAATATTATTAGAGTTTATCTCGATAACGAAAGCTACTGAAATTTCTTTTGGCTGAGAAGATCTCCGCGGTTAGTGCCGCTAAAATTGTCCTCTTTCGTTTTCAAGTGATTGAAAAAGGCCAGATTTCCAAACATTTTTTTTTTTGGAAATCTCTTTAGCTGGTTAAGAAGCTTTTCATGACATCCATCTTTAATGCAAACTCTAAAATGTTAACGAGTACAGTTACAAACCCTTAATGATCTTTTTTTTTTTATCCAAAAGTTTGCAAATGCTTCAGTATCTCAAATTAAGGTTAAATTGTGTGGTTTTTAGGAATAGCCATACTTTTTGGATTAACTATGTCATAATATATATACTAGTGTATACTAGTCCGAATTCATTATCATTGGGACAATCTGATACTATAATGCAAAAGTAGCAGTAATCGACTATCGATAATAGGGTGATTTTGCATGCGGCTAATCATTATCCACACGCCTGTTCATTGCTATGCCCAGAACTGGATCAAAAGACCATCGCGAAACACCAAGAACCAGCCATAAAAATATTGAGCCAGACAATATCTAAATCAGCCAATTCGACGGGTTCATAAAAAATCTGGCAACTGAGATGTTTCAACTTTAGTCTAGTGAAAGCAGGACAGTGGAGGTGAAAATGTCTAGATATAGCACAGTATCCGATTAGGGCACCTAACATTGTGGACCTAGCTAAGAGCTGGTAGTACCATATTGACCTTTTAAAACGGTTAATGAAAATTCGTATGTTAATTCCTCTTATTGCTTTGAGTAATGCGTTTTTGTCCTAATATCGGTCGATGACACAATAACTGTTGTGAGCAGAGAAGTCCCGCAGTGAATTCAACGTCATTTTTTGGTTACGACACTCACTTAAAAAACGTAAATAACGGAGGATAACGTAACGAAAGTCCACAGTCTTGAACTGGTAGACCTTAGATTTAAGCCCTGCGATATAGTTGAGCTAATAGACATTTGCGAGATAAATAGCAGGACCGCAAAAAATATTGGAAAAACTCAACAACTTATTTACCTTCTGTATAAGTCTTCGAACATGGCCTGAATTTTTCGATTGAAAGTACTAGGTATCAAAAAAGCGAGAAGAAGTAACGGTTAAATAAAAGAGAGGTAATATGGAAAAGCTTTTGTGTTCATAAACAAGTCCATTAGAGGCGCAGTCAGGTTAACCGACCCCATTATAAAGCAGGATTTTGAAACAAAGTCCTGTTGGATCTTCTGTAGACTCATTCACATACCGAAGTAGATAATGCTTCATAAATAAAATATATTCCTTAAGACTTTACATCATTCATAATGATTCTTTTTCATTGATTTATAAAATTCATAAGAAATACTAAATTTTCCCAAAAATAATCAAACTTCAACCGTTAATGTCTTTTAAACGGTTGGGTTTACGAAAAAATCGTAGAAACCTATTTTGTAGAGCATTCAATTTCCTACAAAATCTAAGGAACAAGATATTTTTTCAAGCAGTTGGAAGCGAGCTATAAATTTTTCTATCTGATAATAAGAAAAAATAGAAAACTGTAACTGTTACAATTAAGAACTCATTCTTGGAGAGGCTTCCTTAGAGGTGTCTAGGAACCTATTTTTCAGAGTACCAAACAAAAAAAAATGTTTTTTTTTTGAATCACCCTAATACCCATTATATTAATTTTAGCCTCTTTGGTTGAATTTTCCTATATCACATACGAACACGAAGTAAAATGTAGTAATGAAGCTACAGTTAAAATTATGCAAATTTGATTTTATTCTAATCGGTTTCTTCGTCTAGTGTAGGTCTTTCACAACTTTCTTTTAGATTGGCGCAGCCACTTTTAATGTGTCCATATATCAACTAGTGTGTATTTTATGATATAATTAGTAAATATAGTCCTTATTTTAAGAGTCCAGCAATGGTTTCTCAACATAAACAAAAAATCATAGTAATCAAAACGAACTCAAGGTTATCAAAGTAACTTACCGGACTACAGCCGACTTAAATACAGGATATTTATATACATATGTACGTATCGTTAAATGCACATGCAACAAATACTTAAAAATCTCCAATCAAAAATGCCAAACAAAGCTTTACTGAACTTTACTAGTACCAGAAATGCTCCTCTTCTGAGTCCTCTTCCAACCAATCTTCTCGAATGAAATCAACTGCCTTTTCAGCTATCATTATTGTAGCGGCATTTATGTTGGCGCTGGGAATTTGTGGTATGATGCTGGCATCGGCTACGCGCACATTACCACAACCGTCCAAAAGCAAACGTGGATTCACACAACTCGTCTCATCCGCTTCTGGTGCCATTTTTACCGTACCACATACGTGATAAGTAGTAGAGGAGAAATACTTCATATAGCAACGCCAGTAATCATCGCTTTGAGGTTCGTGGGTATCACATTCATCTATGGGCGGAAGTAGTAAAGTGGCATTCATTGCCCTATAGGCTGAAGTCTTCAACAATTGCTCTTGGAAACGTATAGCACGAAGTAAGGTATTCACGTCTTCAGGTTCGCTGAAATAGTTTGGTGTCAGTTTAGGCGTATCCTTGTAATCGGTGCTGCGCAGACGTATCTGTCCCTTAGACTTTGGATGGGAGAGTACATTGAGCACGATCAAAATGTCAGCAGTTTCCAACGCCTTGAGAAGTGTGTTTTTGAAAACGTCATTAAAATCAGGACCATTGAGGAAAAGCTGTAGTTCAGCAAAATTACCACGTCTATAAAAATAGTGGTGAACTGATATATCTGGATACGGACTATTCTTCAGCGTATTAACGAAACCTGTTAGCGAGGCGCTGCCCTGAGCGCTTAACGGGCCTTTCCGATAAATGAGATAGTTAAAAGTGCTATTTAAGGAATCTTCCTTTGTCCACGCACTCGATTTGTTCTCATTTAATTTGAAGAAAGTCAAAATATGAACATGATCTTGCAGATTATCACCAATGGGCAAATCATGTATAAGCGGTATATTCAAATCAGCCAAATGTTTTGCTGGTCCGACACCAGACAACATCAACAGCTTTGGTGAATCTATTGCACCCGCCGACAACACCAACTCCTTGCTAACGTCAACTTTCAGTTTGTATTTATCTTGCAGTATGAAGCTCACTGAGCGCACATTTTTACCACTCTTGTCGAAATTTAGTTTCGTCACGTGCGCATTTTTAATCACTTGCAAGTTGGGTCGGTTTGCAACTTGAGCGAGATGTCCCTTACCGGTGCTCGTGCGACGTCCATTCCGAGTATTGCCCGGTATGTTGGAATACCCGGTCTCACTGCCTTCGGTGAATACGTGAACGCGGGGTATGCCCAACTCTGCACTGCCTGCATAGATCATTTGTTCTAACTCCGGATCGGTGACTGGAAAAGTATTGACTGTTACGTAGCCCTGGGGATGTTTGTCACTACCCACTTTGTGTACGGAACGTTCGAAATACGGTAACACATCGTCCCAACCCCAGCCTTCATTGCCAGCCTGAGCCCAACGGTCGTAATCACGGCGGTTTCCACGCACATAAAGCATGGCATTAATAGCACCTGTGCCGCCAATAATTTTACCGCGTGGCAAATAGCAACGCCGATCAACAAATCCCCAGCAGGCATTGTCACTATACTCAGTCAAATAATTCCAAGTATAATTTGTATGCTGCAAGGCTAAGGAAAAGTTTGGCACCTGTAGAAATGCGAGAATGGGGATGAGAATTGTTTCATTCTAATAAGTTGACATGCCTACCTCTGACTCTTGTGGCGGATCACCACCTGCCTCTAACACCAAAACTTTCCAGTTTGGATTCTCGCTCAGCCGACTGGCCATCACTGAACCCGCTGAGCCCGCACCTACCACCACGAAATCATACGTGTCCAAACCATGTTCCAATGCATGAACTGCGTAGTCTTTTGGCCACAGCTCGGGCGATGAGATTTCACACTGTGCGACCAGCAGAGCCTGGATTAGCGTGGTCACCAAGTTGTTGAAAGTGCCAACGCTTTGTGCAGCGCATTGGTTGTTCAGTACATTTGACATTGTGACTCTGAAAAAGTAGTCTGTGCTCATCACTTCCTTCAAATATAACATCTTTTTATCTTTACCCTTCAATATACTTAATATCTATATTTTATATGAAGTGAATCGGGGATTATATTGGTCCTTGTTGTAAATTGGTTTTGTAGCGCTTGTCTCAGGAATTGATTTGTTAAACTTGCCACAGTATTAAGTACTGACTGAGCTGATCATAAGAACCATACTTTTATGATAGTGGTTAGTAGAGTAAGTGCGTTTCTCATGCTTGTTTCAATGCAAATTAATGCATTTAGTACTAATATTGTTAACATTTATTGATAATTACGCGTATAACTGACTGGCGATGAATAGAGAAGGCATAGACATGAACGTAAGTGCTACAATTATGATCTAAGAACGGTGAACTTCAATGGTGTTTTCAAGGAATGCTGTCTAAAGATCACAGCATCTCATTAGAATTATGTAATTGAGGAGAACGCAACACGCAATACAAAAATACAACTCATAACAATAATAATTATCAGGTTGTTTAATAAGTTTTGTCGTTTCAAAAGAAAAACAGAATTTTATGATTCAAAATACACTTTAGTATTCAGTACAATCCCCCTGAACTGTAATACACTTGCTCCAACGATCATCCAAACTGCGGATCCTATCCCTGAAGTGAGAATCCGGAAGATCTGCAAAATGCGCTTTAACAGCCGTTATGACCTCTTCCTTTGGTTGAAAAACGGAAACAATGGAAGTCGCTGGGGCCAAATCTGGTGAATACGGTGGATGCTCCAACAATTCGAATTTTAATTCATGGGTTTTAGCTATTGTCAAAATACTGTTGTAGCACGGTGCGTTGTCCAGATGAAAAAGAATTTTTGGAACGAAGTTCCCTACGGCAGGCTTGGAGAAGATAGGGATTTTGCTGCGGGAGCTAACTGAAAAAAAAGTGATAGTAAAAACCGTAAGAAATAACTCGTAAGAAAAATACTGTAAGATCGCTAGTTATAGCCTACTTTTAGGTCTTGCAAAATAATTAGGCATGAAAATCTGTAACATTATTGCGTATGGAAATTAGTTTTGAGTGTAGTGCGGAACACATAGAGCGCGACAGACTGCAAACTACATCTGTCAAATATTAAAATACAGACGTTCTTATGGACACTGTTATTTTGACAGCTGCACGACTACACGACTGCAGGCCGACAGTTGTTGTTCCCGCTAACTTGAATATTTCCTATATTTGTAGGACGACAGTAGAGTTGACAGTAGAATGGAAGATAGAAAGAGGAGGTAGAGTGGTGATGTCACTAATATGTAAAATGTAAAATTATTCACAGGTCTAACAAACTTGACGTTATTTTACAAATAAAAGCATAAAATAGCTCTATTATAGCTCTATTATATCATTTGTAATAACAATTGATAATTTAAAACAAAAAAATATTTACCAATTTTTATTTAGATATAATTTGAATTATTTTTTTATTTTACGTAATTCATTATTTCTTAAAATACTAAATTTTCTTAATACTTATCTGTACTTAAATAAAAACTAATCAGCGAAATTTTAGAGAAAAATCAGGACAACCTACGTAAAATAAAATTAAGCACAATTTTTTTTGCAAATTGTATCGATTCTACATTATCCGAAGGAACTTCGTTCCTACCTGGTGTCCCACGACAGCACATTTCTTGTTTTCTTCTGCAACCCGGGTCTTTTTCACGAATTTATGTCGTCCTAAGAAGAGTGTACCACAAAACAAAACAAATTTGGGCTGGTAGCAACGCCCACTCTTACCGAACGAAAAAACTTATTGAACAACCTGCAAGTAGTGTTCTCAAAATTTGTAATACTTACAAAATCCAACCAATTGGTAGAGTAATAGCGGTTATGTAGCGATTCGATCATAGTCGAACGACCTTGAATCTCTTTTATTCGCTTCTGTCTCTTTTTTTTGCAATACTCTTTTTTTTATACTAAGCAAACGAACATTTTGGTTAACTTATACCGCATATATCAATCAACATGTGAGATATTTTAAAGAAATTATACTCCAGTTCCTTTCAGCAAAAACCTCCGGTCGTTATACCATATACTTATGTATATTGAGCAATGATATATTTTTCAATGTGGTATGTGAGGCACTATATTTAAAAAAAAAAACTCAGATACCATCTTTTTCTGTTAAATATGACCAAAAAGGATAAAATCGTCAATACTAACGGGTGGGTCATCCAATATTTTAAATTTGAATTATCTATACTTCGACATTGGAAACATCAAATACCATTCGGAAAGTGACAGAAGTCACTAGAAGAAAACTGGGAAATACTGAAAACCTTTTTCCAAAGTTCGTTTGACCGAGGATGGTCAATTTTACCGAAAAATCATCTTTTCGGACGAATTGTCGCATTTGGGGCACAGAAAAACCGCACGTAATCGTCGAGATGCCAATGCACCCAGCACGAATCACTGTATGGTGCAGATTTTGGTCTGGTGGAATCATCGGCTCATTTTTCTTCGAAAATGAAGAAGGAACCGCCGTAACCATCAATGAGCGATATCGCGCAATGTTAACCGAATTTTTCTTCAAGCAAATTGAAAAGGAAGACTTGGACAACATTTGGTTCCTGCAGGATGGCGCGACGTGCCATACAGCAAACGCTACACTCAATCTTTTACGCCCTATCTTCGGATTTAAAATTTTATATGGCCCACCCTATAGTATTCTCAAACAAAAAATGGGTCATCAAGACCTATTCTAACATTATTTCTTCACTTTTTTTTTGATGAAAAACTTAACATTTTTACTTTTAAACTGGAAAATTTTTAAAAGGAATTAACAATGGATGGTTCCATCTTTGTCGATAACGACTTCAGAAACTCTAGTATAATCATATAGTTTTTTTTAATAAAGCCCAGTGTAAACGTTGACAAATCCAGTTTAAACCGTCGATTAGTTCCTCTTTGGTGGTATATTGGCACCTCCAGCACATCGACGATTTGGCTTTGCATCCAAGGTTTTACAGCAATGTAAATTAGCGCGTTGTCGGGCTGGAAATTGTAATCCAGATTGTCGCAGTTGTAATTATTTGCTTTCATTTTTGCCGTTAAAAATTGCAATTCGCAATGCCGCAATATAATATGGCATCCCAATGGTGTTCCCCTTGCGCAAGTTATGGAAATAAAAATTGTATTCGCTGGGGCTTTAAAAATTAAATGTTTGCCTTTTTTTAATATTTGGCTTTCTTAATCACTACCTTTTAATAACTGGTTTGCTAGCTTTAACACCAATCTCTACTTTTATTTTCGAGAAGGAGTCGTGGGAGTTTGAAGCTTCTCTGAATATGGACCTCCGGTCTGTTCGGTAATAACACGCAATAATTATGTACTTGCTTGCAATCGAAGCAAGTAACGAAGAACTAAAAATTCTCGAAGTGAGTCTGGTTTATTGCTAATCCCAAATAACCCAACAAGAAGTAGTCTAATGATGTTAAATCACAACTTCTTGGAGGCTATTCAATGTCACAATTTCTTAAAATAATCGAATCTCCAAACTTTTATCGCAATAATTCGGCTGTGTGACAAGTAGCCCCGTGGAACTAAATATTGTCAAGGTCAATTTTTCTTGCCATTGCGACCATAAAAACTTGGATATCATCGATCAATACCGTTCTCCATTGACAGTAACGGTGTCATCAGCTTCATTTTGAAATCAGTACCAACCGATGATTCCCCCAGTCCAAATGCCACATTAAACTGTGAATTTAGGTGAATGTAATTGTTGTTCATGAATAATTTGTGGATTTTCTTCCCACCAGAATCGACAACTTTGTGTATTTACCGCACCACTCAGCTGAAAGTGAGTCTCATCGGAGAAAATGATTTTCTTAAAAAAATCGATATTTTTGTTTTCAAGTTGTTCCACGGCAAAATCAGTAAATTCACCACGTTGACGATGGTTAAATATTCAGTTCTTGAGTGAGAACAATTTATAGGGATGTAAGCCCAAAACCTTTCTAAAAATCAGCCCGGTGAGAACAATTTGGAATCGACAAATTGCTATCTTCACCAACGCTTGCCTGACCGGTAGCAATATTTTCATTACTTCGAGCTATTCTTTTTCTTATTGGCATCAATTCACATTAGCGAGTACAAGTGGACGATTTTTATGACAATAAAATGGCAAAAACCCCCTAAAAGTTGCAAATGTAGAACAATTATTATAACCAGAACAGGGTATGTTAAGTTTGTCACGAAGTTTGTAACACTCAGAAGGAAGCGTCGGAGGCCCTATAAAGTATATATATAAATGATCAGTATGTTGAACTGAGTCCGTCTAGCTGCCTGCCCGTCAGTATATATACGAACTAGTCCCTCAGTTTTTAAGATATCGTAAGATATCGTATTGAAATTTTGCAAACGTATTTTCTCCTCAAGAAGCTGCTCATTTGTCGGAGCTGCCGATATCGGACTACTATAACATTTAGCTGCCATACAAACTGAACGATCGGAATCAAGTTCTTGTATGGAAAACTTTTGCATTTGACAAGATATATTCACGAAATTTGGTAAAGATTATTTTCTAAGGCAACAATGTAATCTCCAAAGAAATTGCTCAGATCGGTTAATTATAGCGTATAGCTGCCATACAAACTAAATGATCGGAATTAAATGCTTGCATGGGAAACTTCTACATTTTACGATATATCTTCACGAAATTTGGTATAAGTTATTGTTCATAGAAATAATATAATCTCCGAAAAAATTTTTCAGATCGGATTACTATAGTATATAGCTTCCATACAAACTGAACACATAGTTACTAAAAGAAATGCACCTCTGAAGGGTATACTATTAGCTTCGATTCAGCCGAAGTTAACGTTTTTTCTTGTTTTACATTAGGGATGTTTTACATCCACAAAATGGCGAAATTTTTTAGTGGAAAATACCAGTTTTCACTTTAAATGTTTCAATGAAAAAAAAAAATACCAGAGAACGATGGGGGGGGGGGATTTGTTTATAATTTGACTAATTTTTCTCGGTTTTTAATTTTCAGATAATTTCCAGCCGAGTTATGGGGAACACCGCAAAGTATTTTTTCTTAAGACGTTCTGGGAGAAGTTCAAGTTCTGTTACCGGCTTATGCTTCAATATTTCTGCATGAAAAAATTATCTTACATTGTCAAGAGTATGCTTAATAATATACAGAAGGTTCGAATAAAATTACTCAATCCATATTTAAGAAATAAATTTAAAAATTCATTTCTTTTATTTTAAAAACTTTACCGCCCCTCCCCCCATAAGACTTATTTTGATAATTTTATTGAACTTTGAAGGCGACAGAATAAGCATTGATGAATAATTAATTATTTTGCGTTTTATTTAAAATTTCCGGTAATTTTTTGTTAAAATTTCTTCTGAAGGGTTTTCTATGGTTGACAATGTTGAGAATAAAATCAGTTGACAAATATGATCATATATTTTTTACTAAATTTTCCATAAACACCCTACTTAGTATATGTGTACATATTGCAATCAAATATTTATACCTTTTTATATATATTTATTTTTATATATCGCACCAATCATGGCGTTAGTTATTCGCTATCTGACAAATGCAGCTCTTTGTATATTTTCCATAATTATGCGGAATTTTTTTTCAGTGTAAGCAGAAGTACTGTGGTATCCTATGTAAATAATTATGTGCGATTATAAAGTAGAAAATGCCAATTAAAGTATGCTCACTTTTATTTTACTAAAAAAACTCAAGGCTGTCATGGCGACCGCACAATTATGGATTTTGTGCTATGAAATCAAAATAATTGAAACAATCACACTTTCAAGCAAATTATTCGCACAAAACGGCATTCACCTGTGATAGAATACAATTAATTAACCGCATTCAGGTACAAAAAATAAATTTCAACTGATTCACAATTGCGAGCCGCACTTAAGTTTAGATATAGTATATAAAAAGATAAGTTTGCATTGAATTGGCGCGCATAGTTGGTGCAACTTCTGAAGGCAAGTAATAATTATGTTATTCGCATAGTTGCTGCATAATAATAATAATAAGAATATTATTATTCGTTAATTCTGCTATTGTTTGTACGGTCGACTCAACGTCGCCGCAAAAAGCTATTCAGACGTATGCGTTGTTGTGGTCCAGGCGCCTGCGCATTGCCAGCAGCGGCCACCAAATTGTTGCGCTGCAGCAAGTTCAGACCTATGAAAAACGGTTAAAATGCATTTCAACATACTTCAAGTATTAAATCTGCGTTTGAAAGCACTCACCCTCCACTACCACATCGGGCGCTTGCAGTAGTTGCGCCGCCGCATCGCCAACCGTCAAACCACCCAAACCTGCATTGCTTGATAAATCGCTTAAATTGAAATTGAAGCCACCGCCCACACTTGCAGTGCTGTCCGCTTCGTTGGGCAAGTCATTGGGTAGTTCGGCAACGCGTATGATGAACTGTTCACGTTGACCCTGCGCACTCACGACCGTTACGAGCAACATCCAGCCAAGCATTAAGTGGCAAAGCGTGCGCTTAGAGTACAAACTGTTTGCTAACGGCGACATTCTCGTTATACATTCGACTGACTACTGATCGCGCAAGTGCTTCATTCTTTATATTATTTACGATGTTGTGCGGTGTGTGACGCTCGGCGTTTAAATGTAAACGCTCAAATACACTAGCACGCCGTGTTATGTGAAAATATTTATTAACATAGTACGTATTCGTTTAAGGCTATGCTTGCTCAAAACTTGCACCTGCAACATGTCACTCAGGCACTGGTGGCGTACACTATTTAGCGCATGCGCAACGACTCACTAGCAACATGCTATACTCCTTTGTAACATACATGTATGCTCCCAAGTTGTGTAACAAATGGCGAGACGGAAACTATTTTATTTAAACTCAGGAGCTTTGTATAGTGAGGCTCTGAATAGATCAATTGAGTTGCAACTTCATAAGATTGTGGCTCAATTTCGACATTCTGTGGTCCTGGTATGTTTATATAGCTCTTGAAAGAGTGTAGTGAGACTCAAAATAGATCGTTTGAGCTACAACTTCATAACATCGTGACTCAATTTCGACATTCCGTGGTCCTAGACAACCTAAACTGAAATTGAAGATGTTGCAAAACCATTCAGATATACATGTATTTACTTGTAAATGTGAAATGAGAGTGTATGAGCAAGTTTGTGTTTTAGATCGGACTGACTCAATATGGACGGCGTTTCTAGAATCAGCTTATACTAAAACGAAAAATTTCTTTAGTGTTATAGTTTTGCCTTTGAAAATAATCATTGTCCAATTTCGTAAAAACATCTCGATACAAGAACTTAATATTGATTGTTCAGTTTGGGTTATTTTTTGGCGTTTTCTGAGTACATTTACCATAGTAATTTACAAATTATTAATACCATCAAAAAAAAGGGATTTTCACGACCATAAGACTTACTTACCTTAAAAAAAATTAAAATTTTGACCTTAGATTTGTTGATTAAAAATTAAGGGTTTTGCCGACATTTGGTCAATATAAGGAAAACAAATAAATATTTATAAATTAAAACAAGTCAGAAAGAGTTAAGTTCGGGTGATACCTAGCATTTTATACTCTTTCCAATTACAACAATCAAAGCCAAGATAATACGTTAAGGTGTAAAACGTCAACAAGAGGATCTGAATCTAAGAATTTTTATATACAGTGGTACCTCGACATACCAGTGTTCCAACATACGAGTTTTTCGAGATACGAGCCGACGAGGAAGTGATTTTTTGCTTTTAGTTACGAGCGAAATTCGAAATACTAGTACGGTTTGGTCTTCGAGGAGCACACCCATGACGACTGAGGAGATACAAAAGTTACAGTCACAGCAGCATACTGAGGTTATGCAAGAAATTGGTTTTGAGGAGTCAGAGGAGGAGGTTATTTCTACAAGTTAGATAAAGAAGATCTTAGGAATGTGGGAGAGAGTTTTACAGTTCGTGGAAAAAAAAACACTCAGAAAAAGTTGCAACAGGTCGTGCATCTGACCTTTTTAATGACAAAATGTAGCGAAAAAGGCAAAGACCAGTGAGGATACCTAATTTATTTCTTTACATTCTCTTTTTTGTTTTTTTGTAATAAATATTTGATAATTATAAATACGTTTTTATTATTCAAAACCACGTACCAAAAATAACAAGGGTGACATTTTGGAGGTTAGAACGGATTAATGGTTGATCAATTGTTTTGTATGCGAAATTTGCTTCGAGAAACGAGTAATTCAAGATACGAGCAAGGTTGCGGAACGAATTAAACTCGTATGTTGAGGTAACACTGTACTTGTATACACTACAACTCATATGCTGGTCGACAAATTGGGCATAAGATTTGTTAGAAAAACGAAAATCATTACATGGAGTATATGGGAGTTGCGGTATCGACTCGATTTTATCTATTAACTATTATCATGCAAAACACTAAAAAAATGTTCACTGAGTTTCAATAAGGTATCAGTCATATGGGAAAAAGTCAGCGGGATATTCGAAAATCCTGGTTATGGTTATATGGGGGTTAGGTCAAGTTTTGGCCCAATTGTATCTATTTTAGGCACCAGAATGTACTGTTATCAGGAAAACATGTTCTGTAATTTTCATTGAGATAACTTAAATATTGGCCGATATATCCAGCATAAAGTCACCTGGAGGTTCGAAAATCTTTATATTAGGTATATGCGGACTTAGCGAAGTATATACCCGGTTCAACCCATTTCTATTGTTAGAATATTGTTAATTGTATATCTTACACTTTGCTCGATTTTTCGGTCAAAAGTCGACTATAGATACGGAGGTCCACATTTTCGGTACCAAGGGGCTTGAACAGCTTTGGTGGGACTTGAACAATTTTTGGTCACAAGATAGCATACTTTAAAAGAGTTATTGCTGGAAAACTTTGTCCTCTTATATTAATTAATTAATTACTTCGTCATTTGTGTACTGGAAAGTGAAAGAGTCAAGTGGAATTTTATATTGTGTTATACGGGAAGTAGGGATTGTATTCACCACGTAATACAGGAATGTGAGAAGAATGCTACGTACTAAATTTAGTAGATATCGGTCGGTATGGAATTTCCCCAAAAAGTGGGCCGTGCCACGCCTATTGTCCAACTTTCCCACCGGCTCTCATAAAGCCCTCTCATACCATCTGGGTGGTAAAATTTAATGTCTCTGGCGAAATTAGTTATTGAGTTATTTTAGTAGTTTTTAACAGTACAACAGTACCGTATATGGGGAGCGACCGTTTCGATTTCATCCATTTTAGCACTGTCGGTAAATGTTCTCATAATATTCGAGCTTAGCAAATTTAGTTGTTGTAGCTTAAGCGGCTTTGAAGATATAAACTATACATTAAACTTATTAAAAGACGGGGCCACGCCCCCTTTTTCAAAATTTTTTACCCACAGCTGCCCCTTGCTACTACGATCCCCTGTACCAAATTATAGTTTTATATCTTTATTTAGTGCTTAGTTATGGCACTTTATATGTTTCGGGTTAATGGCGATTGGTGGGCCTATCTACGAACTTGTTTTTTTTTGTCCTGAAGAACCTGTGTACCAAGTTTCATTAATTTATCTCAAGTTTTACTCAAGCTCCAGCTTGCACGGACAAACAGAGAGTCACCCCGATTTCAACTTATCTCGTCAGCCTGTTCATTTATATATAGCATATACATATAACCCTTTGTCTATCTCGTTTAGTTAGGTGAACAGTTCATATAACACACTGCACACACTATAGCAACAGGTTACAAGAATATAAAAATACGGGACATAAGAAAGTAAGTTTATACCAAATTTCGTGAAAGCAAAAATGTTTTCGATATTTGTGTACAAGATAAGGAGAAAAACTTATGCAAAGTTGTCAAAAAAAATCAGCTTATGTGAAAAAAATCTATATGCGAAATTTTTTTGATCATTACCTACAAATTTACCATATAACTTTTTTCCAATGAACTAGTAGTTTGTCGAAAATCGAGATAATCCATTCTTAACCCTTAAAAATTTAACCACGCTCCTCCCTAAAAACTAAAAAAAGTAAAAAATTTCAAAAATTATGAGCTGACGAAATGAGGGGTCTCTAACAATTTCCACGTGACCATACCCATGATTTCAACTCTCCTAGTTATCTGAAACCAAAAAGAAAAAAAGATTATTAATCTAGAATAATGTATTAATGGTTGGAACTATCAAAAAGTGGGAAACATTTTTTTTCACAAAATGGCGACTGCCTGAAAAAAAATTTTTTTAATCACTTTTTCTGACTATTTCGAATTTTAAAAAATAATAAAAATAAAAATTTGGGGATGGGACTAGTTCCAACCATAGACAAGCCTATAAAGAAGACTCTATAAAAATTTCAAGTAAATCGCTCCAGTAGAACCTGAGAAATCGTGGGCATCGTTCCGAAAAAGTCAGTTTTGAGAAAAACGCGTTTAAAGTTTCGCGTTCCGGTCGAACCAGTTTGGATGTCGGGTCAGAAAAATGCCTATATCTCAGAAAATAATTTAAATTTTGAAAAATCCTCTTGTACACATATTCTTGAATAGTTAAAATAAAAAATATATAAAAAAATCGATTTTTTTTAATTTCTATACTAGAATACCCCCTTAACAATTAACACTACACCCCAACTGCTATTAAAAAAAAAACTTTTATATTATTTTATTCGGAATTTTCATTTGTAGTAATTCGATGTGCATCTAAACAGTGCCTATTTTGGATTAAACAAATTCATTAAAGCTAAAAATGCTCACAGTAAAAGGGAGCTACATATATTAAAAATAACATAAAAAAGACGTAAATATTTTGTTGGATCACCTTTCACAAAAATTATACTTATATAAGTTTGGGCATCGATTCCAATAATTTGCATGTATTCCGCGTCACTCCATATGTAAGCCATCCAAAATGTCCTTTTTCGACGAAACCCTATTTTTGTGAACATTTTGATTGAGAGAGGCCCATAAATTTTCAATTATGTTTAAGTCCGGAGATTCCAATACATGTGGATACATATATGTATAATAACCATTGACGCGCAACAAAAGATTTGTGCTTGGAATCGTTGTCCTGCTACAAATAAAAATATTATTCGATCCCCAGTTTTTCAACACTCAGGTTGATGTTTTCACGTAAAATTTCTATATAAACGAATTTGTTCATTGTGCCTGGAATATAATGTAGATTTCCAGTATCATCACCTGCCATACAGTTTTTCTGATTAAGGGAGGAGCCTGGTTTAGAGCATTCAAAAAAATCGATTTTTTTGAGGATTTTTTTGGGAAGGAAAGAAATAAGTGATTAAAGCGAAATTTCTAGGATTTATAGTTATATATTTAAACATCATTCACAATTTTTTTGGAAATTTTTTTTTGGATACGAAATCTTTGCTATTCTGCCTTTGGGAAGCATTTGCCCGATGCATTTCGCATGTGCATTTGTCGGACGGCGGGCAGGATGCAGGTCACAATTTCTATCGGAAACAAAAAATTCAAAGAGCTTCATATTTTTTAATAATTTCTCTTCTAGTTAAACTAAAAAAATTCCAAAAAAAAAAGTGTAAAAGTTTAGAAAAATTTTAAATTTTAAAAATTGAAAAACGGGGTTTCTGACCAAAAAAATTTTACTTTATGTTGTTTAAAAATATGTTCAAACTTGACTTTTCTTAATTTTTTTATTTGAAATAGAAGATACTTTTATGCCAATGATAATAAACTTTGCCCTAATTCCATACGACGTTTCGATTTTTTTCTATCCTGCCCGCCAATTAAGAAAAATCGTAAAAATGAAAAAACCGAGAAATCGCGCGTCAAAGTTTTTGCTTTCTGCCCAATCGCTCATATACATATCTGCTAGACGTTCGATCACTATTTTCCTTCTAGCTGCGAGAATATTTCAAATTCACATCTAAAACTTTGGGGACATATTCTTAGATTATTTTTAAAGAGATTTAAGCAAAAAAAAACGGTTTTTGAAGCTTCTAAATCAGGTTCCCTCCCCCTTAATAAATGGTTTGTTGCGAGATATCTTTTCTTCCTGAAGACTATATGGGTCAGTTTTGGAGCACTAAAATGAGGATTTGTTTAGTTTCTCGCACTATAAATACTTATAAACGCTTTCCTTTTGCTCGTTTTCTGACTGTTGGAATTCTTTCTTCTCTAACAAAACCATGAATTATGTGCTGCACAGTTCCCCGACTTTGAGATTTACCGTCTTGGTACAGTTCAATCATTCGCTGTCTAACTTCCACACTTGTTTGTCGACCCATTTTCACAATTTTTTTTTTTCAAAATACATTTAATGCAGAAACAAGATTTGTGTGAAAAGGCATATTCTTTAAAAATAAAAATACCGCCATTTTAACAACCACAAAGTTACGTGGCTAACTTTGTGATGCCATTTACGTACTTGTTGTCTTTTTTTGAAGACTACAACAGCAACAATTCACAGTTAGATAGAACAAATAGGCCTGCCTTACAAACCAAAAAATAAAAAGTGCCACAAAGGTTTGAAATAAACAATTTGAGGATATATTTTTTAGAGGTTTCTCACTTTCACTGTGACTCGCTGTATATATGTAAGTACATTCGAGTTATTCTCTCTCCCTCTTTCTATTTCTCTAACGACTTCCAAAAGACTTCTCATTGTACATCGAGTATTAAATTTTTCCTATAAAAGTATATTTCAAAAATAAATATGTTTAATTAAATCAAAACAGTAGTCGTCCAGTGTAGCGAAATAGCAAAATCGACATATTTGCTTGAATTAAAGTAGGTCTGCGCTCGAGAAAGGAAGAAAAATGGCTAGTAAGCAATTTTACGATAAAAAACAAAAACAATTTACACGTTCAGTAAAGTCATCTAAAAAGCTAATTATTCAACGTAATAGTGCTTTTTTTTTGTATTTAGGATATTTAAAATATAAAAACACAATCTGGTATTATATTTTGTTTTTACTCCAAATCTTATAATAACTTTATAATGAAATTTAAATAAATTAAATGATTTAAAAATACAAAAACTTAGAAATATAAATATTATTTTCATTTACTGCCCACCTCCATAACGGAGCCAGTCCTCTTTAATCATATCCGCGGCCTTTTCGGCGATCATTATCGTCGGCGTATTCGTATTGCCCGTCGGAATGGTCGGCATAATACTAGCATCGATCACACGCAAACCACGCACGCCATAAACGCGCAAACGTGGATCCACTACCGCAAAAGGATCGTCGTACACGCCCATTTTACAAGTGCCCACCGGATGGTAAATTGTCTGTGAGTAGAAACGGGCAATGCACTCCCAAAAAGCGTCGCTCAGGTACTCCACTTCGGGGCAATTGCGCCATTCGAAAATGTTCAGCGTGGCATTGAGTCGCCGCATGATGGCGGTTTGTGTTAAGCTGTGCGCAAATTTTACGCCTTCCACCTGTGGTGACATATTTAAAAGGTCGCATTCAATCATATGTATTGTTAGTGTATGATTCTTACTTACCAGTACTGCCATATCCAACGGATGGTCGAAATAATTAGCATAGATACGTGGATGCACACGCGGATCGCTTGATCTTAACTCGAGACGGCCGCGACTCTTGGGCCGCATTAATAAGATTGTCAATGTGAAGGCATCCTTGTAAATCATGTGTTCAAAAACATTTTCGTAATTAGCAAAAGATATTCCACTACCACGTCTGCCAATCAGGCCACCGTCAGCGCCATAACCGTAACTGCCCATAAAGATTTGTATGTCAGGCCAATCCAGTTTAGGGTCCTGATATTTGGTGCTCGTGAAACCCATAACTTCGCTGATGGGCATGGCATAGAAAAATCCATCGGCTTGATGTAGAAAAGAGTCCACCGACCGTGCATTCAACATTTCCGGCACTATAAACGAAAGGCGATGCCCCGTAACGCTGTTGTCAACGAGATACTGTGGTCCTGCAGTAGATATATGATCTTGTAAATTGATACCAACGCCAGGCAAATGCTGTATAACTGGTATGCCATGTTGAATTAGTTGCCGCTCCGGCCCGATACCCGAAGTCATCAGCAATTGCGGGCTGGCTATGGCGCCAGCTGAGAGTATAACTTCCCGACGTGCGCTGACCTTATGCATGAAGCCTAAATGCTCAAAGTGCACACCGCGCGCTACTTTCGACTCCTTATCGACGACTATGCGATCGACAAAAGCCCGCAGCACTATATCGAGGTTCGGACGTTTCCAAGCTGGCCGTATATATGCTTTATTCTCACTACAACGTAGTCCATCGCGGATGGTACCATGCGGCACAGCGAAGCCGGTTTGACTGCGCCCATTGAAGTCGTTAAATGGGTTGAGCTAAAAAATAGAAAATTAGTCAAGCAGTTATGATAAATATTTATAGCAACAACACACCAAGTTCAGCTCCGTGGCCGCTTCCATGAAGACGTCCAATAACGGGGATGGAAACCTATAATTTTCAATTGTAACCGGTCCACCGAAACCGTGATAGAAACGATCGTTCTCGAAGCCTGGCACGCGCATATCCTCCAATTTTCTAAAATAATGCAAAATGCTGTCATAATTCCAACCAACATTACCCAATTCCGCCCAGTGATCGTAGTCACGTCTATTACCGCGTATATGCATCATTGCATTTATTGAGCTACAGCCGCCTAATAATTTGGCGCGCGGCCAGAAGCAACTCTGTCCTTGCATGGCCAGGCAGTAGCGATCGGATGGCTCTGTGCGATAACCCCAATCAAATGGAGTGCGCTGGAATACTGGGAACAACATTGGCAATTCCGATATCATGGGCTCATCACCACCGGCTTCCAGCAGTAACACACTCCAGTTACGCACCTCTGACAGACGCGATGCAAGCACACAACCTGCCGTACCGCCACCTATAATAACAAAGTCATACGAGTCACGCAAATTCAAAATATTCGTTGCGCGCAGTCGGTTATCCTCGTCAACTATATCCGGTCGGTAAATATATATGCCATCGATGAGCATGAGAATTATTGTCGCGCTTGGTAGAGCCGTAAGCACAAAACGCCACAGCGTTACAGAACCAGCTCCACCCAACATTTCACAAAACTGACAGCAACGGGAAGACTTCCTTTTGTTGGTTGTTAAATTTCACGCGCGCTCAACTGTTTTGAACCGTTTTCAAAATTTCACTGTGACTGCAAATAGACTAGGCCAGTAAGCTTGGTGTTATGCTTCTTCGGCAGACGGTGCTTTGTTGACCCAAAAATCACAATTTGCTGCGCTAGCAGAATGCTTCCAACGACGAGACAAAATAATAAAAACGAAACATAAGTATAAACGACCAAAAATGCTCAAAAGTTTGAGCTTTATAGAAACTATGAGGTCTAAAATCAAAAGGCTGAGTTAAAGTTGTTAATACTCATTTAAGTTTAGGGTTCAATGTTCTTATTTCATAATGCTTATTGCTCTTGGTACATATGTACATGTGTATGATATGCAATATATGTACATATATTTATATAACAAGCAAGATATAATCTATACTAATATTATAAAGAGGAAAGATTTGTACCTATTTTTGTATGTTTGTAATGAATAGGCTCAAAAAGTACTGGGCCGATTTAAAAAATTCTTTCACCAATAGAATGCTACATTCTTTCAATTTGACATAGGCTACATTTCATTTTGAAAAAAAATTAGAGATCCTTGGTAAAATTTGAACAATGTAGCCGAAGGAGTAGAAAAATGAGTCTTAAAATGTCTTTTGTCGAATGCGCTGCCGAAACTATTAGCGATAGAACAAAATAATGTACAACAATATTGAAGAACATCATAATGTCTACAAAAAACTCCGCTGTAGCATATGTCCAACTATTGTAGTTATGTCACTGCAACAACTTTTTTCATTTTAAACATTAATGAAAATGCTAACCAAATTCAAACCATGCTATTTATGTGTTTATATTAATCCTTATCCAAATAAATTATTTTATGGTCAAGACCATTTAACTACTACCTATAAAATAGTTTTTAAATTGAACATAAATAGACTTACATACAAATATAAGTGTGGGATTTTTTTTTTAATACAAATAAAAATATTTGTGAAAAAAAGTGTTTTATATCCAAATTTCCAAAAATAAATAATTGTCTACCCCGTGCGATGCCGGGATGGGCTGCTAGTTACTTAATAAAATACCAATAATCCAGAGGTCTTTCGACGATCGCTTGAATATGGAATCATGACTTTCTTTACAGAAATTGCATAAAAGACTTCAAAATCGTGTAGGAAGCATTCGTGGTTACAACAACTGTCTCTACATAGGTCTACTCTGACAGTAATATAGTTTTTTATGATGACAGCAGTGAAAAACTAGAAAGTTTGATCACTTGGACCCTGGAGTTTAGTCTACAGTAAAGTGTTTACTTCTGGAAGTGGAATAATTTTAGCCGAATATAAATCCGTGTTCATTTCGTAAACGTAAACCAAACGTCGTGGGAACGGGGTCCTAACAAATAATAAGATAAGCTTTATGTAGTTTAGCCTCAGATACGACTATTCGACTAATTATGGTGCAAATTTCTGGTGAGAACATTATTTTAATTTGGAAAGATAAAAGCGGATAAGTACTACAACTACTATACGAAACTTTTCCTCCAGCTTTTCAGACAGCCACTTAAATTAATAAATTAACAAATGATACGCTTGGGACAAATTGCTAATTGACTTCATCAAGTGACTGTTCGAAACGCCTGTTATATTGTATTTGAACAATTAAATATACTAAGCTGACTACCTAAACAGGTGTTCAAATAAATTGTGAATAATTTATAATGTCAATGCATTAGTTATAAGTCTTTCAACAAGCAATTATCGCATAAATTGGATTTTATTTTATAATTTCTTTATTCGTTATTAAAATAGATACAAACTTAATATGAAACTAACATTTTCCTTTTCTTTTTTCTTCTATTCCAGGTGAGCTAATCTATGCAATAATCAACATGTATGTAGTATGTCATTATGACTCACACCACTCGGTACTATATTCCGATTATTATTCATTATTTCCTCGTCAGTGAAGTAAGTCTCGGACTTTCTTTGGATGTGTTTTAATCCACGTAACAAGTATGCAAATAATGCGATTGTCATACTGAAAAAGAGATTTAAACTATATCTTCAACAAAAAAGCTCAAAAACATGCCTTTTTTCGACGAAAAATCACTCAACGTTTAGATGTCCATTTTTTACTTGAAAAAATTGGCTCACACTGTTACTGATTTAAGAAACTGAACTCAACTGAAAAGTGCCCAGCCTGAGACATAGATGGCGTTACTAGAATTAAATCCATATGATTTAAAGGGATTAGATTACATTTAATTACATTCACCAATCAGCCCGTTCTCACTACCGTTAAAAAGATCAAAAAACAGCTGTTATTGTCATTCAAGAATTCACACCGCATAATATTTATCAAAAGAAAAGGTTATCATATAGTATTTTGAAATAAAAGCCGTCTTTTTTTTTTAAATATTTTCCATATAATAGAAATAATGGATACATTTTTTCATTTCTTAAGTCGATTTTCTTGTGAAATTAGATTCATTGCTTAAAAAAAAAAATTGTTTCTTTACATCTTTTTCCCTTTTAGTGTCTAAATCCGCTGTGATAATGTAACAGATTTCCAAAGCTGACAAGTAGAAGGCGCAAAATCAGAGTCGCACAGAGAGAATTAGCGTGGATCAGTTTCAAATCATTTCAATGAAGTGATTTGGAACTGTTATTTTTGTATGGAGAAATCTTGATAAATTTATAAGATTAGTGGGACAAACCACTCAACAGCCGAAATCGTGTGATTAAGTGTCGGTCTGAACATGGTATTACACTTCAAAAGGCGCGCGTATAAATTTGACAGCTGTCGGATCATTGGTTTGTGAATTATGTCTATTTAAGTGCAAAAACTTTCTTTATTATGAAAAAATTAATTTCGCGTGTTAATAAAGCATTGTGTTTTGTGAGAAAAATACTGTTGAAACCAAGGTTTGGATTGATTAACATTATTTTGACGCTGAACCAGGAAAATCGACCGTTGAAAAGTAGTTTGGTTTGCTAAGTTTGAACAAACCGAAATGAGCACCGAGGACGACGAAGGCAGTGGGCGCCCAAAAGAGATTGTTACCGACGGAAGCATCAAAAAAGTCCACAAAAAAATTTTGGATGAACTTAAACTGAAGTTGTTCGAGATAGCAGGCACTCCAAAGATATCAACTGAACATCTATATCATATCATTCACAAATATTTGGGTATGAGAAAGCTCTGTGCAAAGCGGGTGCCGCGTGAGCTCACATTTGACGAAATAAACGACCAGTTGATGATTCGATGCCATGTTTGAATTGCTGAAGCGTAATAAACACGAGTTGTGCGTCGATTTGTGACAATGGATGAAACATAGCTCCATCATTTCACTCCGAAATCCCATCGACAGCTATCCGAGTGTACTGCCCACGTTAAACCCGGTACCAAGCTTGGAATAACGCGTTCGTATTTTGGGTTGCGCTTTGAATAATTTTGAAAATTGAAGAAGGAAGGACCGTCAGCAGGGACTATAATATGTACATAGCGTTACTGGACCGCTTGATGGACGCAATGCACCGCGTCACAAGTCAATGAAAACGATGGTAAAAATACATGTATTGGGAATACGAATTGGTTTCGCAACCAACGTATTCTCCAGATTTGGCCCAGCGACTATTTCCCGTACTCAGATCTCAAAAGAATGCTCGTTGGGAAGAAATTTACGTCGAATGAAGAGGTGTTCGCTTTGAAGCAAACGACAAATCTTACTACAAAAATGGTATCGAAAAGTTGGAGAGTCACTGCAATCACGGTATTGCCTTTGAAAGAAATTATGTAGAATAAAAACAAACGAATTTTGCCAAATTAACGATAGTACATACAGTTATTTATATATATATTTTTTTCAAAAATAAATATAATTGAATAAATTAATACTAAGACATGGCTTAAACTTCAAAAACAAGTATATACACCAATAAGGAGAACAATCACGTTAGTTCCGCCTTCCAGTCGTCCTCAATCATCACAGCTGCTTTTTCGGCAATTAGCGTTGTTGGCCCATTCGTATTGCCGCTCGTTATTTCTGGCATTATGCTCGCATCAACCAGACGCAATCTGTTCACGCCGCGCACTCGTAGACGCTGATCTACTACAGCGTGCGAATCGTTGTATGCGCCCATGCGACACGTGCCCACTGGATGCCAAGCACCGATATACAAGTATTTTATGTAACACAACCAATAGTCATCTGAATCGTACGGCAGCCGATCGCATTCCTCAATGGGCACATGCAACAGCTGTAAACCATAGTTTCTAAACGCCGCAGTGGTGCACATGCGCTGCACGAAGCGCACATTTCTTAGCAATGTGAGCTGATCAGCGGGCTCGCTGGCATAGTTGTTGTATATGAGCGGCGGCGCTTGAGGATCGGCCGAGCGGAGACGCACTTTGCCTCTCGAAAGCGGACGCAGTAACGATCCATAGATTTGTAAGAGGCTTTTATTGCCAGCCGCGTGTGAAATCCCAGCGACTATTTCATCGCGAAGCTGCAGAAATTTGAAGCTGTCGACAGTACCCGCCGGTACAATCGTGTGCGACACCAAGTGCAGATCGGGATACTGACTGCTGCTGCTGGCATTGGTGTTAATGAAACCCATAATGCTGATACTGGCTGCAAGTGGACCCGTTTGGCGCAAAAAATAATCTGCAACGCTTTGTGGTTCGCTCACACTGCGTGGCAGGTTAATTTCGCGCCCAAACCTGAGTATCAAAGGCAGCATACCGTGATCATGTAGATTATTGCCTACAGGCAAATCTGCGATTTGTTTTATGCGCAGCGCCTTCAAATGCTCACTTGGGCCAATGCCCGACTGTAACAGTAATTTTGGCGAATTTATGGCGCCTGCCGCAAGAAGCACCTCGCTCATAGCGGCAACTTGTAAGCGATGGCGATTTCGTAAGATGAATTCAACACCCACAGCGCGACTGTTGTCTGAAGAAAAGAGTATTTTCGTAACCATTGCCCTTTTAATGACATGAAGATTAGGTCGGGTATGTGATACTTGCCCCAAATAAGTTTTCGCAACGCTCATGCGTCTTCCCTTTTCTATATTCGCGGGTATTGCGTCTGTATAACCAACGATAGTGCCATCTGATAAATCGGATATATAGCGCAACCCTAGCTCGCTGCTAGCATTGAGCACAAGTTGCGCTAGTTCATCGTGCTCCTCCAGATGGTCAAACTGGTTCAGTACTACGGTACCAACCGGTTTATTGACGACTTCGTGCTGCGAGGCTTTCAGCGCTTTTTCATACAAAAATTTCATTTCCTCCCACGACCACTTATCGCAGCCCAATAGACGCCATCGATCGAAATCCTCTTTATTACCAAGCAAAAAAATGCTTCCACTCATAGAGCTTGAGCCACCTAGCATTTTACCACGCGGCCAATAACAGCGACGCTGCTGCATGCCTTGACAGCAGTTCGGATTCGGTTCACCATAGTCTGTCCAGGTGTAGGGGCTGTGATGTAGCGTAGAACTCAGTGTGAAGATCTGAAAAGATTAAAGGAAAGGTTAGACAACAAGAAGGTTTGTATCGCAGATGAACTAGGGGGTACTTGGATAATCCGTTCAATTTGGGGGTTCTATGGTCTAAATAATATTCATACAATTGTATATAATATTGTGAACAACAGTTAACCGGGTTGTTTTGCCGGAAATCTTTATTTTTCCTTAGCAGAGAATTTTAGCATTTTTAATGCGTTCAATCAGGTGCTTCTACTAAATGTAGAATTGACAGCAATCTGATAAAATATTATATTTATGTCTTTTGATTTAAGAGCAGCGTTTATGTATGATCCACAAAGGATAAAAGATTAGGTATGAATGAGCTTTTTAGGAATGAGCTTTTTTATCTTACGCTCCGAGCTATACCTCTGGATTCCGGTACTTAAATTAAGTGGACCCAATAGAATGAATGGAATGGGTCTGGCAGTGAACGAGGGCAAGACGAAATATCTCCTGTCATCAAACAAACAGTCGTCGCACTCGCGACTTAGCTCTCACGTCACTGTTGACAGTCATAACTTTGAAGTCGTAGATAATTTCGTCTATTTAGGAACCAGCATTAACACCACCAACAATGTCAGCCTGGAAATCCAACGCAGGATTACTCTTGCCAACAGGTGCTACTTCGGGCTGAGTAGGCAATTGAAAAGTAAAGTCCTCTCTCGACGAATAAAAGCCAAACTCTATAAGTCGCTCATAATTCCCGTCCTGCTATGTGGTGCAGAGGCTTGGACGATGACAACAACCGATGAGTCGACGTTACGAGTTTTCGAGAGAAAGGTTCTGCGAAAGATTTATGGTCCTTTGCGCATTGGCCACGGCGAATATCGCATTCGATGGAACGATGAGCTGTACGAGATATACGACGACATTGTCATAGTTCAGCGAATTATAAGACAGCAGCTACGCTGGCTAGGTCATGTTGTCCGGTTGATGAAAACACTCCAGCTCTGAAAGTATTCGACGCAGTACCCGCCGCGGGAAGCAGAGGAAGAGGAGACCTCCACTCCGTTGGAAGGACCAGGTGGAGAGGGACCTGGCTTCGCTTGGAATATCCAATTGGCGCCACGTAGCGAAGAGAAAAAATGACTGGCGCGCTGTTGTTGACTCGGCTATAATCGCGTAAGCGGTGTCTACACCAATAAAGAAGAAGAGAATGATAAAGTGTAATAATTCACTCATCAAGTTGTAGTGAATTAGCTCAAAAAACGAGAATGCTAAATGCTATCGGAATAACGTTTTAGAACATTTATATCTTCAGTTGCCTGTTTTTATCCAGGTAGAGTAGGCTGAATTTCTCTCAAATCGTTCCAGATAGAAGAATCCGGAAGTTCTCTACGTCCGATTTGCAACATTGAAATTTATCGAAGTGAAGTATATGCTTAATGTAGCCGTACAACTTTCCGTTACTGTTATAAAAATTCGTATATACGTATGTATTAATCATTATTTATTCTTTTGGTTGGGCACTGCACTTATGAATCATGGCTTCCCAATTGGCTTTTATTACTGAAAAGTCCCAAAAGAAATCCAACAGTAGCTATCGGCACCTCATAGAGAATCTAAAAACTCACCTCAGATTCTATAGGCGGATCTTCGCCTGCCTCCAGCAGCAGCACTTTGATACGCAGGTTTTCGGTTAAACGACTTGCAACCACCGAACCAGCCGTACCGGCGCCCACAATGACGAAGTCATACTTCTCCAGACCTGCTCTCAGCGCTTCGTCAGCAAAATCAGCAGGCCATTGGCTAGCGTTTGTCAACTCACACTTTGCTGTATTTATTGCGGCGAAAAGATTGCTGACAAGAGCCTCAGCGTTGCCAACGGACGAGGTTGCACAGCTGGCGTGCGCCGTGGTGTCATTGGCTGCTGTCAAAAGCTTGCTAGCGTCGCTGATTACGTTCGCGAGCGTTGTGCCGCTGATCACTGCAATCACCACGAGCGTCAGGGCAACTGTTGCTGTGGAAGAGGAAAAGCCTTAGAAATAAAATACAATTTTCCGTCATTTGTATAATTCTATTTTGTTTACCCCAAATGAAAAACCTAAATTTCGTGCTCGTCAAGTAGCTATGGAACATCGCTGTGTGCTTATCGAGGACGCTGAACTGCTACTAAAAAGCTTACCTTTTTCAGCGCGAAATTGAAAGTGTGTAAAATGCATTAAATCTTAAATTTAAATTATATTATAAGCGTTTACTTTTATCTCGGTATTTTATGGCAATTGTGATAACAATAATACCCTTAATTTTTATACTCTGGCAACATGTTGCTACAGAGTTTAATGGCTTCATTCACCTAACGGTTGTATGTATCACCTAAAACTAAGCGAGATAAAAAATTATATATATATAAATGATCAGGATGCCAAGGCGATTTTAAATCCGAGTAACGCTCTGTCTGTCCGTTAGACCGTACAAGCTGTAACTTGAGTAAAAATTAAGATATCGGAGTGCAAGGTGAAGTTATCCAAGATACCCGTTTAGGTACGAATGACGAGCAAAAGGTGACACGTTTGAACTGCAAAGCGGGTTTTGGGGATTGCCACGACCCTAGTAAGACTATCTAGACGATTTACGCCTCTAATTAACTTGCTACTCTGTAGATACTTTAATTGGGTAGGCAGGCCTTTGTATTACAAAGCGATCTTTGGACATGTGACACACCCTTGGTACAACCATCTAGGCGATGTGTGCCTCTAATTAACAGAATTCTCTATGACAGTATGAGTTAGATAGGCATTGTGATTTAAGTTATCCGTTTAGGCATTTATGACCTCTGCGACACGTTTGCACTGCAAAGCGGGGTTTTGAGCCCACGCCTCTAGTCGGACTATCTACGCGATTCATGTCTACAATTAACTTGCTTTTCTATTTCAATAGCAAGAGCAAGCGCGGACCATGGGGAGGTGTTGGGAGAACTGTGGGGAAAATAGATTTATTGAATTGAATTTTAGGCCGTAAAATAAATGTTGAAATATTTATCAAAAATAAAATTAAAGTCTACAGGTACACATTTCTCAAGTCAACTAAAAAATTATGTAGTGTGTTTAATGTACATACACACATACATACATATATGTATCTCAAACTGTTCAAGTCAAAATAACGAAAATCACTAAATCTTATAAGAAGTCCACTCGATAGTCTCCCCATATAACGGTACTGTGAAAAACTGCGATAAATCAATAAGTAAATTCGCCAGAGACATAAAATTTAACACTCAAGATGGTATGAAAGGACTCGAAAGGAGTGCGGCAAAAACTTAACCCTTTTAGGTGAAATCTCGTATCTCGGGACCCACCCAACCGATTCCAACGTGCGCGACATTGTTTTGATATTCCTATGTAACGGTGCGCAAATGGGCGAAATCGGACTGCAAGCAATATAACAGGATCAACATGTTTTACTCTAAACTGTGTATTTTTGTGTATATTTTATTAGCATGGAAAAAATAATTAAAAAAGGGTCGATACTACACCCAACTTCTATATACTATATACTAGATATGTATGTGTTGTATAATGATTTTCGTTTTTCTAACAAGCCTTATGTTGAATATGTCGGTCAGTGCATGTTAGCAATGTAGTTCCTCTGGTTGACTTTTTGCAGCTTCAAGTATTTCCCTGCTTTGATTCCTGCCAGTTTCAAGAGTATAAATGTTGCACTCGAAGTTAGCGCTTCCTTACTTCTTTTATTGGTTTTTGTCGCAATTCTCCACTTTGTTTTTAAACAGATTAACATGTGAGTAAGTCATGTTTGGACTGCAGCTGTAAGACACATGCACATACATATACCTATACATATTTTGTTGCTGCTTTTTAACGTGGTGAATAACAGTACATCTTTGTTTCGGGTTGTGAGTGTATTCGCATTATACCACTCGTATTATATTTAATGGCACATATTGCAGTGAGCAAAAGCTGCTCATTTATATTTGGTTAAGGCAGTTTTCAAAATTTAAATATTATCTCGCAGTGTGTTGTTGGTAACATATTTCCAGCATTCCAGTTCAACAGTTAACGAACTTAAGTAAACAAAATAAATTCACCACTTCATGCGCAGCGTTTATTAAGAGAGAGAGAGAGAGAGAGAGAGCGAGAGAATACGTAAATTGGAAATGATGGTCTTGGTTGCCAACTTTTAAATTTCAAGAAGCGTCAAAACTTAAAAAACAGCGTCTTTTGATAAAAAACAAGTATTATTGTTGTTGTCTATCAAACATATTCTAAACAGTTTACAGTTAACAAAATTAAAAAACGTGCAAATCATATATTTTAATAAGAAAGTGTGTAAACTTCTCGTCACAGAAGCCATCCCCTAGTGAATATAGAGGAACTTTTTATAGTTCAAAACAACGTAAAAGATCTTTTTGACCAAGGACAACGATACAATCTCCGGACAAATTTTTCAAATTGGACCACTAAAGCATTTACTGCCATTCAAAGTGATCGATCAAAATCAAGATAAGAATCTTTTTATGTATTGTCGGATCAGCTTGGCAGGCTTTAGTTTAGCGTCAGACACGACAAAGTAGTTATAGTTCATGGTTTCAAATTCAGGTTCATTCGGGTAACGTAAACTCAATTTTTCTGGAAGTGGTAGGAAAGCTGTCAAGAGCGTTGTGTCGCTGATCACTGCATTCACCGCGATTGTTGATGCAACCATTGCTGTGGAGGAGAAAGTATTTTAATAGAAATATAATTCACCATTATCTGAAAATTTTCTTTTTTGTCCGAATGAAAACGGGTTGCGTGAACGCGGAACAGCTGTTTAAGATATCAAACTTAACTTATCGCGTAAGCTGTGATTCTGCTACAAATATTAGATTTTCACCTCGATTTTTGAACTCAGTGGAATGCGTTAAACTCGAATATTTAATTTACAGAATTTACCTTTATTATAGCAATGGTTATAACAATGAAACCTTTAATATTTCCTATGTCTTTAGACAGATTGCAGTTGTCAGGTTGTAAGCCATTTTTATTTTGAATATTTATCACTGTAAATACAGTTATGGACACATAAATAACACACTTGGTCATCAAATAAGAAAACATTTATTTATTCCTTAAGTTTATCACTTACGGATTCAAAGAGAATAGCGTTTTATTTTAAAAATTATTCACTTTAATATAACTAAAACACTAAAACAATAATTATTTTACTATCGCCAAAAAAAAGACGAAAACATCAATATCTTATATGACAGCTGGGACACATAAATAGCTCAATCTGAAAAGGGGTAAAAGAAGGTACAAAATTTATAAAGATTTTAAAAAAATTGCGAGAGATTGTTCATTTCATTAGTATTTTGTACTATATCTATAATTTTTAAGCACCCGCTCACATCTTCGCTGCATGCTGTCCACCAGTTCTTGACATCGTTCCTTTGGGTTTGAATACAAAGGATCCTCAATTCCAGCTCATAAATCATCAAAATTTTTAAATTTTTTGCTTGCTATTTTGAACTTTATACCATTTCATAAATTTCCTATCATATATTCTAAACTTTTCATTGCCGAGACCATACTTTACTATTTTTGCGGTGTGCTTCGGATCATTGTCTTGCATAAATGTCCAGTTTATGGGCATGGATTGAAATACAAATGACTCCATTTTATTTTTCAGTAGATCCAAATACTAAAACTGGTTCATTTTACCATTTATTCGAACAACTGGCACGATGCCATGCCATGAAAACACGCCCAGACCATGATACTTCCACCGCAGTGCTTAACCCTGCGATTCATCAAGACCAACGGGTCAGGCCAAACATATTTTGTTTTTAAATGTTATTTAAATATACTTAGAGTGTAGCAAACGACTTGCGCTTCCAGGTAGCTTCCTAGAATTTTATTGTCTATAGAATTCAGAAAAAAAATTCAAGGATATCGTATCGAAAAGGACGAAAAAAGAATTTTATAATATTACACCTTAGTCGAGACCAATGGTGCTTGGCACCCACACATGGAAGCGTGAATCGTGTTGAGGGTTAATGGATTTTTTGGTATACCTAGGTTTAAGGGATTGACCTTGTGAACGACGTAAAAATGTTTTTCCAACTGGAACCTTCCCATTTGTCTTGGTTTTGTCGCTCAAAAACACGTTCTTCCAAAATTGTGCTGGTTTGTCCCTGTGGGCCTTTCCAAATGCCAGTCGAATTTTGATGTGGCGTTTTGACAGGAGTGGTCTCGTGGTCGTGGTCCTGGTTTTCTTGGTATCTTTTTATTGACACAAGGTGGGTCTGTTTTGTTGCATAAAGAGCATTTTATAACATGTTTGGAGAGCAATGTAGTATTTTAGCAATTTTGGCAGGATCTTTTCCTTTTTTGCTCATATTGGACATAAGGACTCCCTTTTCGGTGTTGAATGTTTTTTCCTTCTCATTTTAATGAAGTATCTATGAAATAATTTTATATTCGCAGAATTAAATTAAAAATATGCGAGAACCTCACATAAAATTCAAAAAAAAAATTACGAACTTAAAAATGTGCTATTTATGTGTCCACCTGAAATCAACACTATACGCAATAAAATTTAATAGAAAATAAACAGTATTTTTGTGCAGAGAAATGAGCCTCATAACAGTGACAAGTAGATACATACCAAATTTTTATTGGCCAGCTACTTTAGAATTAAAAAAATTAGAATTAATATGGGATTCAGATGTGTGCTATTTATATGTCCATGGCTGTATATTCTCATTATAAAATACATATATATAAACACTAATCCATAGTCCCAATATTTTTTCCACTTATGTTTGTGAGTAAAAGCTGCGAGCTTCATTTGTATTTGTTTGAAGCTGCTTCCAAAATTTAAATGTTTACTCGCTCTGTGCTGTTGAAACTTCCAACGGTTAACGAACTTTTTACGTAATAAACTCACCACTTCAAGCTCAGCGAGTGAGAGCGCATGAATCGGAAATGCTAACGCATATCAGTGGTTGTCAACCTATGATACGAAAACCAAGTGATTGTCAAAAGCTACTATGAGTAAATATAAGATTATTCGTTATGAGATCTGGTAAATATATTATAAAAATATATAAATGTTAATTTTTTTTTTTTTTGCTCAAAAATATTTGAACTTCAAACAGTAATTTCAAAATACCTATAAGTATTGAATATTGAGGATATTTTTACTTTGCTAGAGTTTTCCTCAATTGATACCATTCATGCAATGCAGCAGCAGTAATAAAATTTTGAAAATTATTTAACAAGGGTTCTTCGCTGCTTGAAATTTCAGGCGCTAACATTTTTTGCCAAAAATTTCAAACGTTGGCGAAAATCAAACTTACAGCCGAAATTTCTAGAACTGATGACAGCAACAATAAATAATCGCTTTCGCTTAGTAACTTTTAGATCAACACTCGTTATTTATTCTCTTCACTTATTGTGAAGACTCTTAGGATCTGAACATCCAGAACAATACCTTCACATTAACTTATTCTAAAATTATCGTTTAAAACAATATAAATATGTCACAAGTTGTGAAAAGGACGAGTAATCAACTAAAATCAGTATAGGATTTTAGGTGAATTTTGATATAAATGATTTTCGCAAATATTTCACTAAAATATTGTCCAGTAAATGCCCTGAAGTTAGACCATTAATTATTGTGTTCTTACAAATCAGAATCCGGAAATATGTAAAATGTAAAAGAAAAGAGTTTTCAACGTTCTAATTCCCGTTTCCGTTGGGATCTATTCATCAATAAATATAAATGAACTGTTAAAATTCAGACCCATTTTAAACTCTCCTTTTTTCAATGCCATAACCATTTAACTTAAATGTTTCAATAAGACAATATATAGATATTTTTATAATAATTTTTCCTAATAATTTGGAGTGGCTGATAGGGCGCATTGATCAATTTTGTTGAAGCCTGCTATTAAAATTGCTTTTTAAGTATGGTTTAAAAATTATATATTTTTTCGATCATACACACTTTACAAATAATATTTTGTATAATTTAAAAATTCGTATTTCCACTTAGTTTCTATTTACATGACACATAAACTCTGCTGTTTTGGATTAAATACAAACAAAAATAAATAAATAACAAAATGTCCAAGTTTTCTCATGCATAAAACTGAAGAAAGCATATACCCCACCTAGCAGCGTAGACCCTAACCCAACCCAAACCGCATTACTAGATTATCGTGTTCTTTATCCAGAACTCCTTGATCATGTCTGAGCCCTTCTCCGCGATCATTATCACCGGTGCATTTGTATTAGCGCTCACCAACTTGGGCATAATACTCGCGTCTATCACACGCAGTCCGCGTATGCCATACACACGTAATTGCGGATCGACCACCGCTTCGGGATCCCAATAGGGACCCATTTTGCATGTGCCCACCGGGTGATAGATCGTCACGGTGTAATGACGTATCATACACTCCCAATAGGGATCGGTGAACATCTGCAGATGCTGACAGCCGGGCCATTTGATAGATGAGATGCGTGAGCCGAAGCGTTGCATAGCTTTCGTGCGAGAAAGTGCTACAGCGATCTTGGCGCCCTCAATCAGTGTCTTTGTATCGAGTTCGTCACTTAAATAGTTCGGGTAAATATACGGATAATCGAATGGATTATTGCTGCGCAACTTAATCGAGCCAATACTACGAGGACGCAACAACATCGGTATTATGCTCCAGGCATCGCGATTGTTAATCTTCTCGAATACTGCTCGATAGAAGGCATCTGTAAGACCATGTGCTTTGCGCAACTGAGAACCGCCATCTGAATTCGTGGAGCCGGAAACAAAATGAAATTCAATATCGGGCCAATCGAGCGAAGTATTCGCATATTTTGTATTCACGAAAGCGAGACCCTCAACGCCGCCAAGTATGGTGAGTGGACCTTGTCCAAAAACAGCGTACTGCAGCACAGTCGACATGGAGTGAAAGCGACTCTCCACAATAGAAACCGGTTGATTAACCAGAAACGTGAGACCGCCTAAGCCAATGTGATCTTGCATATTCTCGCCAACGTTGAGCTGTTTGATAACCGGTATACGATGTTTAGCTAGCTCTTTACGTGGTCCAATTCCGGATAACATCAATAATTGCGGCGAATTGACTGAGCCACCCGAGAGAATGACCTCTTTTGTCGCGCGTATACGATATATGCGTTGATTCTTTACAAATTCAACACCGAAAGCCAATTTCGTCACTGGGTCGATCATTATACGTGTAACATGCGAGTGCATAGATATGTGCAGATTAGGACGCAAACGGGCCGGCCGCAGAAAAGCTTTCGCGCTGCTGCAGCGACTACCACGTCTCGTTGTGCCTTGCGCGATCATAAATCCAGCTTGTTTCTCGCCGTTCAGATCGCGGTTATCGTAGCCCATTTCAACTCCCGCTTCAACGAAGCTTGCCGCTAACGGTGTGTGATAAGGCGCCTCACCGACTGTCAGATAGCCGCCAGTAGAGTGATAAGGTGTACTGGATAAATATGGGTTTGTGTTATCCTCAGATTTTTTGAAATAGTACAAAGCATCGCGATAACCCCAACCCGGATTGCCGGCGGCCTCCCAATTATCATAGTCGATTTTACTGCCGCGTAAATACAACATATAGTTTAGCACACTTGAGCCGCCGAGCACCTTACCGCGCGGCCAGTTACAACGTCCATTGTTCATGGCTTTAAAAGAAAAACTATGTCATTACTTCCATAGAAAACAAAAAGTTATATTCACACGCTCACCCAAACAGAATTTGCCTGACGGTTCCGTCTTATATTTCCAATCCATTTTGCTTAACTGTAGATAGCCCGCCATGAGTGGCACATCCGATATTTCAGTCTCATCGCCGCCAGCCTCCAACAACAGGACATTCCAATTTTCCACCTCTGTCAATCGATTAGCCACAACTGCACCCGCTGACCCCGCCCCTATCACTATAAAATCATATCGTTCTAATATATCATCGGTGGACAAATCTTCTGCCCGAGATTCTGGATCCATAATCTCTTCGTACTGAAAGTAGGCAATAGCGGCCACCAACATCGGTATAAACCAGCTATTGCTGGTAGCGGCTGTCACTGCGCCACCTATCGCCGTGGCTGCGCCCACAATTGCGCTCATTTTGGGGGAATTAGAAGGAAAATACTTTTTTGGTGTAAATTATTCTTCCCAAAGCATCGGCGAAGTTAACTGCAAAAAGTGAAAACAAAATTAAATGAATATACATAAATGTCATAGTTTAAATGAAGACTGGAATATTATGAAGAAATTACTTTACTTATTAAAATGGACTTTGTAAACTTGCCATTCATGCTTTAATAAATTCAAAAGTGCGTCCTCACTACATATTTGTATTATTTAGTTTCATCGCCTATAAGTTCAATAACTCCTTTGCGATGTCAAGTTCATTACATTTTTATCTCTATAACGCAAGGTTTATCAATCTTGTATTCTACAATTCTGGTTTCATGATAGATATTTAGATAAGCTCTGGGTACCAAGGAATACCGGGAAACGAAATTCCTGATGATATTGCGAAAAGTGCCATCCGTCTGGCTACTGAGCCAGTATAGGAAAAACATAAGTCATAACCCAGTGAAATTTCCGAAAGGAACGAACGAGTCAGGGTGAGATCGAATGCCTTAAGAGCATGCAGGATCGCCCAGATGATGTGTAAGAAAAACACGCATGACTTTTACTATTTACTCATACGATCTCGAAAGTGCTGCAGGACGGCTATTAGCCTATTGGCAGATCACACAACCTAGTGGCATCACGTGCGAGCCGCTATGATGATACCTTCAGAATGTGCAGGAAGCTGGGCGTGGGGGAGATGCTGGAATACCTCCTATGATTTTGTCTAGCTTTACCTAGAAGTCCTTTTAGACATCTAGGAACTTCTCGGCTCAACGGATTAAATGAAGTAACAAAATTAGATATCTAATCATCATATCGGTATAATCTAAATATATTTATAGTCACTCAGTAAAATATATAGTGGGATTATTATTATGCTACTATGATCGCTTCATTTAATCGATTAAAATTGCTTGATAATAATCACGTACTGTACTGTATTTGTCTTAAAATAAAAGCTGGTTCTTTTTATATGTATAATAAAGGGTTATCCATTTCCCTTACTGTTTTTTAAAGAAACACAGAAACTTCAAATTTAATGATGAATGTTTATTCTGATTCGAAAGAACATTCTTTTACATTTATTTTTTGAAGATTATCTCTTCCGAATGTTGGTCACGCCTACGTCTCAGGTGGCCCATCCGTTGAGTCGAATTTTAGATGACTCCTTCTAGCATTTCGACTGGTAACTGGAGAATGACAGGCTTGAATTGAAGCAGGACCTTAGACTTCACATATTTCCACAGGAAAAAGTTTGACGGTGTGATATCACACGATCCTGGTGGCCAACCGACCGGCCCAAAACGTGAAGTTATCTGCTCACCGAAGTGTTCTCTCAAAAACTCCATTTATTGATGCGATGTCTGGCAAGTGGCGCCGTCTTGTGGAACTCAAATCTTGCCGACATCAAATAGTCGGTTATCATGGCGCGATTGCGGTCGCCATTGTCGGTTACGTTCTCACTGGCATCATTGTTGGAGAAACACGCCCCAAACCGTGTTTTTTTTCTAAATAAAATGGCAGATATTAAATCTCTTCAGGTTGCTCTTCGTCCTAAATTCGGCAATTTTGCTTGCTCGCATACCCATTGAGCCATAAATGGGTCTTATCGCTGAATAAAATTTGGCTCGAAAACTTCGGATCTTCTTAGAACTTAGAGAGCCCAAAGAGTGGCGAAATGTCACTTAGAAAGTTCGAACGGCTTCAGTTCTTGCATTAACTGTATTCTGTACTTTAAGATCTCGGCGTAAAATGCGCCAAGATGTTCCATACGTCAGTCCAAGTTGCTACGAACGGCGCCGAATCGACTCTCCACGGTTTTCGTGTACATCCTCAGCAACGGCTTCTATATATTCTTCACTGCGTGCTGGACGTGGTCTATTCGGTCGAATATTATCCAATAATAAATGTTGGGTCTCCAGCTGGTGATGGGTTTGCGAATAGTACGCTTACCAGGCCGATTATGTTGACCATAAGTTGAGCGAAGCGCGCGAAACATATTCTTTACAGAACGTCAATTTTCGTAATAAAGTTGAACTATTTGTAAACGTCATTCAGGCATAAATAAAATCAAAACTCAAATACTATATGACAAATTAACACGACTCACGCCCGTTCTGTCAAAAAAGGCAATTGAAAAAAGAACCTCTGCTTGGATCAAACATCAGAAAAGCGAAAGAATTATAGTTTGAAATATACTTGCTTCGTTATTTCAAATTTTAAACCGAAGCGTTGAATCGAAAAATGTATTATCCAGGCTGAATAAAACGGGTTTAACCCCAAAGAGCATTCTGACTTTTTTTGTTTTTTTTTAACTTTCTATAATTAAATACATTCGAAATTCATGAGAATATGGTTGGTTCTACTACTACCAATTTCAGATACTTTGTTGAATTTGTTATGGTCATAGAAAATAGTAAACTGTATACATAAATTAGTAAGGTTGAACAATACACTACCGAATTGCTTTGTGAATTTTAAATACATACATTCAATACGTATATACAACTAAATTTCGTAATAGTTCATGATACATGTACACGTGTTGCGTGCACAATTCCCTGGGTCACACCTGCACAAAGAAATTTACTGCGAGTCAGCTTTAATTTCTTTCGATTTCATTTGCCAAATGCAGCTCCACGAGTATTCATTTAACGGTCCGATCAATACGAACACGAGTGTTAAAGGCCAAAATACTGAGAAGCTCAAAAATATAATTTTATGCACACACATATATGTATATAACCTAAAGCCAAATTTTGGAAAACACCGCATTGAAATCGAAATGCGAAGGTTTGCGTGCAATATCGACGCTTCGGCCACCTTGCCAAGACTCGTCAGTTAATTGCTATGCGCATAGTGTCCGCGATGACTGCGTGCTCCCAAAATGCTTCCGCGAAGACGGCAACTATATTATATTAGTATATTTGGGCATATAGACATAATTGTACTCGTAAAGGAGGCCGACATAAAATTTGGCAAGCAGAAAATGGGTAAAAATGCTTCTGTAGGTAAAGGGTGATTTTTTAAGAGCTTGATAACTTTTTTAAAAAAAAAAACGCATAAAATTTGCAAAATCTCATCGGTTCTTTATTTGAAACGTTAGATTGGTTCATGACATTTACTTTTTGAAGATAATTTCATTTAAATGTTGACCGCGGCTGCGTCTTAGGTGGTCCATTCGGAAAGTCCAATTTTGGGCAACTTTTTCGAGCATTTCGGCCGGAATAGCCCGAATTTCTTCGGAAATGTTGTCTTCCAAAGCTGGAATAGTTGCTGGCTTATTTCTGTAGACTTTAGACTTGACGTAGCCCCACAAAAAATAGTCTAAAGGCGTTAAATCGCATGATCTTGGTGGCCAACTTACGGGTCCATTTCTTGAGATGAATTGTTGTCCGAAGTTTTCCCTCAAAATGGCCATAGAATCGCGAGCTGTGTGGCATGTAGCGCCATCTTGTTGAAACCACATGTCAACCAAGTTCAGTTCTTCCATTTTTGGCAACAAAAAGTTTGTTAGCATCGAACGATAGCGATCGCCATTCACCGTAACGTTGCGTCCAACAGCATCTTTGAAAAAATACGGTCCAATGATTCCACCAGCGTACAAACCACACCAAACAGTGCATTTTTCGGGATGCATGGGCTGTTCTTGAACGGCTTCTGGTTGCTCTTCACCCCAAATGCGGCAATTTTGCTTATTTACGTAGCCATTCAACCAGAAATGAGCCTCATCGCTCATCGGACACGGACGCGAAACACATTTCGAACCGAACACTGATTTTGGTAATAAAATTCAATGATTTGCAAGCGTTGCTCGTTAGTAAGTCTATTCATGATGAAATGTCAAAGCATACTGAGCATCTTTCTCTTTGACACCATGTCTGACATCCCACGTGATCTGTCAAATACTACTGCATGAAAATCCTAACCTCAAAAAAATCACCCGTTATATGTAGCTATTTGGGGTGTTTTGTTTATAACATGAACAAGAATGTAACACTCTTTTTGTGTCATGTTGCAGGTGTTTAATTAATATAATAACTTGAATTAGAAATACAGTGCAATACAACTGCACCTGGAGGTGCAATAAAGTTTCTCCTCCTTTATTCCCTGACCATTCTATACTAAGTTTGCCATGAAATGTGTAATACTAAGAAGGAAATGTTGTAGATACATACATAAATGATTATTGAGTCGAGCTGAGTTGATTTAGCTATGTCTGAGTTTCCAAGATTTCGATATGAAATTTTGCACAGGTTCTTTTCTCCTCAAAGAGCTACCTGGAACCACCGAAATCAAACCACTATAGCAACCTAAAACTTACCGATCCGAAACAGGTTAGATTTCCGACAGCACAGCCCTTGGGCAGATAAAATCAGGGCCAATTCATCACACCTGACAATTCTCCCACCATGTTCCGACCCCGTCCAAATAGCACAGGATGACCTCGGTGACTTAACTTATCGCGATATCTTCAAGATATCTGGTTTATATTATTTCCTGAGACAATATTGCAATCTAGGAAGAAATTGTTCAGATCCGACCTCTTTAACAACATTGTCTGGTAACTTGGGTTCAAAAAATCGAACATTTTTTTTTGCTTTATTTGAAACTACAATGTCTTGAAAATATACTGTGAAAATTTCAGACAGAAATTCGAAATATTTCGGGAGTTATAACGAGTTGCCTAGAGCGCCTCTCTCTCACTCTCGCAGTTGTTGAACTTTAAGCGCGTTTTTTTTCAAAACATTGCTTTTCTGGTCGGCCCGGGTCCTAACTTTTTTCTACTGAACCGATTGCTTTTTTAACAGGCTGTTCTACACACTTATAGTTCTCGTTGGTACTAACGAGAATTTTTTTCACCCCTAACTTTTTATTTTAGAACCCTTTCTTTGCTAAAATGAAAGGACTTTTTTCAAAGTCCGCCATTTTGTTATTTACCCTTGAAATTTAGTAGTTCCAACCAGAATGACATGTCTATAGTTTAAGAATAATCAAAAATATTTGATTTCAGATAACATTAAGAGCAAAATCAGCCGGGCCACCCACGTGCATTTTTGTTGAGGTTCCAACTTTGAGTGACAATAATAATAGTAATAAAGTGTGACCTGGTCTACGAAAAAGGGGCTTAGGTGTCAAAAAATCAATTTTTTTTTTTTTTTTTTGACACCTAAGCCCCTTTTTCGTAGACCAGGTCACAAGTATTAAACTTTTTCAAATATTTTCAATATATAAATAAAAACACTCTAAACATCAACAATCTTAGGTATTTAAGAGACACGTTCTTGAACTTCTACTGGTTGCCAACCAACGAATTCCACATAAGATACATCGAAAAACTCTTTCAAAACTATTTTATTTATCGCTTGCAATTTGACAGGCACAATTTATGGAGTATAAAGTAAAATGAAATTCATTACGTGAAAACACTAGAAACCTTCAATTTGGCACTAATGGGAACTTCAAAGCATTTGCTGTACCAATGTTACCACAATATTTCATTTCGAAAAATTTCTAAGAGATCCACTAGATATAGACTGGGGATATTCAGCCACTAGTTCATTTAACTCTCTTCGACTCTACACAGCGTATATTAACCGGTACCGGTTCAACAAAGACCTAATTTTCATATAGGTGATATTCAAAATGAAAGGTGCTAGTGTTGCCGTTAACTCCGACTGTCAGTTAGTCGCTTTGATTAACTGGCTTTGGATATTGGTTAGAAATATAGTTTTGGACGAAAGATCGAAATCGAATAAGTTTTATGAGTATTTTTGTCGATTAAAAAATATATTTCCTAAAAAGAAAAATATTTCCAAATTCTGGTCGTACTTTCTGTAAGCGTAGTAAGGCTTGACACATTATCCACTCTTTCAGCAACTTCAGTTTCATATAATCCCGTAAACCTAACTTTGTTCTGCTTTAGTCATTTTCTTTGAATAGTCCACCATTCTCCAACTGACACATCTTATAAGAAAGTGTAAATGTAAGTACGAGTGTGTAAATTTTACCAAGTTTCACTTTTCAATAGTGTCTCAAAGGAAGTAGTTGAAGACAGAAACAGTAAATATGGAACGCAGAAGTGTCTGAAAAGTCAACAAAAAATGTTAAGCGCAAATAAAGTTGAAACCAAACAAAGAAAAATAACTGAAAATGGGTTAATTATATGCAAATAAATAGCGTGCCAAAAAGATCTTGCTTAAAAGATCCAAATCAAAGTAAAGCAATAACAACCAATCGGTAAAACGTGGGAACTTATTAGTAGCTTTGAACCGAAATGTTAAATGAAAACAAGAAAAAACAACTTCACAAATAAAGATCACACAAGAACTTGATTTTAATCGTTCTCTTTGTATGAAAGATATATGCTATAGTGGTCCGATCAGAAATATTTCCTCAGATCATTTAGCGGTGTCTTTGTCATTAATACAAGAACTTAATTTTGCTAGCTCAATTTGTATGGCAGCTATGTACATATATGCTATAGTTGTTTGATAGCTGTGGTTCTGAAAAATGAGCATAGCATCTCTTTAGGGGGAAAAAGAACGTGTACAAAATTTAAGAGCAATATCTCAAAAACTGCGAGACTGCTTCGCGTATATATGTAAAAACAGACGGACACACGAACGTGGCTAAATCAACTAAGGGTATAATTATATATATATAATTATATGTGAACATAAATGCAATTTTTTATCAAGCTTTTTACAACTATAATTAATTAATTTTGCATAAACAAAAATACTTTTTTCTTAAATCGACAAAATTATTCGTGTTAAAATAAAATTTTATGCAATCATAATTATGTAATTAACACCAATACTTCCGTTTATCTGGCGGACAATGCACCCAAACACATGATGCATAAAGATTTGTTGCGTTATACTTGCTCTCGCACACACCACATTCACATATAAACGTGTATGTGGACAAAAATTAGGGGTATGACTTTTAAATTTAAAAAATAATAAAATATGGAAAGAATGTATATTAAAAATATAAATATACACAAATATTACACATAAGTAACGGGTGGGCCATCTAACGTTTTAAATTTGAATTATCTATGTATATTTCCACATTGGAAACGTCAAATACCATTCGGAAAGTGACAGGTATTCAGTAAAAAGTCTAAAATTTACGAAATGGGTCGCTATTCACTAGAAGAAAACTGGGAAATATTGAAAACTTTTTTCCAAAGTGGTGAGTCAAGAGGATGGTAAATTTTACCGAAAACTCATATTTTCGGACGAGGCTCATTTCCACCTCAATTGTTACGTTAACAAGCAGAATTGTCGCATTTAGGGCACATAAACCCCACACGTAATCGTCGAGAAGCCAATGCACCCAGCACGAATCACTGTATGGTGCGGATTTTCGTCTGGTGGAATCATCGGCCCATTTTTCTTCGAAAATGACGAAGGAACCGCCGTAATTTTTCTTCAAGCAAATGGAAGAGGAAGACTTGGACAACATTTGGTTCCAGCAGGACGGCGCTACGTGCCATACAGCAAACGCTATACTCAATCTTTTACGCCCTATCTTCGAAAATCGCATAATCAGCGAAAGAGGTGATGTGAATTGGCCTCCCAGAAGCTGCGATTTAACTCCGTTGGACTATTTTCTGTGGGGAGCTGTTACGCCAACCATCCAGAAACAATTCAAGATCTAAAGTACGAGATTGAAGCTGCTGTAGCTGCCATAAGGCCTGAAACCATCGAGAAAGTACTCCAAAATTGGGTGGATCAGATAAGCTACTGTAAACTCAGCCGTGGTGGTCATTTGTCCGAAATTTCATTTTATTTCCACAAATAAATTTCATAAAACAACCATTTAAATAAATGTTAGACCTTTGAAAAATATCAAGCCGTTTTTTTTATTGACTTTTTAAATTTAAAATTTTATATGACCCACCCTATAGTAAGGCTTTCAAACATATGAAATCGGAACATTATAATAGGAAAGGCTTACAACTTCTATAATAATTTGCCAAAACTTTAAAATGTAAATCTTTTGTTTTTAACAATTATAGTACATTCAGCTAACAATTTAAAAATATCAATTAAAAATTAAAAAAAAACAATATCGAAATTTAAAAATATCAAACATATTTTGATTTGATGAAAATGATTTCCATGATTGGTGAAAATGAAAAAGGATATGACCGAAAATTATTTGATTCAAACACATTGCTGTTCGAAATTAGTAAAAATTTGGTTCAAAATCAGGAACACAGCAGAACGTTATATAATAAATTTAATATAAAACTCATTTTCTTTGTGATTATTTACTAAAATCTTAAATTTTTTTTAACAAAAAATACTTTTTATGAAAGTCATACCCCTACATACATACCTATGTAACGTAAGTGAATTAATATATGAAAGTGAAATTTAGCGCAATTTCGACGAATGAATAAAATTGATTCACAAGAGCAAATAACACAAATTGATCTAAGCAAATGTGAGAGCTTTTATGTGTAGTAGCATTTGTCTACGTTTGTACATATTCTTGCATTGCTGTGCATACATATGTATGCATGCAAGTAACTAATATCTTAAGTAACGGCATGCAATATGCAACATTGCAAGCTCTCCTGTTTTCTCTTCATTTCATTATTGATTTCTCTGCCTTTCTCACACATTTCGTACCTTGCTGTCATTTCCACTTGCTTTAAACATTTATTTTGACGTTTTACTTTGTTGCAAAATATACTGCATTTGCTTGCAGCACAGGCAAACAAACCACATAACTGGTTTCCACACATTTTAACTCTTATTTCTAACTCGTGTTTTGTTTTTATCGGTGCTTCTGTTTGGCTTTGTATGAGCAACGTACCGTTGTTGGATTATCTCGACTGCACATAATAACCAACCAACCAGCTGTCATGCGAATAGCGGCTGTGCTACCGTGAAGCTACAACAAACTAAGTTGCGAGTCAAGTTCAAGGCTCAACTCCCCCGCTGTGTAGTAACTGTAAATTAACTGTAATTTTACAGAAACAACAATAAAATTTTGTTGCATCAATGGGTGGAGCGACCCAATTAAAGCTCTTTCTTGCCACATTTTTCCAAATAAAAAAAGATAATTGAAAACTGGTGTCACTTTAAGAATTTTGAACGAAACAGGTAAGGAAGGGCTAAGTTCGGGTGCAACCAAACATTTTATTCTCTTGCAACTTGCAAGAATCGAAGCCAGGGAAATACCTTAAGGTGTAAAACCAAAGTCTGTCTGATGTTCGAAAATCCTGATATTAGCTATATCGGGGGTAAGTCAAAGTTTTGCTCAATTTTATCTAATTTAGGCACAAAGATACACTGTTATGAATAAACACGCTCTCTTATTTTCACTGGGAAAACTCACATAGTGGCGGATATATGCGGTACAAAGTCACCCCGAAATACGAAATTCTTTATATTAAGTATATGGGGGCTTAGGGGCGTATTGATCCAATTCAACCCTTTTTTGACATACAGACATTACATTATAAGAGAAGGATTATCTTCAATTTCAGTTACATATGTCACACATTGACTGTCATGACTTGTCAACTTAGGTACCGGGGTCTAAATATTCGGTACCTAGAGGCTTGAATAGTTTTTATTGGACTTAAACTATTTTTGGTCCTACCAAATATTTCCACATTTGTATACTGGAAATTAAAAGAATTAAGTGGAAATTAAAATTGTGCTTTATGGGAAGTAGGCGTGGTTATTGTCCAATTCGTCCATTTTCACACTGTGACATAAGAATATAAGAATAATGCCACGTACTAAATTTTTGAATCGGTTGATCGGGTCACGATATATAGGATTTCTCTAAAAAGTAGACGGTACCACGACCATCATCCAATTTTTACACCGGCTCTCATAAAGCTCTCTCATACCATCTCGGTGGTAAAATTTAGGGTCCCTGGCGTATTTAATTATTAATTTATCTCGCTTTTAGTAGTTTTTAACAGTACCGTTATATGGGGAGTGAGCGGGGTTATCCTCCGATTTCATTAATTCTATACTAACGGTAGAAGTTCTTATAATATTTATACTCAGCAAATTTGATTCTTGTAGCTAAGGTGGTTTAGGAGATATGTACATTAAACTTGTTAAACGGCGGGGCGGCCATTTTTTCAAAAAAAAAAAATCCCACAGGTGCCCCTTGCGATCCCCTGTACCAAATTACAGCTTTATATCGTATTTTAGTGCTTAGTTATGACACTTTATATGTTTGCGGTTAATGGCGATTTGTGGATGTGGCAGTCATCCGATTACGCCCATCTACGAACTCGAAATTTTTTTTGTACTAAGGAACCTGCATACTTAGTTTCATTAAAATATCTCAATTTTTACTCAAGTTACAGCTTGCACGAATACACGGACAGGCAGACAGTCAACCGGATTTTGACTTTTCTCGTCATTCTGACCATTTATATATATATATATAACTCTATGTCTATCTAGATTACTTTTAGGTGATACATATAACCGTTAGGTGACAATGGGTGACAACTTTTAGGGTCTAAATGGTGTTAACTTATGATAAAATCTTGAAAAAGTTAGAATCCAAAATTGCTCCTTTCTAAACAGGCAGAAATAACCGTGAAAAAGAACCATCTCTCAAAATGGAATCATAGTTCAATAAGATAAGTCCGTCCCGTTTAAATGTATGAGAAATATAAAGCAGAAGATAAATGTCGAATGAAGAATTCACAATTTGGTAGACCTCCATAGAGGATGTTAAAAACAGCCTAATTACGCAAATAAACTGTAAAATAAATCGATAATAATTCTTTTTGTTTTCAACCTTTATGTCTTGCCTTCTGTTACAAGTTCACACCGTTAGAATAAAACTATGTATGGCACATTCTTTAACAAAGTCAATTTTTTTTGCTCTCAGTGTAGTCGCCAACCGATTCGGTCATTCGCTCAATAGCAGTATGCACAGTTTCTATTGGGACAGACTACGCTGCACGAATCAACGATTTTTTGACAGGCCATATTCTGAAGACCACAGGCCGAAAATTGTATTCTAATGGATTCAAATTTGGACTTCCAGATGGCTATTCCCTGGTTTTGAAAGCAGGAATACTGTTTTTAAGCCACTGATGTGTGGTTTTTGTCTGGTGTAGTGGAACAAAATCTTTCGGAAGATACCAATTTCTCCATTGAAGAAAGAATTGTTTTACTCCATGACCACGCCTTCTAAAACATCCCGTTAGTACACTTTTGCCAAAGTTTTATCTCATTTTTCACAGAAGTGAAAAAGCTAACCGCCTTTATAGGAGACTCTGTACCAAACCCTTACAGCAGCTGCGTTTTTGAGTAGATCTTATCTCGTGGCTTATTAAAATCTTCTTCAAGAAAGAAACTTTTTCATTTATAAAATGGATACTTTTATGGTAGTTTACGGCGTGCCGCTGAACACATTTCTGTTGAGCCTAATTTACTTCAAGGGAGATCAAAAGACGACCAGTTGACCGATTATGTATGAGTATACACTACACATAAATTATAATAGAAATAACGGTAATTTTTTCTGGTCATTTGTAACAGAATTTATGCCAATACTAAGTCCACGCCACTGACCCTACAACACAAAATGTCTGCTAAAAATTTTAGAACTTATACAATACAGGTACAATTAACAGGTGGGCTGAAAAGAAGTAATTTTGTGTGTTAACAATACATGTTTTTTGGACGAAAAAAATTCTGTTGAAGCCAAGACTCGACTTAATGATCAGTAGTCATTCTCTGCACCCAAAAAATCAACCGGTGAGAAGTAGTTGATTAAATTTAAACCCGAGGAAATAAGCACCTTGGACGATGCACGCAGTGGACGCTACAAAGAAAAGCCTTTTTCACATATCGAGTGAAGAGAACTTCATGTAATCATTAGTATTTTGCTTTCATTTGGTTATTTATTTCTTTTAAGTATATTTTATGAGCATTTTATACTTTTACTATTTTATATTCTCTACACTTTTTGTTATCATTTTATCATAACTACATTAAACAGGTACTTACACTTCCGATCTTTTCGTTCGTTGAACTGTTTCAAAAGTAACTCTTGGATGTCTTATCTTTTGTTATTACGCTTTTAGCTGCAATGAAATGTTCTAGTTGGTCGCTGCTTCCAGAAACCTCTCACTTATAATGACACAAGTGTAGTTAACACTTTAAACCACAAATCTACTATAATATTCTGCTCACTTTTTTGGAACAAATAAAATTATATGAAATAAATTTAATAAATCGCTTGATTTTTATTGCTTTTCGCCTTTAACAAAGCCACCACATATCTTGTGCACTTTCTTTTCTGCTGCGCATTCGCTGTACTATGCCTTTCGCTTCGAGCATTTACAATTCACAACACAAGTCTTTCTAGGCCGCTTGACGCATGCGCGACGACTGCTGGTACGTTCGCTAAGTTCATACCTTCATTGCCACCAAAGCTACCTTTTCTTTCCAATTTCTCTTTACACATTCTTTCTTAACAACGTAAGTACATAACGACCAAATAAAGCCGAGCTTAGAGGCAAAATGAGCAGCAAAGAAGTCACTCTTCAGTCATAGCAATTTTTCCGCCGGCTCTCTCTCTGTCATTTTTCGTTTAATTTATTTAAGCGCTTGTCCAACTTTGACGCTTTGTTAGAAAAACTGACATTCGTTCAAATTATTTAATTATCAAGTCTGAAATTTCCTAATCATGTCTGTAATTGCCCAATCATTTCTTAGCCTACTCGTGATAACCATTTTTCTACTACTTATACACACTTCCTCCGTTATGAATTTCAACACTTTTGCCTTCACATCAGATCTTTCACAATTTACTATTTTTCTATGCGTAAATAACGAGCGCCACCCGACGTGGTGGCGCGCACGTATGGTATGCTTGCAGGTCGTGTGCGAAAAGCCACAAATTTGGTTTTGCGCTTTTCATTGCTTTCTCCATCAATCATAATCACGTTCTTTCATATCCATTTCTGTTTTCATTGTCCATTATTGTTGAACGTCTGCTTGATCATGACATTTGGTTTACAGTTGTCAAGTGTCGATACTTGAAAAATTGTATAGTGTCGTCAAGTGGCTCGCATTCGTGCTGTGTGACTGTCATAGGCTCTCAATCGAATTGTGCTCTGCCTAAATCAAATTTTCTATTTCACATTTTGAAAAAATACTGGTTACCCTGAATAGATTGCTTTTTCAGAACCTTTTCGTAGCCAAATAAATATTTCTTAATTATTCCGAAAATTTCAACGACTTAAGTTCAAAAGAGAGACTTCTTTGTAGGTTTATTACTTAGATAGCCTTTAAAAAATGTTAGGGACAAAACACTTCATAAAAAAGACAGCCAGATATAGCGAATTATTTTCGATATAGTGAGGTAAATCCCATATATCTTACTTTAATTTTAGTTAAATATGATGAAGTGTTATAACCGATAAAATTAACTCGTGATCACATAATCGAAGTAAGCGAATTAAAAATGATCGATCAATTCTCATTTGTGATTAGCAAAATAAATTTAAGACCACAACAAAAAACATTAACCGATAAATTAATGAATTATCGATAATTTTTTTTCGATATAGTCAAGCAAACTGCAGACGTCGTGTTAATTTTAGCTAAAGACAGCAAAATATTCCACATTATAATTATGGTGATCATAATTTCCTGTGAAACGTGATAAGTCGGCGGTTAGACCAGATTTTATAGTTTAAAAAGAGCTTCACAAGATTGTCGATGTTGATTGAGGCTTTTGAACTTGAGCTTCACCCAAAATAGCGGCATTTCTCTCTTATTATACGTACGTATTGTAATAAAAAATACTAAATTTAAGGTGTGATTGAAAGTATAATGTTGTTGAAGGATTAGAAAATTGATATCGCTCATTTGCTGCAAGACGGGCATAAATCAAAAAACGTGATTTTTGAGTTAATGCTGCAGAATTGTTCGTTATATCATACTTCATGTTGAGTGAAAAATTCATATGAATACCTCTTATATGCTCCGCTTGAGAAGAGAATATATTTCCTGTTTTCCGTGTAAGGTTATAGTCAGTTGAAAACTTTAAACGCGTTTTCTGGCAAATCGATTTTTTTGACTTATGCCGGCAGCAAATGAGCGATATGTAATGTCAGTTAATAATAAATTCAATAATCAACAGCATTTCAAAAATAGTCCATAAATCGGGGTCTATTGATTAATTTCCTAACCTATGCTTGAAAAAACGATAAGTTTGGATATTTATCGATTAATTTTTCATCAATTTACAGTTTCTACAGTCTATGAGCCTTTTGTATTATTTGTTTATTGAAAAAAAAAAACCATAAGTTGTCATATTTATCGGTTAATTTTTTCCAAAGAGTACTTTCTGGTTGAATGAGTAAATTTCCAATTTACAAGGTATATTCCAAAGTAAACAGGACTTTTTGAATCCAGTGCCCCCTGGTGGCGCCCTTTATATGTCGACTTTATCGATTGTCCAGTGAGAATTTCACGACATTTCATCGATTGGAAGTAAAGTTATCGCGTTTTAAGTGTCAGTATGTTTGTGTCATCGGTGCGAAAATGAGCTTCGAAATTAAAGCCAACATTAAATTTTATTTTAAAATTGGTAAAACTTTTACCGAAACGTTTAAATTGATGAAACAATTTTATGGCGATAATTGCCAACCCCGTAGCAGAGTGCACAAGTGGTTTCAGCGTTTTCAAAGTGGTCGTGAGGACATACAGGACATTTGGCCATGAAAGGAAAGCGTTATGCAAACGTTGAGGCCATTCAAAAGGCTTGCACCGGCATACTGGCGGCCATACAGGCCAACGAGCTAAAACACTCGTTCGACATTGAACCGTGCAAAAAGCTGTATTGAAACAGAAGGAGACTACTTTGAATAAAATAAATTGATTTTGCCGAAAAAACCATTTGTTCTGTTTTTTTTTAAGTCCTGTTTACTTTGGAAATCTCTTTGTATATATACACATTTAGCAATCCATATCGCGTTGCTTCAAATCATTAACCTCAAATATTTAAGTTATATTTAAGTTAGTTAAGTTTCCCAAATTTATTATAATTTATCGATTACAAAATACAATTGCTACACTAACAAATTTTCTGCCCGCAGGTGGTTGCTGTGGTTCCACCAAAAAGCGCACTATTGTCGGTGGTTGGGCATGGGCCTGGTGGCTGGTGACAGACGTGCAACGTCTGTCGCTCGAGGTGATGACACTCAATCCCATGTGCGAGAATGTCGAGACGGCACAGGGTGTGCCATTAACTGTAACCGGTGTCGCTCAGTGCAAAATCATGAAGGTATGTTGAAGAAATATCATGCATCGCTCGCTCTAATTTGCCAACAACAATTCGAGTATGCTTCGAAGGAATATAAGAATTATATTAATTTACATTGTTTCACTTTAATATTATTTTTGTATAATTTTTTAAAGATATGTAGCGCTTTTTAGCTTAGATTTCCGATTTGGTAAATGAAATTGAACAGTTATGTTTTGATTTACTGTTAAGCTGAGAACTTAGTGAAATAAATACTTTATACATATATAATGTTTTCTCTAGTCGTCTGCTGGGTATTATATAAGTGAGAGGCTTGGTACAGAAAACGGCATGCTAGAATTAATCTAAACATATGCATTTCTTCTAAGTATCGTAAATTATCAAAAATGAGCGTGTATTAATTTTCTTATGAATTTATTTACTTTAGCTAAAAACACATATTTGTGTATATTTAACAAAGTATTATTAATTTATCCCGTATTTTATTAATAAATTCTTCTTCATTATTATTTGTACAACAACAATGAAATATAATGATTAAAAATTTAAATCTATGTAGCGTAAAAAGCCTAGAAAAAATAGAAATTACAAAGTAAGTTGAAATTTTTTTATTTCATTTTTCTATTTATTATACATATCTATTAAATGTTTCAGTAAAATTACGGTTCATTGTGTCTCACTCACGCAAGTCTAAATTTTCTCATCATGATTCGTACTTTGTTAAATTACTGTACTAGTTGCTAAGTATAGCTAACTATGCTTTTGCTTAGAAGTTAATGAGTTGAAGTGTGATAGCTATAAACCCTATTACAATTTTATATTTATTTAAATTATTATTATTATTATTATTATTATTATTATTATTATTATTATTATTATTATTTTTGCTACTATCATTTACTTTTTGTGTGTATTTTTCATAAGACGTCACAATGAAATCACTTTCTTAAAAAAAATAATAGTAGGACTAATATTGTTTAAACTTAATAATTGCTTTATTCTAAACTGCTTTCTCTATCGTGTACACAGTAGTGGTCAAATCAAAGTTACCATTTGCTAATTTATTTATATTTGTTCCAAATGAGGAATAGAAAATGCCTTTCACATAATCATATGTTGTCACAGCAATGGTATGCTTCCACATTTCTTCTGAGTGGCGTTCCATATCTCGCGGCTTGAGACTTACCTGTCATTACCTGCATCCAGATCCCGATTTTTTAACCGTACAACATTTTCAATCTAATTTTTTACGTTCTTCCGGTTTTTCAAATTTTGAAGCCTGAAAGTTGTCCGCATTGAGGGGACCGCCAAAGTGTGCAGTCTATTTCGGCCTGTTTGCCAGTGTATGTATTTGAAAAACGTGTGATCAGCGTCGTCCTCACTGCGCCGTTGTCTATGCATGACGGCTTTTAAGAATATTCCCGCTGAACTACTCTTTATATTTTTGATGTACATGTGCTATGACCTCCCTGCTCCCAACGAGTTCGCCATCGCTTCAAGCTTTCATTGATTCTTTCCTAGTTCCTTGTTTCCTCAACATCCCACATTTTCCTTCTTTCGAATACTAGTAAGTCGATGGACGTCTTTTGTTCTTCCTCAATGGGGTTTTCTAGTCTAGACATCTAAATTTTACACATTTTTCGAACTATGATAAAAAGTTAAAAACATTTTACCATCGAGTTTTTAAAGACGTCGCTATCTAATTGGCCTTCGCTAAAGAAAAATAAATTCACAAAATGGTGTCGACTTGAAAAAAATGTACTCCATTTTTTGAGATGCATAATAAAGATTTTTATCAAAGATCAGAGGAATCAGATGAGTAGAACTGAAGATGACATGTCCACCACATCAAAAAAACTAGTTTCGAGAAAGCACTTTTGAAGATTCGTCTTCTGTTAAACCAGTCCAATTGCCACGCCACTTAAACGGCTATAACTTCGAAAATAATTTGAAATTTGAAAATATTTTTAAGGTGATATTTTTATATACGTATCTTAAATATCGAATTATGAACTTGTGCCCAGTAGGTAAGCCTGGTGTCAAAGCTTACAGCCTGGTACTTGATAATCGTTTGTGTTTTTAGAGTCTCTGTTATAGTCCTCATATCTACTATAATCGGAATATGCTTTTTTGCTAACAATATCAGTTCGGCTTGTTTAGTAGGTAGTTTTAGGTCTCGTGCTTAAAACCACATTTTTGCTCTAATAATCTAGTCTGAGTTTATTGCATCCTCTGTGCGCTTCTGCCACACTCATCATGACATTCTGATTTGCCCCAGTGCTGATCTATCAAGTTTGAAACCGTATTGTTTTGGATGATAAACAGCTGTATCAATATGCAGAGAAGCCGGTGTGCTGTTGGACCGTAGGGATGTTGCTTTCCTTTACTAATTGAAACGAGCTGATGTCTTTTCCGAATTTTCAGGAATAAACCGGCTTTGAGGCTGGTGCTAAACATTTGGGCAGTTTTTGGCTATTACCTTTAGTGCCTCTGCTGGTATTCTGTCTGGTCCATATAACTTATTTGGTTTAAGTTTTCTTACCTCCAGTTACAGCTCTTCGTAAAGAGCGTACTTTGTTGTGGTGTTCCCTCCGTCCAAACTTTATATATTATTTTTACCAAGTACGGACTCCATTAGGGTTAGATACGGTACTTTGACAGACTGTCGTAACGTAAGAAATTTAAACGTTACTATTTTGTTTCAACATTGCGTTCAAATCATGTGGTGCTCTCAATAAAACTACTTATCTCCGTTAAGAATTTCTAGAGACAGTTTGTGGTAGTGCTGAGCACTCACAGAAAAAGTGTAGAACCGTTTATTTATACCCTCCAAGTTTGCTGTGACAAATTTGGCTAGCAGACATTCTCATTTTTAACGCATGTTCTCCAAATTACGTGTCTCGTTATCGTAACTGTAAGCCTGTATACGAGGTATGGCAATTAAGTAATGAGACTGATTCCATAAAAACCGTAGATTTAAAAATTATTCTACAACTCTGCCATACCCTTCCAAGTAGTCCCCTTGGGCAGCGATTCCAGTGCGTTTTTCATGCTTCGTAACATTTCTGGAACGCTTCGACTGGGATGTCCGCGAGTACCCTCGTCACGGCCGCCTGGATGTCCGTAATCGACTCAAAATGGGTTCCTTTGACCACCGATTTTATTTTAGGAAACAAAAAAAGTCACAGGGTGACATGTCGGGCGAATAAGGCGGCTATTGGAACACGGCGATCCCTTTAGAGGCCAAATACTGGGACACGCTGAGGGCGGTGTAGCACGGCGCGTTGTCGTTATGAAGGATCCAGTTACGAGCGATGACTGGGCGCACCCTGTTGACTCTTTCGAGTACTTTTCAATAGTAGACTTGATTCACAGTTTTCCCCGGTGCACGGCTATCAAAAAAGGCAATCATCATCGTTTTCAAATTCGACTTGCTCATGCGAGCTTTTTTCGGGCGGGGGGCGCGCCTGGCACGACTAAGAGCACCATCACCATACACTCTTACAATTTTAACGTACGTTTCCGAAGCTGTTTCGCCCAATCTGGCGCAAAATTTTATCGCGACGCGTTGCTCTAGATTTCGTTTTTCCATTTTCGTGACGAGCACTACAAACACTCATCTACTCAACTTGACGCAGCAGGTGAACTAAACAAGCTAGAGCGATGGTATATATATCAATGGAGAGGGGAGCGATGCCGGAAAAAGAGAAAGGGAATTTCAAGGTCACAGGTTTACCACATTTCATCTCATTACTTAATTGTCAAACCTCGTATACTTTTCCTGTACCTGGTTAAGATGTCATTAAATTTTGCCTTGTCATATTTTAGCTTAGAAGCAAAGCATCTTGCATTTAGTTTCTTAATCGTTCCCAACAAGCACTTTTTCATTTCTGCCTCGAATTCACATAGAGTGGCTCCTTGGTGAACTCGTCTGCTTTTGCTGTGCTGAAAATGTTCCTGCGACCGCGAACCGTATTTGTGAACAATTGAAGTTGACCTGCTAGTGAACTTAAAGAGCATTCTTACATTCCTGGCATTAACGTTTGGCTATGGGTAGCTTTCCTCTTTAATTCGCTTGAATATTTATTTTCCAGTTCAACTTTCGAAACCAGTAGATATATTGCTGTAGGAATAGAGAAATTGTTGTACCATTTATTGAGGAAAGATGAAATTGAGGTATTTTAGTTTCATTCGTGAATATCACCAGTTATAACAATATTATTTTATAAAAAGTTTATTTCGTGATTTACGCCCAGAAAAGTTCTATTGGTAGCATTTCCCTGACCGCTACTTTATGTACATGTTTATATGTTCCCCTTGCTATAAACCAAGGCAAAGTGTGCCTAAAATTGTATAAATCGCCGAGAATGCTTAGTATTATACCATTACTATGTCAATTAAATCTTTCATTATTATGATCCAAAAATTGATTTAGTTTTCTTTTTCGATGTAAGTCGTAAAGCTTTTTGGTAAGTTGTATAAATTAGATCTTTCATACCATTATAAAATATTGCTAAAACTTTACTATCAGAGTCTCCAACAATGAAGTAAATAAGGTCAAAGTAATTTCGAATTTTCGAACTAAGATCAGCTGTTCCGCTTTATGAGGACTCACATTTGAATTGAAAAGTAGTTCGGAACTTTCTCATATCTTCTGAAAAAATCAATTATTATATACATATACATACTACATACTACACCTATATACTATTTGGATTTAAGATCCAGTAAACCACAAATTTTAAAATGTTTGTAGGTAACATAAATGTTAACGGCTTTCTTGATCACAGAGTAAGTAAATTTCTAAAATTAGTTACCATAAATGAACAGTCCGCCAATAGCCAACTACTTATGCTAGGATTTCATATAAATATTATTACAGTATATATTTTATTTCAACTTTAATATTTTTAAGATTAAATATTTTTTCTCATACTACTTTTTTTGTTTATCACTAAATATTTATTTTATATTTAAAATAATTACTTTATCTATTTTGCGTTAAATAAATACACACCAAGTAAAGAGTTTTTACTTTAATTTTATTTATATTTTTAATTTTCATATCGGTAAATGAGCGTTGGAGTGTTATGATTTCCAAGTGTAAAGCAAATGAGCGCTAATGAAAATTCAATTGATTAAGGTATGTCTATTTTCTTTTCTTTTCAATTTTATTTTTATTCTAATAATTTATTTTGAACATATTATGTATACATACATATATATATATGTGTTTTCTGACTCATGCAGCTTTAAAACTTTAATGTGAAATTGGAAGGAAACGTTTTTTGTTTTTGTTATCCTTGCGTGCTCTGTATGTATTTGTGCACAGTTTTATATTAAAATGTTGTAAATTATTCTGAGATCATCGCATAAACATTTTCACATTCATAATGCATTATTTTATTACTCAATCTTAAAGAAATTGTGTTTAATTGCCAATTGGAAGAGCCATAAGATTACGCTCATACAAAATTATTTCGTGCACAGAGCGCCATTTCAAAGTTCAACATTTAGGTATATACGTATTAAGGGGGTATTTTAGTCTAGAAATCAAATTTTGGGCAGTTTTTTGAATTTTATTTTAAAAAAAAACCAAAAAACATTTTTACGATCCATTTTTTATGGTGTTTTTATTGATATCTAAAGAATACAGAAAAAAAGTTTGACAAAAAAATATTAAAAATTAAAATAATTAGAGGGGGGAGAGACAGGTGTAAAAAAAATGGCGCATCCTGGTGACATTGATCCTGACCCTCCTGGTGATCTGAAAAAAAGAAAAATCAAAAAAAATTCTTAATCAGTAAGAATGCTGTTATAGTCCGGGAACACGAAAAAAAAACTTTTTTGAAAAATGGCGACTGCCTGAAAATAAAAATAATTTTTTACGCTTTTATTTTTGAAATTCCTGATTTTTTTTTAAATATAAAAAACAAAAATTTTGACACGATGCTGGTAGGAACGATAAAGGATTATATAAAGAAGGTTCACACAAAATTTCAAGTAAATCGGTTGTATAGAACTTGAGATAATGAATATATCGTGAGGAAAAAAGTAGTTCCGAGAAAAACGCTTTTAAAAAAGTGAGTCATAGTCGATACGGCCGAACCGGGCTAGGTACTGCGTCACTAAAGTAACTGTAGCTCTTAAAATAATTTTAATTTTTAAAAATCCTTTGGAGGATATGTTCTTAAGGGTCCAAACTTTAAATATATGAAAAAAAATCGTTTTTTTTTTAATTCTAGAGTAGAATACCCCCTTAAAAAGCCGCTGTTATTTTAGCGCTGCCTGTAGAAGAATTTGGTGGATAATTTTTCAAATGCTTCCGCTTCAGATCCAAGTTTTCAATTACACAATTTCAATACAAAATAATTACATAAATTTAACGATGTTTCACATAGCTAAATCTATATTGGGAAAACTTTTGATTACCGTCCCAGGCTTTCGAAAATGAAATGGGTATGGAACATAAAAATCAAAAATAGAAGTGTAAAATTAATTTTAAATCGAAAAAATACGTAATTCAAATAGTGATAATTTTCTACATTGAACGCAAATATCTGCACTATATTCTTGATCTGGAGAACCTCCTCTATATTTAAGTAAACTTATCCCGTCTGGGAAACTGAACAAACACCAGAGTATGAAACTTGCCTGTTTGAAAATTTACAATTTTGCTTAGAACAAACAAAATCCGCCTACTGCGCTAAATTCTACTACTATAAGGCTCAATGTGTACTTTAAGCTCAAACTTAAAAATCTCCAAGTCATAGTTTAACTCTTCCAAGTTTATGGAGAGAGATCAAACGAAAAACTACATTTCAGTAGGGGAAGGCGAATTCCGACATAACAGACAACTCAAAACAAATTTTAACAAAACCTTTGGTTTTTAGAGCATATTGTCGAGGTTACCGATTGGCAACCAACGGCTTATTAAATGAATCTTTAGATAATTTGTTAAACAAACCGGACAAAGCAACTAAAAAAATTATTCAAACGAATACATAATTACACAATAAAAACAAAACACGTTAATTTCGGCTGCACAGAAGCTATAATACCCTTCACAGGTGCATTTCTAATAGCAAAAGAAGGTATAGAAAGATAACGGTTGATCTATGTAAGTAGAGGTACTTTTTTCAAAAGCATTTTTAGATAGTCGTGTCGAGCTGTCATGTTACTTTTGTTCAGTATTGTTTGGTACTTCGTCTGAACAAAGTTTAAAAATCATTCAACTTTATTACAAAAATTCACGTTTTGTAAAATAAAGTGTTTCGAGCGCTTTGCTCAACTTATGGTCAACATAATCAGTCCACTGAGCGGACTATTCGCAACACCGTCACTCATCTTGAGACCCAAAATTAATTATTGGATAATATTCGACCGAATAGTGTACGTCTAGCCCGCGGTGAAGAAAATAAAAATAGCAGCCGTAGCTGAGAGTGTGTAAGAACACCGGAAAGAGCGGATTCGGTGCCGTTCGCAGCAACCCCGACTGACTTATGGAACGACTTGGCGTATTTTATGTCGAGATCTCAAGTTCAAAGCGTACAAAATACAGCTAATGCAAGAACCGAGGCCGCTCGACCTTCCAAAACGACAACAGTTATTTCATGGCATCCTGGTAGTCGGAAAGCATTGTTTCACAGACATTAACACGACGTTCTTTTTCGAAAAAGTTTCGTGATTTTGCAACCAATCGTGGTTTCACTTTTCTTAGTCCCAAATGATCTTTCAAAATGGTTTTCACAGATCCTTCCGATATTCCAACGATGCCAGTAAGATCTCTAACCTGTTAATCGTCGATTTTCCAGCACCAATTCCTTTATTTTATTGACGTGTTGATCTTCAGTTGATGTTGATGACCGTCCTAGTCGTCTTCCGTCTTCAAAGCGTTCTCGATCCTCTTTGAATAATTTATACCAATCAACACTTGCTAGCGACAAATCATTATACACGAAGGCCAATACTAAACACTAATGATTATTTTGATGTGACATTTAGCACAAATGTCACTGACAGTCATACCAACCTCAAAAAAATATTTCGACAAAATTAAATTAAAAAGTCTTACAATTTTTTGCTCACAGTTCCGTTGGGTGTTCCATTCTACATTTTTTTTATATGAGTCCAACGGTTTTCAATAGGATTGAGGTCAGAAGATTGAATTGAGCAATACCATTGTAGCAGAACCGGCCAACGCCTCTATATTAGAGGAGCGTTTTACATTTCTTCCCTACATAGAAAATAATTTACAACTAATCAATCCAAAGAATATTCGTCTTTAAACTCTCGTGCCACGCGATTTTTTAATGCGGGAGGGCTAAATATAAAACATCCCGAATCTCTTTAGCAAACATTGCGCACTGCTCGCTGAGAATTGCAAACATGCTATGTCTAAGCAAGTGAAGCATTATAGTCACATGCTTCTATATATGTACACTAGGCATCAAATGAAAGTATAAATTTCACAGACGTTATTTCAATGCAGTTTTATTAAAATAAACAATTAAAAATTCATACATTAATATTACATTTACATAGGTATTTAAGTAACAAATTATAAACTAATATATTTTTCCCCCAGTATAGAAAGAAAAAAAATTTGCTCTACTTTAAAAAATGAGTCTTAAACAAAAGTGGTCAAATGAAATTTTAAATTTTGAAAAAATACAAAACGTATGGTACGAGTATAAAAGTAAATTTTGTAATTAATATTGCCTTCTTTATTCTGAATTACTGCACGAAGACGTTTTGGCATGCCTCGAACCAAATTGTCAAATATTTTCATTGGAATGCCAAGTTGACGTTTCGTCTCTAAGAAATATTATTCAAAGTTGGTACAGCTGCCTTTTGGTATTTTGAAATTAAAAATAAACCACAAATGCTTAATTGGATTTAAATCTGATGACTGAGCTGTCTAAGCCAGTTTTTCTTTAAGCCTTCTTCATAAAAGCGAGTAGTCAGGCAAGATGTGCGTTGGGGGTCGTTATCTTATTGGAAGATAAACGACACCAAATTCACTTTTTCCGCATTGATTTTCAAAATTTCGCTCAACAAATGAAGCACCCGTCATTCGTCCATCGATTTTAAATACACTACCTACACCAAATTTTGAGAAACAGCCCCAAACCATGACAGAACACACTCCATGCTTAACTGATGATTTTATGCACTGTGGTTTTAAGCGATCAGCAGGTTTGCACCACATTCCCTGACGTGTTTTTTAACTCGAATTTGAATTACTTTATCTCAAAATGTGGTTGGCACATTTGGATATTATTTCGCAAAGTCTAGTCCTTTTTTCCTACTCGAAATGGAAAACATAGGTCATTTTTTGCGACATAGTTTTTAAAACCAATTGCAGTTTTCTTTTCATTGTACTAATCGAAACATCCAAACCACAACTTTCAATCAACTTCCGCGATAAAATTTCAGGGTTTTCAGGAGCTTTTCTTCGTACAAGTCGTTCAGCGTGTATAGAAATTTTGGACTTTGGACCTCCACCGTATTGAGTCTTGCATGTCTTCCTACTCTTGAAGTATGCAAAAATCTTTTTTCTTGCCTCTCTGATTGAAATGGAATATTTTTCATATATATTTTGATACGTTTCACCCATCTTATACAATTAAGATCCGATTCTCTTAAATTTTTTTTATATTTTTTACTAAGAACAGAACAAAAAAATCTTCACCATAACAGAAATTCCCTTAATAAATACAAATGTATTAAATTTGTAGTAAAATTCAGTTTTACCTTGAAAGAAATGAACCGAAACTAAAATTATATTTTCATTTGAAGTGCACTCATAGGCCCTCCAGCGAAGACTAATAACTCTCGATGGAGTAAATATTTTTTGCGTCTAAATAATAAATTCAAATATTACTCCAACCGTTTATTTACATAACGGTGCATCTACATAAAACGCTTTATGAATTTATTCTTAAGCGAAAATGTAGGAAGTAAATAAATGATCTAAGGTTGCCAGTATATATTACATTTATACTTTCATTGGATGCCTAGTGCATATGCTGTAAGGATGCTTGCCGCCAACTGCATCGAAAATTATTGGCAATCTCATCTGCATTTGTAAAAATCCAAATCACATCTAATATAATTCATATATCTCTATGCATTGTTGTTATTGTATGTAAAATTGGTAATAATAAATTGTTATTGTTGTCATTTATGACTGTGTTTCACTCCTTTTTATACATCCATCCATAAAGGTCATTTGTAAAAGTCTCATTGCGTCGTTCAATTGGTGCTTCTCATTTACAAAAAAATACTCACATTTGTCATTCGATATTAAAATTGTTACGTAATCAATCTAATTTTATGTATTTATAGTTCTATATTAACTTATAGTAATAAATTGTTGTATAGTAATTTGTTGTTTTACTTTTAAAATTACCGTTGTTCAGCTTTTAAATGTTCCTTTCTTTTTTCTTCTCTCTCTTTTGCTGTTACCAACAAAATTATAATCAAAAATAAAAAACAAAACAAAAAAAAAAATCAAAACGTATTCAACCATCTAAAAACTTCATCATAAACCACCACCAACCAACAAAACCAACAACAAATACCAATCAATCAAACAACCAAAAACCAACCAACACCCTTACTCATCCACATATCTCCTTTCAACATCAACAACAACAACATTCTGCCTGCGCGCAGATGATGAACGTGTATTATTTTCACCATCAGGCTGACGAATTATTGGGCACCGCTAGCGAACAGTTTCTGGGCAAGAGCGTTAAGGAGATCAAACAGACGATATTGCAAACATTGGAGGGACATTTGCGTGCCATTCTCGGTGAGTTTAGATTAAACAATTCTTATATTGAAACGATAACGGTACATACTCATATATCAAAAAGTTTTGATTATTCTCTCATTTTCATAAATTTTTAAAAGCCAATTTTTTGTGGATAATAGTACTTGGAATTGGTACTTTCAATAAATATTACTAGCGAAACGTACTTATATAAGAAAAAGTTTCGATATAGAGGGTAATCCATTTCGAGATTCCCTACTTTTTTAAAGAAAAAAAAAAACTTAAAATTTAATGGGGAATATTTATTATCATTTGAAAGAACATTCTTTGGCATTTATTTTTTGAATATTATCCCTTTCAAATGTTGGCCGCGGCTACGTCTCAAATTCCACGACTTGTTGGAGCATTTCGACTGGTAACTGGCGAATGACACGGGTGATGTTTTGCTCCAAGGCCTTAATCCGCTTAGACTTTAGACTTTACATATCCCCACAGGAAAATACAAATGTCGCCGAGATCACAAGCTTCAATTTCAGGCATGCATATTTATGCCTTTTATCAAGGCGCGATAACGGTTGCCATTGAGGGTTATGGTCTCACCTGCTTCATTTTTATATGGATCGATGATTCCACTGGCTCTCAAACCACATCAAACTCTTGTTTTTTCTGAATGATATGACAGCTCTTAAATCACTTCAGGTTGCTCTTCGTCCAAAATGCTTGTTTATCTACCTATTGAGCCAGAAATGGACCTCATCACATCTTCTTGGAACTTTTCAAACAGTCAAAAAGCGAAGTGAAGTCCCTTAGGAAGGCTTCAGTTATAATGAATTCTCGGTTTCAACATGGGTGATGGTGTTGTAGACTGACATGATTTGACATGTCTCACGCGTGATCTGCCAAAGAAGGCTATTGAAAAAAGAACCTTTACTTGGATCTCCCGTTATAACTATACCCAGTAAATTAAACAAAACATATCGATAATAGTACTAATGCCCGGTTTCACAGTCTATACTTAAGTTGTGCCCAAATAAAATGTTAGCTAAGCATTTCACAGTCAATGCTTAATTTCTATAACATTTTATTATGATATATGGCAACGTTATGGGAAACATACAAGGTGCTTTCCAAAACAAATAAGACTTTTTTAATGTAGCGCCCCCCGGTGGTGCCATCTATACGTTAGAATCTTCAATATTCTTCTTCATCGATTATCCAGTGAGAATTTCATGACATTTCATTGATTGGAAGTGAAGTTATTGTGTTTTAAGTGTCAGTGTGTTTATGTTATCGGTGTGAAAATGGGCTTCGAACAAAGAGCCAACATAAAATTTTGCTTTAAAGTTGGTAAAACTTTTACCGAAACGTTTCAATTGATGAAACAATTTTATGGCGATAATTGCCAATCCCGTAGCAGAGTGCACAAGTGGTTTCAACGTTTTTAAAGTGGTTGTGAGGACGTGAGGACATAAATGAACATCTCCAAAACATCGATTTATCGCATTTTGACCGAATATTTGGGCTTACGAAAGATGTGTGCCCGGTTTGTTCCACACAAATTGACTGACGACCAAAAATTGCTTAGAAGCCAACATTCGAAGGACGATTATTTGACCAAAAATCACACTTCAACCATTAAGAACTCCTCGTATTCACCTGATATGGCACCGTGCGACTTCTTCCTTTTCGGAAAAATGCATTTGCCCATGAAAGGAAAGCTTTATGCAGATGCAGAGGTCATTCAAACGGCTTGCACCGGCATACTGGCGGCCATACCAGCCAACGAGCTAAAACACTCGTTCGACATGGCTTTGGACCATGCAAAAAGCTGTCTTGAAACTATTTTGAATAAAATAAATTGATTATGCCGAAAACCCCATTTGTTCTGATTTTTTTTAAATCCTTTTTACTTTGGAACAAACCTTGCATGTTTTACAAATGTCATCCATAAAAATACGTTTGAAATATTTAAATTATAACAGCAAATTATATAAATTTGCGAAGAAAGTTATATCGAAAATGAATGAAAACAACAAAAGAATCCCGAATTTCACCGTTAGCGAGTGGAAGCACCTATTGGAACGGATGGAAATCCCAATCCGATTCCATATTTTTTCACAAAAAATAATTTCTTATTATTCTTCTTTCGCCAAATAACAAATTCAAAATAAAAATCAGCTGTTACTTAAGCACTGCTTAAATCTTCCATTTTCAGTACTTAAACACAACTTAAATATGGTCTGTAAAACCGGGCATAAGTAACTTTTCGAAGGTATCGAAAAACTTTTCCCCTCATCAATTGAACTCGTATTTTCATCTAATTTTAAAAGAAAAATTAGAGGCAAAAGAGAAGTTCTCGAAAAGTGTACCATAAAGAAATATGGATTGCAATATATTTAAATAGTGAGACCTATTTTATAAATCGACAGTTATCTTGATGGTTCAATTAAGTAAATTTCTTGATTTTCCGTTCCCTTTTTATATACTTGAAACTAATATTTTTGAACCCCAACAACATAATTCTCGACAATTATAAAGAAACTATAGGCTTACCACTGTAGTGTTTTTAAGTGGAGAGCCTGCTTTAGAAGCTTCAAAAAACCGTTTTTTTTTTTGCTTAAATCTCTTTAAAAATTATCTAAGAATATGTCCCCAAAGCTATAGATGGGAATTCGAAATATTATCGAAGCTAGAAGGGAAATAGTGACTGAGCGTCTAGCAGATAAACATATGTAAGTATGAGCGCTTGAGCAAAAAGCGAAGACTTTTAAGCGTAATTTCTCGGTTTTTCATTTTAACGATTTTTCTTAATTGGCGGGCAGGATAGAAAAAAACTAAACGTTGTATGGAATTGGGGCAAAGTTTATTATCTTTGGCATTAAATTATCTTCTTTTTAAACTAAAACAAACTAAGAAAAGACAAATTGGAACATATTTTTAAATAACATAAAGTAAATTTTTTTTGGTCAAAAACCACTTTTTTTCAATTTTTCATATTTTACACTTTTTTTGAAATTTTCTTAGTTTAACTAGAATATAAATTATTTAAAAATATGAATCTCTTTGAATTTTTTGTTTCCGATAGAAATTGAATCCTGCCCGCCGTCCAAAAAATGCACATCCGAGATGCATCGGGCAATTGCTTCTCAAAGGCAGAATATCAAAGATTTCGTATCCAAAAAATTTGTGAAAGATGTTTTAAAATATAACTACAAACCCTAGAAATTTCGCTTGAATCAATTTATTCTTTCCGTCCCAAAAGCCGATCTGCTGCCCAGAAGGGTTACACTTGCCTCACTGACATTAGAATGGGACCGAGTTGGATCTCGGCCTCAAGACTCAAAGCGCTTTGTCGATTTATGAGGGTATTATGATCTACTGTTTAGGAGCTTTATGTATCACCAGTGGCGGATCCAGAAAAATTTTTTTGGGGGGGGTTTACGAAAATCTTTATTATTCAACTTATTTTTAATATAGCAGTTCCCTCGCGAAAACTCAGTTATTATAGGACACGTTTTGTCTTGTGCACAAAAATGGGTATAAGGATAGTTGAATTGCGAAAAATCATATTATACTGTTGAAAAGAATGAGTTAATTATGCAACTTGACAAATAATTATGCACGTGATAATGAGGAAGGATTGGAAGTGTTGAAAAGCGAAATTGAGAAGTCTGGAAATTAATGTCGAAAACAAAAACTGAAATCTGTATGCCCAACAAGATGGGCTGAAAGCCATGAAGCCGTATCGACATACATACATCGAATTGCATCCGTTCGTGATTAAATCATTAGAAAGAATCGTAACTTGGAAGGATCCGGAGACTTCAACTACGGCCTCTCAGCTCGTTGCTGCGATTTCTGCTGCAGAATTCCAAATTTCCTGCGTCATAATGCAATCCGTACATGCAGTCGTTCTACCTCTCAGCCGGCAATTACAATCGCCTGATGAAGATCTCGCAGAAGCCATTAGATTAGCGGATTAGAGTTCGAAGAAATGCGACAAAATGCCGAAAAAAAACTTTTTTTTGATTTTTAATAACATTGAAGAAGTATGCACCGTACTAGGTATAGAAATAACGGTACCACACTACAGTAGTCGCCAAATGAATCGCTTCAATCTGAAAACGAACGACGCTGAGGCATACTATCGCATTGCTTTTTATATTCCCTTTCTTGATACTTAAATTGCTCATTTGAAAAGCCGCTTTCTTGACCACAGATCAGTGTCAGAAAATTTTTGTGTATTTTTCCCAAGGTGCGAATTTGACGCTAAACAAAGCTCGAGAAATATTTTATTTTTATGAAAGGGTGATCAACTGTTCGGAACAAAACTTTCTTGCGGAGGTGAAAATGTGGAAACAGCGCACTTCAGGCAAGCATTTTCGGAATGCTCTCGAAGCTTCAGAACCAATGAACAAAACGTCTTTTGGGAATGTTTTCAAGATTTTACGCATATTGGCGTTATTTCCTGTTTCAATAGCATCACCGGAAAGAAGTTTTTCAAGTTTAAAGAGAATTAAAACCTATTTAGGAAATACGACAGGTCAAGATAGGCTTAATAGTCTAGCATCAATGAATATTGATAGGCATATTGATCTGTCAGTTGATGAAATACTAGAAGAATTCTTTCAAAAACCAAGGAAAATATAACATAGAATGTGAGATCCCGTGTAATCCTCAATTAATCACTGAGCTTCAGCGATACTGCTTGTTCAAATGTAGAGAAAGTTCGAATTATATGAATAACAACAAAAATCTTGTAACTTATTACAATTGCTTATAATTTGATGTGATTTTTTTGATCAATAATAACCTCATTCCGAACCCATATCAACAAACATATGTATATTTTTCCCTGAGTTTAGGGGGTGTTTTAACACCAAACCCAAATTGTTACGAGATCGATGACCCTCGAAGATTCCATCACTAGTCAGGCTTTTCAGACTGGACAAGTGATTATTACGTAAAGATCAGGTCTTATACAACTGGATTAAAATAATAGCCTCACAAAAAACGAATCACAAAAATAACTATAGTTTCATTTTTTTATAAGGATTGTTTAATGTTTTTACCATATTACATATTTATACTCATAAGCTACATGTACTAACGGTAATAACAAAATCAAAAATGAGTTTTTCTATGCGTTCCAAAAGTTAATTAAAACTTCACAAGACATTTAAATAAAATACCGCAAAATGTCTGGTAGCGCTAAGCAACTATTTATTAGCGCTTACTAATGAAGCGGGATTGACCAATATTCACACAAGTAGAATAAGCACTTACCTAAGTGTGAGCAGAGAAGGCGGGGGTGGAGACGACTGTACAGATATAACAGATACATACTTGCGAATAAGGGCACTCGAGTTGAAGAGCCCCACAGTAAATGGGTAACATTAAAAGCAACAAAACCGGGCGATAAAAGCGTGGAGGTCATACATGAAATTCGAGTGTTAGGTGATATGAATACGCATTGGTATACGTACAAGACGATGACAAAAATTGCGAAGAATAAAAGTGGAAAGGGCGCACAGTCAATGAAGGAAGGCAAAGTTAGAAAAGACTGAATACAAGAATATAAGTACTTTTATTATTTTTTCGTTGCTTGTTCTCGTGTTATTGCACGAGCAACCCAAAGCGATTTCATGCTATCCAGGCGAATGAACCAAGTCTTCCCGCAACACAATGGAATTTAATTACAATGCTAAGATTTGATTTGAGCAGCGCTGACATACAATAATGGCGTTAGAGGAAGGGAGCGAAAAGGAATTTAGCTAAATGGACAAGTGCTTGAGGAAAGTAAATGAATTCGGAAGTATTTAATTTCCTTAATAATAGGTTTTCTTTTTAGTGCCATACATTTAAATGACATGGGAATGGAATGTAGAAGATTTATACTCGTATTAGTCATAATATAAGATCTAAAGCCGCTACGATTTCTCTTAATTTTGAGAAAGCTTAGGAAGAAAACTCTTACATTGACCATTATATAAAATGGAAAGACAAGGGAATGTTTGTCAATCCACATATTTGATATACGAGTATGGACTAGTAGAAATATTGCCTTGATTTCATCCATTTTATTTGTGGGCTTGAATAGTCTTGTTTGGATGTGGAAAAGTTTTGGTCACAAGGTGGGACACTTCAAAAGAATTATTAGTGCACAGTTTTATCCGGTTATATCAATTGCTCATTGCTATGTGTGGAAAGTGAAAGAATAAAGTGGAAATCAAAATTGTGCTATATCAAAAGCAGGCGAGGTTTTAGTCCGATTTCGCCCATTTTGGCACTGTCATATAGGAATATGAGAAGAATACCACGTACTAAGTGTAGTAGAAATCGGTCAATCAGATCCCGAGATGTATGATTTCACCAAAAAGGGGGCAGTGCCACGTCCATCGTCCATTTTTACCCCGCTTCCCATAAACCATCTCGTGTGTAAAATTTTATGTCCCTGTCGTACCTGTTTATCGCACTACAGTGAGCGGGGTTATCTTCTGATTTCAACAATTTTTTAGTATCGGCAGGAGTGCTTAAGAGATTTAGCTATTATGGCTTTAGACTTTTATACTCACATATTTTAATCCTTATATATGGCACTTTATAAATTTTCGGTTAATGAAGTTTTATGGGCGTGGCAGTGGTCCGATTACGAACATGCTTTAATTTTTTCCAAGGATGATCAAAATATTTTAATTTTTACTCAAGTTACAGCTTGCGCGGACGGGCAGACAGACACTCACCCAGACTTCAACTCGTATAGAATGGTAAATAATAGGTTTTATTAATATTTTGTTCCAAATCCATAGTTTTTTATCACTTTCGCACATCTCGTCATTGAGGCAATTAAATTATTTATGATTTTCATCAGAATCGATTTCCAAACTTCTTGAAGTCTTTTAAAAAGTTCAGTCCTATCTACGCACCTGTTAACCAGTTCCGTTAGGTTCTTAATAGGGTTGAGATCTGAGGGCTGTGGTGGCCTTTCCATAACATTACCGTTGTTTGGTTCAAACCAAAACTTGTTACTACCCTAGCCGTGTGCTTTGGGTCATTGGCCAGTTGGAAGTCTCAACAGAATGGCATTTCCCACCCAGCATAGGGCAACATTACACTCTCTAAAATACAATTGAAGTCCTATTGATCCATAATTCCATTAATCTTATATAATGGCTCAATTCCGTTAGCAGAAAAGCAGCCCCTCACCATTACATGGCCTTCACCATGCTTAACTACTTTCTTACAATAACGGGGATCATCTTTTATTTACTGGCCTTCACACATAAGACATTCCATCACTGCCTATTAAGTTAAACTTTGACTCATGAATGAACAGAACCGTTTTTCATTTACTAATTGGCCAACTTAGATGGTCTTTAGCGAATTTCAAACGCTTGCCTTATTTCTTACCGAAACTATCGGTTTGTACGAGGGACGAACACCTCTTACGGAAGCTTTTAAGAGGCGCCTGCGCACACTCCTTGTGGATATTTGCATATCTAAATCTTTACGGGGCCCGAAATATGGTTGTCTGTAGTACTAGGTTCCAGCATAAGAAGATTTATCAAGCTACCTGGCCGTCTCCGGATAGAAAAACTACCGACCAGATCGATCATGTTGTGATAGACGGAAGACACGTCTCCAGTGTTTTAGATGTGCGTGCGCTCCGAGGTTCTAACATCGACTCAGACCACTATGTTGTTGCAGCCAAAATTCGCACCCGTCTCTGTGCAGCGAAAAACGCACGCCAACAAAAACTGCAATCACAACAGACAGCCGAACGATTTTCTACTCGGCTTGCACTCCTGCTCTCTGAAAGCACTCGTCAACAACTCGGTATAAGGGAACTGTGGGACGGCATTTCAAACTCCTTACGTACAGCTGCAACCGAAACCATTGGTTTTCGGAAAGTGCAAAAGAACAGCTGGTACGAAGAGGAGTGCCGTGTCGCAGCGGAGAGAAAACAGATTGCCTACCTCGCAACGTTACGATCGTCCACAACACGTGCGGGATGGGATAGATACCGAGATTTGAAGAGGGAAGTGAGACGTATTTGCAGACAGAAAAAGAAAGAGGCCGAAATGCGTGAGTACGAAGAGCTGGCCGACAGAGGTAATGCAGAATTTCGCAGAATTTTTCTCTCGAAAACTCGCAACGTCGACTCATCCATTGTTGACATCGTCCAAGCCTCTGCACCACATAACAGGACGGGAATTATGAGCGACTTATAGAGTTTGGCTTTTGTTCGTCGAGAGAGAACTTTACTTTTCATTTGCCTACTCAGTCCGAAGTAGCACCTGTTAGCAAGAGTTATCCTGCGTTGGATTTCCAACCTGACATTGTTGGTGGTGTTTACGCTGATTCCAAGATAGACGAAATTATCTACGATTTCGAAGCTATGACTGTCCACCTTGACGTAGGAGCCAAGTGGTGAAGGAGATATTTCGCCTTGTCCTTGTTCATTACCAGACACATTTACTTGGTTTCCTTACCCACTCTGAAGAAAGCAAAACTAACAGCGCGGTTGTTGAGGCCAATGAAATCAAAATCATTGACGTATGCCAGCAGCTGTTCACTCGTATAGAAGAACAATGCCAAACAGCGAAAAGGAAGAGAGACTGGTGCACTGTAAACTCGGTTATAACCGCGTAAGCTGTGTCTACGCCAATAGAGAAAAAAATACAGACAGTATCATGCTATGTATACATAAATAGCTAAAAGTTTCCGGAAGTGACCTTTACATTAACTTTGCTATAAATTTCAGCCATAAATGTCCTTAAAGAACATAAGTACCTTTGAGTATCCAAAAGGTGATTAGATTTATTGTCAAGTCAATGACGTACATTAATAAATAAATTGTTATAAATATTGTTTTGTGTCTTTTCGGTGTGCTACAATAAGTCTAATACAATAGTATCGATTGAAAAATAAGCATAACGATGACGCCAACTCGCATGTCACAAGCTAGACAAATTGTTGTGTACATAGGGATAAGAAAAGTATAAGGTCGCGACCATTACTTACAATGAAGGACGATATAAATAGTTTGGTGAACAAAAAAATTGATTTATGTAATCTATATTTATACTATGTATATTTCCATTAATGAAAAAATGTATAAAAAAATCGGTTAGAGTTTGATTATTTGTGTTATTTTAACTTATTTTTCTCAGAATATACATATTTCAAAACATAAATATTTATTATATTTTTTTATGAAAATTGTATCCTTACTGTTTAGTCGATGCACATTTAAAAATGTATGTAATCGATATTTGTAAATACCTATGTATGTACATATATACAGGGTCCGGCACAAGTGTAACCAATTAAAAAAGCCATAAATTCGATTTGGAAAATTATTTTTATATATTTTAAAGTGCAAAATGTGTGAAAATAATCATAAATTCAGGACCAATTCGCTTTTGCTCGATATGACCACCTTTTGCCTTAACTATGGCCTTGAGACGGTCAAAAAACGAATCGCAAGCTGCCCGAATGTAACTTACCAGTATTTTGGCCCACTCATGGACAATGGCTTTCTTCAGCATCTCGAGACTGGTGTATTTTTTACTTAGGACCTTGCTCTCCAAAATGGCCCAGAGAGAATAATCCATTGAATTCGCATCTGGTGAATTCGAGAGCCATTGTGTGGTCGTAATGAAGTTCGGAACGTTATTTTTCAGCCATTCTTGGTTCATTCGCGCTCTGAGTCTTGTTGAACCGTCCAAATTTCCCGATAATACGTCGCATTTACTCTGACGCCAGGCTCGATGAAAAGAATTGGAGAGCGCCCATCTGCGGTAACAGCGGCCCAAACCATAATTTGTGGCGGGTGCTGCCTTCTGGTGGCCAACCGATGACCTAGATTCTCGTATGAACGGTCGGTCACGTAAACCCTATCGTTTTGAGAGTTTACGAACTGCTCAATTGGAAAAAAATTTTCGTCAGAAAACACAATGTTCGGAATTTTACTGCTTTTGGCCAAACGAAGGAACTGCTTCACTCTCTCAAGTCTTACTTATTGCTGCGTCGGTGTGAGATCATGGGCCTTTTGGAACTTGTAAGGCTTGACATTGAGCTCATTTTTCAATCTACGTCGGCTGCTGCGGGCGGGTGTTTTCAGTTCTTTAGCCATTTGATTGACACTTCGTCGTGGATTTCGCTTCTTCACTTTCCGAACCATCTCACGTGACGTTGCAATCTTTTGATGACCACCTCCATGGCGTTTTGCGATGCTACAAGTATCATTGTAACGAGTGATGGTGCGATAAATAAAAACTTTATTCACATTAAGTTGTTTGAGCTCACGAAAAATTGCTGGCTGTGATTTTCCAGCTAAATATAAAGCAATCACACTATTACAATTGAGATCCATCGCTGATCACTTTTTTGCGTTCACTTTTGGCAAAACGCTTTTGTACACTTGTGAACAATACTCCGAATTGTCATTCAGCAAATTTATAAACAGCTGATTCTAGTGCGGCAGCTGCGCGAACGGTCTGAAGTTGGTTACACATTGAGTGCTGGACCCTGTATACTATATTATCGTCATTTATAATTCATTTAGAAGTTTGTAATTTATACACCAATAAAACAACAAAAATCAATTCATATATACATAGATCTAACCGGCGGAATCCTTAAGAAAAACTGCTATTGATTTTCTTCATTGTTTAAGGAAGGAGTAGGTCACTACTGTGCTCAGTTGTCACTGAATAAAACAATGACAATGCCAGTTATTTTGGTAACTCGCCAGGTGTGCATGATATAATTACTGACTAGCTGACATTTAACCGCGGCTAGGTAAATTAAAGCTTAAGAAAAAATTTTAATTCTAAAAAAAATTTTTTTAATTCTTAAATTTTATGCTTTGGATTAACATTTTTTTTTTGGAATTGAATTTATTATTTTTGAATCCAATATTTGGCATTAATTTTTTGTTTTGTCAATTCGCTATGTGGTATTAAATATTTTATTTATTTTTAATCTCTTATTTGGAAATACAAAGAAATTAATGCAAATGTTAATTTAATTTGCATTATTAACATCACAATTTTACAATCGTACGTTTCCAAGCCCTCCGATACCGAATACCACAAGTCCTAAATCCGACTTTATACCGTAAATACAGGTAGACAACGTTTACAAATCATTCAACTTTATTACGAAAACTCACGTTCTTATGGTCAACATAATTGGCGTCTTGAGACCCAGCATATTGGATAATATTCGACCGAATAGTTAACGCCCAGCACGGAGTGAAGAAAATATAGTACCAGCCGTAGCTGACAGTGTATTCGAAGACCATGGAAAGTCGATTTGGCGCCGTTCGCAGCAACTCGGACTGACGTATGGAATGACTTGACCCATTTTACGTCGAGATCTTAATTTGAAAGCGTACAAAATACAACTTGTGCAAGAACTGATGCCACTTGACCTTCCTAAGTCACATTGCATCGCCTATGTGTTATTGAAAAGTTCCAAGAAGATCCGACGTTTTCGAGCAAAATTTTGTTCAGAGATGAGGCCCATTTCTGGCTTATTGGTTATGTAAACATGCAAAATTCCACATTTGCGATATTTGCGATAGAGAGCAACCTGCAGATATTCAAGAGCTGCCATTTCGTCCAGAAAAAACAACGGTTAGGTGGGATTTATGGGTCGGTGGAATCATCGGTCCATATTTCTTAGAAAATGATGTCGGTGATGCCTAAAGTTGAGGCTCATGATCTCAGCGTTTTGGTTTTAACAAGATGATGCCACTTCTCACACATCGCATCAATCAATGGATGTATTTCAAGAACACTACGGTGATCAGATAATTTCACGTCTTGGGCCAGTCGATTGGCCACCAAGATCGTGTGATATTACGTTAGATTTTTTTCTGAGGAGTCATCGAAATATCTCAACGGGTGAACTATCTGAGGCATAGCCGCAGCCAATATTTGAAGAAGATAATCTTAAAATAGTAAATGTCAAAGAATGTTCTTGGATCACTCTTCATATCAAAATGCAATTTAGATATCGAAACAAAAATGGACTTCACCCTGACCCTATATACCTGTCTATGTGAGTTAGTAGTTACTGAGTTAAATTAAGAAGGATTATTTCTGTTATTTTGCCGAAAGTGATTATAATCGAGCATAAGACTCTCCTGTTATTTTCAAACAGTTTAGTTATCGCACTCGTATACGTGCGATATTTTAATGAAGTTTAATGTTTTTTTTAACCTGAACTGTAGCTGAACCTTTAACTGAAGAACTTTATTACAATTTGCTGAATATGCTGCACTTACTTTTCCTTTTATACTCAATATTTTAAATTTAATCCCTTTGGAAGTTGGATCTCTTTAGAAGAAATCTCAATTAAATTAAGCTGGAATTTGTGTTAGTGAGATTAATTTTAATGAAAGTAACTATATCGGACTAAGTGATTATACGACCTATAACTTAGGTTAGATACCAAACATGATTATAATCCTTTCACGTTTTCCTCAAATGATAAATACAATATTCAACTCTTTCGACACATTTTTAGATATACATATGTATGTATATATCGCCAATACCACCCACACCCGAACCTAGTTTTCCCTACTTGCAAATATATCATATGAATGACGGCTGGGCATATAATACAACTTTGAAAACGGTTTTGGAATACTATACATTAGAGAAGTATTGTTTCTCTAAGGTTCAACTGAAGAAAAATAAATATGCTATATATCAAATAAAAATTAAGCTCTGTGCCCAAAAAATAAGGTGACATTGTATTTATTTTGAAAATTCTTTATTTATTCTTCCAAATCAATTTCATCCCCTTCAAATTAATCCTCTCCCGATGCAATGCACTTATGCCAACGGATTTGCCAATCTTCGAAACACTGGTTGTAGTCACTTTTTGGGATGGCCTTCAGTTCCGTCTTCGCTGCGGCTTGAATCTCCTCTATCGTATAAAAACGGTGTTCCCGGAGCGGTCTTTTGAGCTTGGTGAACAGCCAGAAGTCGCACGGCGCCAGATCAGATTAATACAGTGGTTGCGGAATGATATGGGTTGAGTTTTTGGCGAAATGATCACGAATTACGAGGGCAGTATGGGATGGTGCATTATCGTGGTGTAAAAACCAAGAATTGTCTTTCCACGATCCCGGCCTTTTTAGGCGGAAAGCATTGCGAAAATTACGGATAACGTTCATATAATGTTCCTTGTTGACTGTTTGACCGGTTGGGAGGAATTCATAATGCACAACACCACGATAATCGAAGAAAACAGTCAACATGACCTTGATTTTTGAGCGACTTTGGGCTCAGCTCTCTTTTGGCACGATATTCGCTCGATTGATCGGTTGTTCCGGGGTCGTAAGCATAGATCCAAGTCTCATCGCCACTTATAATTCGTTTCATGACACCCTGGTAGTCGGAATGCATCGTTTCACACACTTCAACGCGACGCCTTTTTCCAAAAAATTCAATGTTTTCGGTACCAGTCGAGATTTGGCGCGCTTGAGGCCCAAAACATCCTTCAAAATGGTATTGGCTGAGCCTTTCGATATGCCAACTTCATCAGCAAGGTCTCTAATTGTTAATCGACAAATCTTTGATTTGTTAAACGTGAGCTTCGTCGGTTGAGGTTGATGGTCACCCTGGACGCTCTTCTTCTTCGACACGTTCACGGCGGGCTTGGAACTCACTATACCACTTGTAAACATTTTTTTTAGACATAGCCTCTTCACCAAAGGCTTTCTGCGCCATCCTCAACGTTTCCGCAGCAGAAAATTGATTCCGTAAACAAAATTTAATGCAAATTCTTTGCTCAACAAATTTCGACATCGCAAAAAACGAAAAACTCACTTTTAGCAGCTCACAAAACGACACGTATCTTAAACACTAATGAATATTTTGACATGAAATTTGACATAAATGTGACTGACGGTTCGAGTATACTATATACGTAGTCAACGTGACGAGCTGAGTCATTTAGTCATGTCCGTTTGTACAATATATATGTACTTGTGTTAATCCCTCAGCTTTTCAGTTAACGTTTTGAATCGATTTGTTAAAGCCGACATCGGACAATATATGCTAAATGCCATAAAAACTGATTAATCAAACGAAAGGCTCTGGCAAATATATCATATCGTATGGAAAATGTTTTTATTTATCTTCACGACCTCTGCTGCTAGCGCTGCGTTTGCTTTAGTTTATTTAATAATTAATTATTTTGTAAGCTTTGTATAAATAAATAAATTATCTTCACGAAATTTGTCAACGATTACTATTCAAGGCATCGCTATAACGCTTATAGCTTCCATTCAAATGGCCGATCAAAATCAGAATAAATACCTTTTTATACCCGTTGTTGCTATAAAAATGTAACTGTGAATAATATTATAGCTTCGGTTATGCCAAAGGTAACATTTTTTTTTGTGATATTTTTCAATATTCAATACAGTACTTACATATAGAATATATCGTCATCTAAAATGAAACAAAATTTGAATTTTGGATGCAGTGAATCGTAACAAATACCCAATACCTTTAGAGGAATTCTAAACCACCTTCTTTTCGTACTCACGAAGATCGCGCTTTCATTTATGTGTAGGTATCCAATTAAGAAGACGTAGAAGAAGACGTATTCTCTTCAGTCTTAAACGATCATGTTTAATAACCCTAAACTAAAGAGTGTTGTTGACCAAAAATGCACACGTTTGTTAAATTTTTTATATTTTTATTATTGTGACCTCGCTACTTAATTGAAATAAAAGAAAACTTAGTTCATAAAGAGACTCGTAAAAATATTTACTGATTGCTCCCGGTAACTAGTAATAGTTACATATTATCATCATCAGAATCGCAGGCAATTTGTTCACAACCCAAAAGATACGAGACAATACAACGATGGAAATTACTTTATGATTGCCAGCGGTTGTGAGGTTAGCAGCTGGAGGGACTGTAATTGAGTACATCTGCGTTTGACCGTGACCATCGCCGCGTTTATTGCTCTCTCTACACTATTATTGTTGATTAAATAGAATATAGAAAAAATGAGGAAGTGAAAACAGAAACGTTTGATATTCTTTAGTCTCGTTTCTGTGTATTTTCCATTTTAAAGTATTGGCGTTGTCGAGATAAACATTGAAGTCTGCACATAATTAGTACACAAAAGGTAATTTTTATAAATTTCCTACAACTATTTTATCGTGAATGCCCCATAGCACTCCTGAGCTTCATAGCAATTAACGCGCTACAAGTAATTTTGAGCATAACCTTTTATTTTACCTACTTTTTAAAATCTTTAAACCGCAAATCCTTCTCTTTAATAACTGTACCGAATTGTTTAGGTTAGTCTGGTAGGCCAACAAACCACACATGTCGAAGACTACCCCAAGGTATTTGGTGCGGTCCTGGAGAAAGACTTGTATCCGAATCGAAGATCGGAACCTGTACCGAATAACAATTTTATTTTGGAACTTGGTCATTACACTTTTGATTAGTGGTATTTTGTGGGCATGGAAATGATCCTATTACAATCATTTCCATTCCAAACCTCTCTTGAGACGGACGGACAACAGTCAACCGGATTTCGTCTCGTGAGCCTGATCATTTATGTATGTACTACTGTGCCCAAAAAATAAGGTGACATTATATTTATTTTGAAAATTCTTTATTTATTCTTCCAAATCAATTTCGTCCCCTTCAAAGTAATCTCCTCCCAATGCAATGCACTTATGCCAACGGATTTTCCAATCTTCCATACACTGGTTGTAGTCACTTTCCGGGATGGCCTTCAGTTCCGTCTTCGCTGCGGCTTGAATCTCCTCTATCGTATAAAAACGGTGTTCCCGGAGCGGTCTTTTGAGCTTGGTGAACAGCCAGAAGTCGCACGGCGTCAGATCAGCTGAATACGGTGGTTGCGGAACGATATGGGTTGAGTTCTTGGCGAAATGGGATGGTGCATTATCGTGGTGTAAAAAGCAAGAATTGTCTTTCCTCAATTCCGGCCTTTTTAGGCGGATAGCGTTACGCAAACGACGCATAACGTTCAAATAATATTCCTTGTTGACTGTTTGACCGCCAACAGTCAACATGACCTTGATTTTTGAGCGACTTTGGCGCGATTTTTTTGGTCTCGGCTCTCTTTTGGCACGATATTCGCTCGATTGATCGGTTGTTTCGGGGTCGTAAGCATAGATCCAAGTCCCATCGCCAGTTATAATGCATTTCATGACACCCTGGTAGTCGAAAAGCATCGTCGCATCGGCAACGCCTTTTTTCCAAAAAAAATTCAATGTTTTCTGTACCAGTCGAGATATGAGGCCCTTGAGGCCCAAAACATCCTTCAAAATGGTATTGGCTGAGCCTTTCGATATACCAACTTCATCAGCAAGGTCTCTAATTGTTAATCGACGGTTTTTCAACACCAAATCTTTGATTTGTTGAACGTGAGATTCGTCGGTTGAGATTGATGGTCACCCTGGACGCTCTTCGTCTTCAACACGTTCACGGCCAGCTTGGAACTCACTATACCACTTGTAAACATTTTTTTTAGACATAGCCTTATCACCAAAGGATTTCTGCACCATCCTCAACGTATCCGCAGCAGAAAATTGATTCCGTAAACAAAATTTAATGCAAATTCTTTGCTCAACAAATTTCGACATCGCAAAAAACGAAAAACTCACTTTTAGCAGCTCACAAAACGACACGTATCTCAAACACTAATGAATATTTTGACATGAAATTTGACATAAATGTGCCTGACAGTACTACCAACCAAAAAAAAAAGTAAATCTCCAAATCCTTCGACGCGCGCAGTTTAAATTCAAATGTAATTATTTATTCTTTATTATTATTTTTTGGGCAAAGTAGTATATGTATATTACTACATATAACTCGATTAGTTTTAGGTGTTACAACAACTCTTTGTTGCAACATGTTGCAAGAGTTGCTGACTCTTAAGGCTATTGCCTGACAGCTCTACGTGACGTATGCGCAACCTCAAACAAAGCATTCTTTGTACCAAAAGCTTAGTTCACACATACATACATATGTATAAATTACAAGAACGCAAATTCTGAAAAACATAAATAAGAATGTTTTTGACCAGGCATTCACTCTGCTACGCCAACCAAGAAATATGTGCGCTTAAAAGGCAAAATGTGGGCTGAACCGCAATTTTATTGCACACCATTAACTCTAGACGAACGCCACAGCATACACCACTATCAACCAGCATCAACAACAAACCGAATAACAGCATCCTCCACGAAAGGTCCACAACTTGTACACCCTGAAAAGGAAGCTACAGGCAAAGAAACAGATTCTTTATTGCGGCTCATTTGCCTGCAGCTGCGAAAGGAAAGAACGAAAGAATAGTGGAGAAATGCCAGTAGTGACGTTAAACGTTGTATACATTTGAAGTGCGCCATTGTTTGCGCTCGTTATTAGCTAAAGCGCATCATTTTCATATATATATATGATATCATAATACACAGCTGTACTCGCATACTTGAGGCAACTATTGGAAGAATCGTATAAAATCGTATATTGTTGACGGTACACAAAAGCTGTCTCCTGAACAAAAAACTGTTCTCTTACAAAGTGTGCACATAAACTAGTTCATAAAGCGTTTCACTTGAATTATAAGCTCTGCTTAGTGGGTAGAGTATCTGTTTTAGTGGCAGACCATACCCTACTAACGCGGTTTATTTTAAAAGCGAACACATATTTTGTTTAGTCAACGCTTCGTGCTTTGCCAACGGCAACATGTTGCAAGCGCCACCCGCAATGTTTAGCGACATTTCCCACAGTGTTTTTAGTATTTGAATGAATAAAACCATACAAAAATAAATTCAATTGGTGTAATATATGTATGTGTGTAGGGGTATGTAAACAAAATTCACTTGCTGACGACAATAACCAGCGCACAGCTGATTAGCAATGAACCGTACACTGCAATGTTGCTGACATTTGCGCGCCGTTTTCAGTCTGCGGTTTACATTTGGCGTTAGAAGACGTGGGTTGTTTTGTTGCGTGTGCGTTATTTCCCTCCAATTCGTTACAAACGTGTTCGCCATTATTAAATTAGAGTATTATAGGAATTTAAATATTGTTTTGTTTGAAATAACGAGGCAAATACGGAAGTTGTATGACAAAATAAATGAATTAAAATAAAACATATACACACAAGTATGTGCAGTTGTATGAAAAATAGTTAAATTATTCACTCGCTATTGATTTAACCTTCTGTGTGTTGTCATATTTGTCGGGAAGTATGGGCTAAAAGTTTTCTGCTGCAAATGAAATATTAGAAACATTTTTTATAACAATATAAAAGTTTACTTTTATAGGGTAACAAACATGATAAAGTAATTATAACTGAAGAAATTATTGAAAACGCGTAAAAAAAACTAATACATTTTGTTATATAAAAACTAACAATGCAACACTAAAACAAGTAAGGAAGGGCTAGGTTCTGATGCGACCGAACATTTTATACTCCTGCAACTTGCAAGAATCAAAGAATACTTTAAGGTGTAAAACCAATCACATAGAGCAAAGTCAGTCGGATGTTCGAAAATCCCGATGTACGTTACATAGAGGCTAGGCCAAGTTTGCGCTAAAATATATCTATTTTAGGCATAAAAATTCACTGCTATGAGTAAAACACGCTCTCTATTTTCATTGGGATAACTCACATATTGGCCGATAAAGTTCGAAAATTTTTGTATTACGAATATGGGAGCTAAGGGAAGCATTGGTTCGATTCAACCCATTTTTTAACATAGAGTCATACCATTATGAGAGAAGAATTATCCCTTAATTTCTGTAGGCGTGTTTGTAGTCCGATTTCGCCCACACTGTGTAAGAATGCCATGTGCTAAACTTAAACGAAATCGGTTGTTCGGGTCCCGAGATATATGATTTCACTAAAAAGTGGGCAGTGCCAGGCTCATCGTCCAATGAGCACACCGCCTCCCATAAAGCTCTCTCATATCATCTCGATGGTAAAATTGAATGTCTCTGGCATTCAGTTTTTAAGGGGGTATTCTACTCTAGATTTTTGAAAAATTCGATTTTATTTTTTTCACCGCCTCCCATAGAGCTCTTTCATATCATCTCGATGGTAAAATTTAATGTCCCTGGCATTCAGTTTTTAAGGGGGTATTCTACTCTAGATTTTTGAAAAATTCGATTTTATTTTTTTTTTCATATATTTAAAGTTTAGACTTTCAAAAATATGACCTTGGAAGGATTTTTCAAAATTCGAGTTATTTTCGGAGATACAGCCGATTTTGTGAGGTGGCGTCCGTGTTCACTAGAATTGTCTCCTAAACTTTAAACGCGTTTTTCTCGAAACGACTACTACTTAATATTTAAAAAAAAATTCAGGAATTTCAAAAAAAAAGCGTAAAAAATATTTTTTATTTTCAGGCAGTCGCCATTTTTCAAAAAAAAAAAAAAAAAAAATTCGTGTTCCCGGACTATAGCAGCATTCTTACTGATTAAGAATTTCTTTTGATTTTTTTTTTTCAGACCACCAGAAGAGTCAGGATCAATGTCACCAGGATGCGCCATTTTTTTTTTACACCTGTCTCTCCCCCCCTCTAATTATTTTAATTTTTAATATTTTTTTGTAAATTTTTTTTCTGTATTCTTAAGATATCAATAAAAACACCATAAAAAATGTATAGTAAAAATATTTTTGGTTTTTTTTTAAATAAAATTCAAAAAACTGCCCAAAATTTGATTTCTCGAGTAGAATACCCCCTTAACAATACCGTTATATTGGGAGTAAGTGGGGTTATCCTCCGATTTCTTCCAGTTTCACCTGTCGGTAGAAGTTCTTATAAGATTTGTACTTGGCAAATTTAATTGTTGTAGCTTAAGTGGTTTAGGAGATATGTACATTAAACTTGTTAGAAGGCAGGGCCACACCCACTTTTTCAAAAAATTTTCACACAGGTTCCCCTTGCTACTGCGATCCTGTGTGCCAAATTACAGATTTATATCTTAATTAAGTGCTTAGTTATGGCACTTTATATGTTTTCAGTTAATGTAAATGTATGTAAATTTATTTGAAAGATATTCCAAGCTTATGAGTATATAGTATCGACTCATAGATCTCTCATGTTAAACTAAAAATAATTAATAATAAATATATATATAATAAATAATATATATATAATAAATAATAAAATATATGCAAATTGTAAGCTTGGATTGTAAAATTGCTAAAGTAAATATCGCAAACCATAATTATTTTTTCATCGTTGTATATACATATAGTATAATTGTTTTCTCAACGCTATCTCACATTTTTTTTTTGTTGATTAACATTAGAGTGTAACCATTTTCTTGTGTCATCTGACTAATGATCTAATCACCCTTGTAAAAACCAAATAATCATAATACTTGTATAATTGATTCAGTCATTTGTGTCAAAGAAATAAATAAATCTGACTATTAAAGCTAGCATCTAGAGTGTAAACAATCTTTTACATAGCGGTATATGATAAAACTGGATTTTCACTTAAAAAAGTATTAACAATAGCGATTCGAAAATCTATATAACTTTGTGTTTATGTATTCACATTCATTTTGTCACATTAAATATTCTGTGACAAGGCATGTGAAAAAATAATTACATAGGTAAACGATATGCTAATATTAACGATTGCCACTACGTCTCGCCTTCTGCTAAATACCGCGCGTTGCATTCTCGTGCTCTTAGTTGTGGGTGTATTACTTGTCTCCATTAGTTTGTAATTTATGTATGCAAATTTTTAAAATAATTTCAAGGCGTGTCGCATTTTTAACGAATCAAGTCATTTGGTCAGTAATTCTCCAAGATTTTTTCTTGTAATGTATTTGAGTTAATTTTAATAAACAAAGAAAAGAAGAATAATACAGTAACTTTAGATTAATAGCACTACAATAAATTAAGTAAAGAAAAATGTAGCCGATAAATATGATGATTTGGAAACTTAATACCAAAGCAATTTAAGCAAAAGTTCAGGAATGTCCATTAAAAATAAATATTTTTTTCATTTAATTGTTAATTTATTTTATTAGATTTATAAAGCAAATAACTATAGTTTATGTCAACGCCTTCTCGTGTAATAAGTTCGTAACGTTTTAAGGGGCTATACCAGTGTGACGCATGCTAATTAGGCGATTTTCGTGAATTTTTTTAAAAGAAAGTACTAGATTGAATGTTTCAACGTTCTATGGACGTAATGGAGTATATTTTTAGCTATATTAAATTTTTTTTTACAAAAATATTGAAAAATAACGGAGTTATGTGCCGTCTGCGGAAGTGCCGAAAAAAAAATGCCTCGACTGCTGGCATGATTCCGGTTGAATGAGTAGCTGAAACAAAAAAATTCAAAATGTTTATTAAACCTAAATATATTTTCTATACAATGAACTACGATCTTTGAAAAATATCAAAAATTAAGATAATGGCGTAATTTTGAAAAAAAAAATAGTTTTTTACGAAAAAAATGGATGTTTTTTTAATGCCAAATTGACAATTTTCAACCAATCAAAACGATCGTAGTCCATTGTATAGCAAATGTTTTCAACTGTCAACTTCTCGTTGAGTTATGATGTCAACAATTTTGAAAAATATTTCGAAAAAAAACGCTATTAAAGTTTCACTTGTAAAGGGTGGGCCATATAAAATGTTAAATTTAAAAAGTCAATAAAAAAACGCCTTGATATTTTTCAAAGGCCTAACATTTATTTAAAAGGTTGTTTTATGAAATTTATTTGTGGAAAACAATTTCGGACAAATGACCACCACGGCTGAGTTTACAGTAGCTTATCCGATCCACCCAATTTTGGAGTACTTTCTCAATGGTTTCAGGCCTTATGGCAACTTTATATGTTTACACCTCTGAGCAGTCGCTGTTTAGAACGCTGCCATTCAAAAACTATTCAAGATACGACCCTGCCGATTTCACAGGATATTTTTGAATATATAAACTATCGAAAAAGTAACAAAATTTTTTTTGAAAGTATCACACGGTATAGCCCCATAAAGAAAACCAATTTTCCGACTTGTCGACACCACTTTGGAGAACTATTACTATGAGTAAAAAATAATAAGATCTTGCTCATAATTGTAACATTCAAAATGTACTACTGTGCCCAAAAAATAAGGACATTGTATTTATTTTGAAAATTCTTTATTTATTCTTCCAAATCAATTTCATCCCCTTCAAAGTAATCCCCTCCCGATGCAATGCACTTATGCCAACGGATTTTCCAATCTTCCAAACACTGGTTGTAGTCACTTTCCGGGATGGCCTTCAGTTCCGTTTTTGCTGCGGCTTGAATCTCCTCTGTCGTATAAAAACGGTGTCCCCGGAGCGGTCTTTTGAGCTTGGTGAACAGCCAGAAGTCGCACGGCGTCAGATCAGGTGAATACGGTGGTTGCGGAACGATATGGGTTGAGTTTTTGGCGAAATGATCACGAATTACGAGGGCAGTATGGGATGGTGCATTATCGTCGTGTAAAAACAAAGAATTGTCTTTCCACAATTCCGGCCTTTTTAGGCGGATAGCGTTACGCGAACGACGCATAACGTTCAAATAATATTCCTTGTTGACTGTTTGACCGGTTGGAAGGAATTCATAATGCACAACACCACGATAATCGAAGAAAACAGTCAACATGACCATGATTTTTGAGCGACTTTGGCTCGATTTTTTTGGTCTCGGCTCTCTTTTGGCACGATATCCGCTCGATTGATCGGTTGTTTCAGGGTCGTAAGCATAGATCCAAGTCTCATCGCTAGTTATAATGCATTTCATGATACCCTGATAGTCGGAAAGCATCGTTTCACACACTTCAACGCGACGTCTTTTTTCCAAAAAATTCAATGTTTTCGGTACCAGTCGAGATTTGCTTGAGGCCCAAAACATCTTTCAAAATGGTATTGGCTGAGCTTTTCGATATGCCAACTTCATCAGCAAGGTCTCTTATTGTTAATCGACGAGTTTTCAACACCAAATCTTTGATTTGTTGAACGTAAGCTTCGTCGGTTGAGGTTGAACGTAAGCTTCGTCGGTTGAGGTTGATGGTCGCCCTGGACGCTCTTCGTCTTCGACACGTTCACGGCCGGCTTGGAACTCACTATACCACTTGTAAACATTTTTTTTAAACATAGCCTCATCACCAGAGGCTTTCTGCACCATCCTCAATGTAAAAAATTTGATTCCGCACACAAAACTTAATTGAACTTCTTTGTTGAATAATTTCACTCATTGTAAATGTAAAATTTGTCACAGGTGTCACTGACAGTCGTACTTCATAATATGTTGTTCCTTTGGCAGGGGCGATATACAATAATCGCGAATTTCGAAAAAATAGCAGTGGCTGACAGATGATATAGCTAAATCATAGCACTGTAAGCATGTACTCAGAAAGCTGTCAATACACTGCAATAACGGCCATGCTTCCATCTAACTACTTAATTAAAAATTATTAGACGTGTAAGTAACATTCCCACAGAAATATCGTTGTACGAGTATATAGTGATATTTTTAATTGGATGTAAAACTGCACATGCAGACATGCGATTCTTTTACTCATGCAAAAATGTAAACATATGTGTCTCTATACTATGTGTATTTACATACAAATGTAAATATAGATATATAATATATGATGATGTGCTATTTTGAAATCAAATCTATTTATACTGCTTAGGGAATTCTATTTTACTATACTTATTATTATAGAATTTTAGCAATTAAAAAACTTGATTGACATTTATATTGCTTTGCAATTTTGTCGTTTTGACTTAACACAACAACTAAAAAGCCAAAAATAAAAATGAAAATAATTTTCTATATTTGAGGACAGGAATAATTTCGATCTACTTTGACTATATTTAGTTCAGAATTGTTTAAGCTATACTAAGTTTCTGTTTACATCTTCATTAGTACTGGAGTTTTCTTTCTATTGAATAGTAAAAGTGGCTGACGGATTTCAGAATGACGTTCTATGGGAGAGTGGCATAGTTTAAGACCGATTTCGTTTCTCTCGGTATTTTGCGAAGAGAACGAACGAAAATAGCAAAAATCAAATTTGATTCAAATCTGTGAAGTATTTTGTTGAATATGAAATACTTTCTAAAGAAGGGCGGATGAGGATCAACGCTCTCTGACACCTTTAACAGTTCCGAATATAAAAAATTCAAAGTCGGAAGTATCCATGGCAAAGTTATCGAAATTCTCTGAATACTTTTGATTTGCTAATAATAAACCGCAAATTCAAAAAACTGTTTAGTAACAAAGCAATCGTCTCAAACCAATGACACTAAACAGCACATCAAAGCGAAAGAAATATCACACTAATACACACATCCTAACATTGAAACCTTGGTTTGGTGTTTGCGGAAAAATAATAAATTTGAGCTCAAACAAAAAGTTATAAGAGCGATAAGTGAAAAGTTTTAAAATACCATAAGACGCAAACCAAAGTTAAAAGTTCGACAACTTCGAAACATATCTTTCAAATCAGTTGTCGCCATAAACAAATGGTTTTGAAATTTATAGAGCCGTGAATGATGAACTCCAAAGGCACATAATTCAACGCTTTGGACTCGCATTGGATTAATTTTTATGGTAACGATCTATGCTTATCAAACAGTCTTTCATTTGAAAATCTATCAGCGGGCTTTAGGCGACGAAGCTTATGGTTACGTTGGTACGTAGGGTGCATTTATTTATTTCGGGAATTGACAACACTATTGTTTCAATCTGGCAACTCACAACTTTATTGCAGATTTTAGCATTTTCGATGTTATATTTAAGTCGTCCAAAATCAGTTGTTGCTCCGGAAAGAATTGATGCTGTGCGCAAACAGCATACATTCAATATTGCATGAACATTTGACTGAATTTTGATTTGAATTTGTCAATTGGTGGATAGAAATCTTACAAAAATAGGCAAGCGGTGCTTCGAAACACGTCAAGTTCATCTGAAAGGTGTTGAATCGTAGATTTACGCGTGTGAAGCCGAAAGTAAACAGCAGTCGACTGTATGGGTGCTTCTAGATGTTCCGAACAAAAGTTGTTCGCACACTAAGCCCTTTCAAGCAAGATCTTAATAGAGAATATTTTGAAAAACAATAAAACTATTTTTGATTATTAATATATGTATCCACTCTCTAACGCCAGGATATAAAATGCAACAATCGTAAATGTAATACAAAATAGGGCAACCAGGATGGGATGATCTTATCAAAAGTATGAGCGAAGGTTGTAGGATCAAAATTCCATTCAAATACTATAAACCATACAATTTAGATAGTGGTAATGGTATGGTGTATACCTTACCAGCTTTGAAAGTTTCCAAACAACTGAATGATTTCGAAAATTGTTTTCACGGCTTGTCCAAGAATAACTTTTTATAAAATTTATTTAAAAAAGTAAAAGCATTATTAAAGTCTCCTAAAGATTTTCAAAATGTTAAGTCAAAAGTGAATCGTGATTAATTTTCAAAGGAACTGTGTTTGTTTGCAGTCTTTTGCCCTTTTGTAAACTAAACGGGTTACATTAACAACGTTAAGGGAGTATTCTACTATAGAAATCAAATTTTGGGCAGTTTTTTTAATTTTATTTAAACAAAAAACCAAAAATATTTTTACTATCCATTTTTATTGTATTTTTATTGATATCTTAAGAATACAGAAAAAAAAATTTACAAAAAAATATTAAAAATTTTAATAATTAGACTGAGGGGGGAGAGACAGGTGTAAAAAAAATGGCGCATCCTGGTGACATTAATCCTGACTCTCCTGGTGGTCTGAAAAAAAAAATCAAAAGAAATTCTTAATCAGTAAACATGCTGTTATAGTCCGGGAACACGAAAACAAATTTTTTTGAAAAATGGCGACTGCCTGAAAATAAAAATCATTTTTTACGCTTTTTTTGAAATTCCTGAATTTTTTAAAATATCAAAAACAAGAATTTTGACACGATGCTGGTAGGAAGGATAAAGGATTATATAAAGAAGGTTCACACAACATTTCAAGTAACTTGGTTGTATAGAACTTGAGATAATGCCGGTACCGTGTGGAAAAAAGTAGTTTCGAGAAAAACGCGTTTAAAGTTTAGGAGACAATTCTAGTGAACACGGACGCCACCTCACAAAATCGGCTGTATCTCCGAAAATAAGTCGAATTTTGAAAAATCCTTCCAAGGTCATATTTTTGAAAGTCTAAACTTTAAGTATAAAAAAAATCGAACTTTTCAAAATTCTAGAGTAGAATACCCACTTAAGTTTGTAACACGCAAAAGGAAACGTAGGAGACCCTATGAAATACATACATATAAATTATCAGCGCGACAAGCTGAGTCGATTTGACAATGTCTCTCAATTTTTGAAATATTGATCTGAAATTTCGTACATGTCCTTTCCGGAACCACCCATATCGTACTACTGCTGCCATACAAACTGAACGATGAAAATCATGTCCTTGTATGGAAAACCTTTTTATTTGGCACGCTATATTCACGAAATTAAGCATGGAATATTGTCCAAGACAACAACACAATATCCAAAAAAAAATGTTCAAAACGGGCCTCTACAGCATATAGCTGTCACACAAACTAGCCGATCAAAATGAAGTTCTTGCAAGAAAACTTAAATCTGTGAAAATTTTTCTTTCTCTTGTATTATTATTATCCTACCTTATTTCCCATTCCAATCTCAATCTCTCGTGCTTAGATTTATTTTGTTTTTGTTGTTGTTAGTATATAGTGTATATGAATGTTAAATTCTTCTATTACATTTAGTAAGTGCTGGTGTAATTCCTTAGTTATTATGAAAATTACGTCGTGCATGCTATTTTTAATAATAAAAATAGTTGGCTTCTGCAATTATCTGTACGAGAAGCTTTAGAAACTTCTAAAACTTGGTGTGCATAGATGCTTAGCAATGATGTGCGCGCACACGAATGTTCTAATAAAGTAAAATATTGAAGTATATAGCGTATAACGAGAAACATATGTATGTAGTATATGTGTGTATATGAAATTATGCGGGCACTGTAATTTAATTCTTGCGACCATAAAATGGTATGTGAATTGATGAAGACCTCCGACTCCAAGGATTATATTTGAAATAATTTTATGCACTCCTTTACTCTTATATAAAAGATTTAAAGTTCTTGCCACAGAACTGTCAAATCGAGATGTTGCCACAGTGGGCGCCCATGCCGCATGAGCAATAAAAGTTAGTGCCGGTTGCTATTGTGTTTACCATAAAGTTGAATGGATCATTATTATAGCATACACGTGCGCATAAGTGCATATGTACTTATATAGTATGTATGTGTTTGTAAAAGCAAATATGAGCACTAGGGTGATTCAAAAAAAAATTTTTTTTCGATTGGTACTTTGAAAAATAGATTCCTAGACACCTCTAAGAAAGCCTCTCCAAATATGAGTTTTTTATTGTAACGGGAAGGTCCTCCTACATACAGTTTTCTATTTTTTCTTATTATCAGATAGAAAAATTTATATCTCGCTTCCAACCACTCAAAAAAATATCTTGTTCCTTAGATTTTGTAGGAAATTGAATGCCCTAAAAAAAGGTCTGCTATGATTTTTTCGTAAACCCAACCGTTTAAATGATATTAATAGTTAAAGTTTGATTATTTTTGGGAAAAGTTTTTATTTCTTATGGATTTTACAACTCAATGAAAAAAATCATTATGAACAATTAAAATCTCATATTTGAAGAAGCTTTCTTAGAGGTGTCTAGGAACCTGTTTTTCAGAGTACCAATCAAAAAAAAAAAAAAATTTTTTTTAATCACCCTAATGAGCACCAAACTTTAAATTTTATTTTCCATCAAATTGACAAGTCAGTCAATTAAGTGCGAGTGTCATTGTCTGATAAGGAATTTTGCGCAAATAGTCTGTGATTTATGCGAACGCGCTTTTGAATGTGGTCGAAAAGTTTTGTAGTTGTTGTGATATTATGCCGAGAGTGACTATTATTTTTTATTTCTGAGTTCCACAAAGTAATTAAGTCATTTGCGTTCAATTACTTTTGGATTCCGAATTCAAAAATATGAAATTTCACTGGCAGCTTTTGCTGTGACGTTTATATACAATACAGCAAAAATTAAAGAGACTCTAATGAACGGACTCTAAAAGGACTACATTTTATTACTAAATATGGCAGTAGTCAAACGATACCATATTTGTAGTAAGATTTGTCTTCACTCTAAAATACGTCACAGTATCTGCGATTACACTTCATTGTGAGTGAGTTAACTTTGTAAAACAGCACTTTCATTATCTTGAAGTTGTTGAATCGTCTTTTCTGCAATTAACTCTTTCAAACATACTCGCAAACGCTTTCATATTTTTCTGCAATTTTTCGTTTGTTAACAATCATTTTTTTATTTCTTTTTATTTTAATTATTTCTTTTAAAAAGCCTACCTTAAGGTAGGCCAAAAACGGATCCATTTTTTTTTTCTATAATTACACCCATATTTAAACGTTTTTTATATTGAGGATTTTCTTGTTAAGATTTTTGAGTAGACTGCATCACCGTTACTACCATACAACACAATATTTTCTCTTGCTTTCCAGGGTGTTGCTCTCTTTTATTACAGATCTTGCCTTTTCTATATGCTTATGCCTCAAGAAGCGAACTTTTCTGTGTCTTTCATCGACCTTTTCAGGCAAGGAAACGAAAAAAAGTCCAGGGGGCAACATGTGGGCTTTAGGGTGGATGTCTGACTTTGTTAAGTAGCTGTTCACAAGAAAGGCGGTGTGAGCCGGGGCGTTGTCGTGGTGCAACTTCATTTTAGTCTCTTGAGGACTTCCACGTAAAACTTGGCGTTGACGGTTTGTCTAGGAGGAACAAATTCATGGTGGGCGATACCTTTGATGTCAAAAAAAATCAATTTGCAACGTTTTCACTTTGGATTTGCACATTCTTCCCTTTTGTGGGCGAAGAGACGCCGACGTATGTCACTCGAAAGATTGCCTCTTTATCTCGGGATCATATTCAAATACCCATGGCTCACTTTCACACATGTACAAATTTTCTTGGTACACTTTCACACAGAATTTAATTGCGTACCTCTGCTCTAACGAACGCTGCATTTTCGGCTTGCAGAAACTCGTCGCGCGAAAATGTTTGTCCTGATTCTCCAGGTGCTCGGAGACTAACTCATTCGTTAGCTAGGAACGCCCTCTACCGAATCCAGTCGGTGCACGCACGCTCCGAAGAACAGTCGCGGCGAAAGAGAATCAGTCCTATTACTTTCCGGGCAAACCCTGTATTTATAGTGACAGTTTTATTTGAGAATAGATCGAAGTAAACAGAGAGGCAAATGTCGAAAACTTATGATATATTACAATAAAAAATATGTTTTTTTTTATAAACTTTTCTCGTATTATTTTGAAGTCGATATTCTTTTTTAAGGATCATCAGTAATCTCATCCTGTGTCAATCCCAACAACTTTGATATTTTGCTTCAATCACATTTAGATTTTGGTTGTAGTTGTAACGGTTATCTAGTCGCCGTTAGTGTGGATGTTATCGAGGCCATCTAACGGTAGGCCCAGGAAACGTAATTTTTCGACGGGATCAAGTGACATCCCGTTATAGTCGGGAGTGCAGTGTTCTGGCATGTTGAAGTTTTTATGCTTCATACGCATAGAGTCTGAAAATATGTGCATATTTTGCACGGTTTTTTCATAATTCTATCAAATGGTTATGGTTACCTTCGAAATTGACGCCTGTCATGACAAAGCTTTATCACTATCCACTTTCTAGAATAGCAATAACTATGATAAAATATGTGTCTTTGATTAATTGTGTATCAAGTATTCAAACTATCTACTTTTTCATACTAAACTTCGAAAGTTTTCTGCAAATATAATTAAAATAATATTCTTGATTTTGAGAAAATAACTTTGATAGACTGTACCGATTGCCTGGAATTTGAAGCCATCATCATCATAAATAATTTTTGAAACGAAAGAAAAATTTTCATTGAGTAAAACAAAAGCTTTTGTGGACTATAAGTCTCGATATCTGCATTTTATATTTTTATTAAAACTTTTCGCATATTTAATCTGATCATTACTGGAGGAAAGTACTAAAGTTTACTATTAACAAGTTGACAATTAATAAAAATATAAGATATCCAATAATCAAAAACAAAAGCATATTCAATACTCTCATGAACAAATTTTTAATTTCGGCATTTGAAAACATCAAATTTTGCTGATACATATATCCTGGGCAGCATTTTTGTTGTTTTGTGGAGCTGTATTATTTTTTCATTCAGCATCCTATAAAGGTTCCCTGAAAATTTCATTTAATAATTTTTTTACATTAATTCGTTGGAAAATGTCTATTTATACATTCAATGATATTAAATAAATTTGAAAGAGATAGGTGTGTACAAGTGTGGAGCTTTTCAAATGAAATTTTCAGACAGTACTATTATTTTTGTCTCTTCAATTGGAGTCTTTCAAAAACGTGCTCAAAGTGAGAAATTTCAACAAATTACCTACACAGACTTCTAAAAAAATGTTTTAGAAGGGGAATATTTTCATATATACTTTAAGGACACCCTAACCAATACTAGCCGTAGTGCTATTAATTTTACCAACACCAGTATCAAATTTATAAGCACTTCTTTATCCTCTCCAACTCGACCGCGAATTACCGCATGAAAATCTAAGCCAGACATTATTGAATATAACAATATACCGTTATACACGGCAGTAAGCAATACTAATACGAACACACTTACACTAAAACAATCACTGTAAGATTTGTAAAGTTGTTTCCCACTCCACTCAAGAGCGCCAATTGCCATCTATTTATAAGTATCTTATCAGGCTTCCGCAGAAGTTCGGAAGTTGGTGAAAGGCACATGTGGGAACATAATTTGCGCACAGTATGTAAATGTGTAATGTGTATGTGTTTGTTTGTAAATAAACAACAACACGAGAACTCAGTTAAATTGCGAGTCATCTTCTCAACCGCTGACGTTAATGAAACATTTTACGCGTCAAATTAAATTAGAACAACACTCGCACGCATGCAATAATTCGGCTTTTCCGATGGGCGCCAAACAGTGGCGCAGCCTGAATATCAAGAAGGGTGTAAATTACAAGATAAATATCCAACCGTACCGTATCTTCCAAAATAAGTTACCAATTGCATAAACAAGTTAAGACGTTTTAAACAGCAAAATGGGTGAAATTTCCCACTTCAGGGTCGGATTAAATAATAATGTTACATATGTTTTAGGCGGCATTCATCCTCCTAGTTAATGACAAAACGTGCTTCAATAGTAGACAAAAGTCGCTTTACTTGAGCTTTGAGCAGTCAATGCTGAAATATTGGGATGATTTCATCTGCGTTATAAATCATACGGAGTTGGAGACCAGTCGAGGTGCGGACTGACTCGAATGCGCAGCGTGTTCGCGCATTAATCCGTGAAGATCCCACCGGGGAAAACTGTGAACCAAGTCTACTATTGCCAAGTACTCGAAAGATTGCGAGAACAAGTCAACAGGGTGCGCCCAGACATCGCTCGTAACTGGATCCTTCATCACGACAACGCGCCGTGCCACACCGCCCTCAGCGTGTCCCAGTATTTGGCCTCTGAAGGGATCGCCGTGTTGCACCAGCCGCCTTATTCGCCCGAAATGTCACCCTGTAACTTTTTTTTTGTTTCCTAAAACAAAATCGGTGGTCAAAGGAACCCATTTTGAGTCGATTACGGACATCCAGGCGGCCGTGACGAGGGTACTCGCGGACATCCCAGTCGAAGCGTTCCAGAAATGTTACAAAGCATGGAAAACGCGCTGGAATCACTGTATAGCTGCCCAAGGGGACTAATTTGAAGGGGATGGCAGAGTTGTAGAATAATTTTTCAAATATACGGTTTTTATGGAATTAGTCTCATTACTTAATTGTCATACCTCGTACTCGTATTTGTATATTGATGTGTTCTACGCAACCATACTAGCATTTAAGTAAGTTACAGCCAACTACAGACTACTTCTCAATGGCGTTAATTCAACTAAATGTGATTTATCATGGAAATATATCATTTTAATGATTTAAGTTGTTGACAAATAAACTCTAATAAAACAGGTGTAAATACTTAAAGTTTCGCATTGTTAGCTTTGGATAATATAAAACAGTTTGAATATAAGGACTATGATGCCAATGAGAAATATACATATGCATACATGGTTTGTCCGGAAAGTAATAGGACTGAGTCGATTAAAAAAAATTGTTCACCCAATCGTTACAGTTCTTTAAAAACTTTCAAAATAGGCTCCTTCTGCGTCGATGCAGTGCTGCCAGCGCGATTTTCAAGCATTGAAGGCGTCACGGAAAGCATTATCCGGAGTAACCTTGTCGTCTCAAAATGCTTGCCTTTCATTGGCCTTTTCAGGCAAAAAAAGTCCGGGGGCCATATCTGGGCTGTAGAGCGGCTGCAGAAGCGTTGGGATGCCGGACTTGGTTAGGTAGCTGTTCATAAGAAAGACGGTGTGAGCCGTGGCGTTGGCTGCGATGTCCTGTCGGTCCCGTTTGAGTCTCTTGAGGACTTCCACGTAAAACTTGACGTTGAAGGTTTCTCCATGAGGAACAAATTCATGGTGGAGGATGCCTTTGATGTCAAAAAGATAATGAACAATGAAGAAACCCTTTGGATTTGCTCTTTCATCAGCGAAATCTTCTGGCCCTCCAAAAAGGCCTGGTGCCACCAAAACACACAATTTCTTACTAAAGCAACAAATATCAAAATATATTTTAATATGCTATATTTAATATTAAATATACATATCTTGAAATGGATAGAAAACACCACAACATTTATTAATTTTGAAGCAAATAAACATGTCGTAATTTAATAGAACTACGTGTATGTAAACTTCATTAGTTTACTGCATGTAGGTATAGGGGTGTATTCGGGAACTTGTATTACAAATGTATAATGTACTATACATATCTACTCGTATATACAGCTAGTGCAACATTTCTCTTATTACAAATATGTACCTCCAGAGAAAATATAAGAGAATTGGCTTGCCAATGATGGCGGGAAATACGAGGTGTATAGCGATAACTTTTAGCCGAAGCTGAATTTTCCTTCAAATGATAAGGAATTTATCAGAACATATTGATTTAACAGCATATCATCTTAAAGTCCACTCATATCGGTTTTATACCCAGACTCTGCAAAGAAGTCGAATAAAGGAATGATTGAGACCAATCTATTATATACTTGTTTGTATTCCGATAATTTAATAATTACACTACTATTCGGAGTGGAGGCGAATTTAACAAATCCAAATTCGTCAAAATTGATCCAGTAATTTTTGAGTTATAAATAGCTAGATGTGGGTTAGTTCTTTCGGATAATACATGTGTGTATGCACACTTTGGGCTAAAATAGTAGGACTGTCAGCGACATCTGTGCCAAATGTCAAATAATTATTAGTGCTTAGAATACGCTTGTCTTTCTGAAGTACATAAAGCTCAGTCAGCGCTATTTACGATGATTGAAATTATTCGACTTAGGAAGTTCCTTTAAATTTTGTGCGCGGAATCAAATTTCTGGTGCCGAAACGTTCAGAATGTTGGAAAAGGCCTTCGATGATTATTGTTTGTCGCGAGCAAATATTTTTGTTTGGTACCAATTATTCGAAAAACATCGAGAACGTGCTGACAACGACCTCGTCCAGGACGGCCTTCGACATCAACTGATGATTAACACGTCAATAAAATAAAGAAATCGGTACTCAAACGACCGCTTCGTTTTGAGTCAATTGAGGACTATAAAAGTAAATTGCTGCTCATATTGAAGGCTATTCCGGAAATTGCTTTAACAATTGTTTCGAGGATTGGAAAACACGTTGACACAAGTGTATTGAGGTCAAGAGGGATAAAATTTGAGGAATAAAATAAGAATTTTGAAATTATGAAGAAAGTCTTACTTACTCATAGTAATATGTGCAATTAATTTGTGCGCGGTTCTTAAGGGGGTATTCTACTATAGAAATCAAATTTTGGGCAGTTTTTTGAATTTTATTTAAAACAAAAACCAAAAATATTTTTACTGTCAATTTTTTATGGTGTTTTTTTTATTGATATCTTAAGAATACAGAAAAAAAAATTTACAAAAAAATATTAAAAGTTAAAATAATTAGAGGGAGGAGAGAGACAGGTGTAAAAAAATGGCGCATCCTGGTGACACTGATCCTGACTCTCCTGGTGGTCTGAAAAAAAAAATCAAAAGAAATTCTTAATCAGTAAGGATGCTGTTATAGTCCGGGAATACGAAAAAAAAATTTGAAAAATGGCGACTGCCTGAAAATAAAAATCATTTTTTTACGCTTTTTTTTTTGAAATTCCTGAATTTATTTAAAATATTAAAAACAAAAATTTTGACACGATGCTGGTAGGAACGATAAAGGATTATATAAAGAAGGTTCACACAAAAAGTAAATCGTAAAAGTATATAGAACTTGAGATAATGCCGGTACCGTGTGGGAAAAAAGTAGTTTCGAGAAAAACGCGTTTAAAGTTTAGGAGACAATTATAGTGAACACGGACGCCACCTCACAAAATCGGCCGTATCTTCGAAAATAAGTCGAATTTTGAAAAATCCTTCCAAGGTCATATTTTTGAAAGTCTAAACTTTAAATATATGAAAAAAATCGAATTTTTCAAAATTCTAGAGTAGAATACCCCTTTAATGATACTTCCTGATTTTGCATGCCATCTGTTCAGGAGCCCATGAACTTTCAGTGCTGTCAAAGAAAACTAAGATATAGGCTCTCTCAACAAGCAAAGAGAGAAACTTTCTGATCATTTTATTCATAATAAAATGGCAAACCATACTGTGTATAAATCAAGTAACAGCTGTCAAAAATGTCAATTTCGAAAAAAGTATTGCCTCACCCGTCTAAAAAAGCACCCATTATTTTTTCATGTAATGCTCATAATAACAAATTGTCTTGATATACAAAACTAATTTATATCGTCACCTGAAATGCAAAATAACGTATCATCAAAGAATTCGAAATTGAGTGTCTTATTGATTACGCTTCACTACTTCAAATTACATACATAGTATTACATATGTTCAACATTTCCAGGTTCTGCGGTCAGATATAAACCAGTTTTAACCAATATTAAAATTTTGTTTCACTCATGTTCCATTTTATTTCGTGTTTCATTCATGCCACTGTAAATTTCCGAAAAGGTTGTTATGATATTTTCCATTTCAGGTGACGATATGTATTTTACTCCATCCAAAATCGCCACAAAGATAGTTGCGTTATCTCCAAAGGCAAAATATTTTAAAATAGTAAATTAGTATTATATTCTTATCACAATTCCTAATCGTACCTACCGCAATCTGACGTCACTGTCTAATCAATGAAACTCAATGAACCGCAATTAGCGTATAATTTCTGCAAGTTCGCCACAAACTTATCACTGTGTAGATTTTTAGCTTTTCTGAATTATTATTAGGGTGGTGAAATATTTTATGCTTTGCAAAGGGTAGTTAGTTATAAGTAACAATTTTTCTCTAATTTTTTTATTCTGCTAGGACGTGCGGTAATATTTATGGATAACTCTATTTTTTTTCTTTCTATTGGTTGATATTATAAAAAATCGGTGTTTAAAGACATTAATTGATAATGAGCAGATCAATTAGGAGTTACATTCCTTAAACTATTCCATTCCAACTGTCCCATTTGTATAAGGAAGAAGTAAGACAAATGATTTGCCTTGTAAACTCATTGACATAAGCATTTTCGATAAAAAAAAATCTAAATAATTTTCCGTAGATATATGTATATAATAAAATAACAAGGACCACCCTATTAAACGCTCATCACTCATCGTTGACAGTCAATTGATTTATATAATCGTTGTGAACAAAGTGTATTTTTTTTAAATTTAGACGAGGTGGAGACTCGTCATTTGTGATACCCGATAATAAGTGAAGAAAAGCTAAAATAGTCGGTGTTTGAACTCGAAGAAGATTTGCTAAATTTGTTGCAGAAAATTTTTATAAATTATTTTGTGCAATTCTTAATAAGTTTTGTGGTTGGAAAAGTTACATTACATTGTTAAAAGTGTTGATCCTAAATAACAACGACAACAAAACCACACCAAACTGTGCAATGACTTTTCAGTTGATGGGAATGCTAAAACTTTCGTTGATTATTGGCGGTACATATTTTGTTGTGTCCAGGTAATTGAGTATACCTTAAGCATATATTTTAATATCTAGCAATAAATATTACTATTACAACAATTAAAAACATATATTTTTTTAATTTAACTGTATTTTGAAATGTGATATCATATTGAAGTTCATAAACTCCTAGAAAACATTATAGTAATGGAAAAGCCAAAGAGACTTTTTCCATATAAATTGAAATTTTATTATTTTTATTTTTATTTTATGCTATTTTTTGAATTTAATGGCTACATATATACACATACAAAAGAAAAAATGCAGAATTTGTTGAGCGAACTATAGTAAAGACTCGCCTCGCTCGCAAAATCAAGAAAAAACTTACTGTGTGGCGTGATTCAAATAACACACAATTAATTATTGATATACATACTAGGTAAATGTTGCCATCATTTGTCTTCGAGTTAACTGTTTCCCACAACTATAAAAGCTAACGGAATATGTTCAGAAGAGAGCTCTGTTATCGCCCAAACCGGTCCTTGTTTGAACACTGTGTTAGACAACTTTTCTGGAGCAAGGTCAAACCTATTTTCTACGTTCATAAACAAAAAACGACTAACCAGAAACTGACATTCATCATGGTATTAGGTAAATAAGATCGGCATTCGGAAAAGTGAAAAAAATTAGACTGATAGTATATAAAACGTAGTTTTTCTAGGCATCTGCCTGAAATCCAGTTCACATTTAATACCATGAAATTGGGATAGTCGTAACTTTTGATTCTATTCGGGTTAAGGAGGTGAAACTCGTTTGTTAAGATAATGAAAAGAAATTTCATTTCTATTTGATCATCAAACCTGACCCGCGAAAGCATTGCTATTAAAAGATTTTAGCTGTCTATATTTTATAACCCAGCCTTCTATACTTCACTGTGAACCGTTTACAGCCGATTAGTGTAATTAACAACTCTGTTGCCAATTTTCTGTTACTCTTTCAATGTTTCTGGCTAACCTGATATATTTCTTAGTTACCACCATTGAAGTAAACAATGATTCTAAACTCATCTAATTAAATTAAGATAAAAGTTAGATTTTGACTAGAAGAAAATATTTTCAGAGAAGAATGAATTTTGCTTGTAAATAATCATTATGAAGTTTATAATTTTAGTATAATATTCAATTATATAATAATTAAATTTTAATATACATAGTTCAGTAAAATTCTTTAACTTTTAAGAACTCAGTGGCATTCTTATACAAACTAGTATAAGCTACCAGTATTCTCTAAAAATGTACATAATAAATCTGTATCTTCCTAAATTTTCTAAATTCTCATTTTTACCCGACACCATAAACCCGTTTTTTCCTTACTTACAATAAAGTTCTATATTAAGAGGAACCTTCACCGTATTAAAAACATATTTATATTAATTACAATAAAATTGCAAGTTGTTGTCCTGGTCCATTCTTAGGCTTATTCAAGTGTGCGAACCTTTTACGTAGTTCTTCCACCGCTCGCTGGAACTCTTCCACGCTGTCTGCAACTTGGTTCGTATTATGCTGGGAATTTTCTTGAGACTGAAACCCCTCGTCCCTATTCTTATCCTCTCCTGCAGCATCGGCATCCGTACTAGCAGTGGAGGATTGAATTGATTCATTGCGCTTGGCCTCTCCAAGCAGAACTTGACGGCGATACTGCGCAAAATCTGTGAAGCCTTGATTCATGGAATTCAAAGGACGTGAAGCCGTTGAATATAGACCACCAGAAGGCAATGAAACCAATGGCAAAGATTGCGTAGTAGGCGATTGAAGGCCTGTATTAAATGTAGCAAATGAAGCTGCGCTTGGTGTTGGCGAAACATTTATGCCGCCGCGTACACTATTCACCGGTATAAATTCACCATTCGCACCAACAACTATTAATGTATTGGGTGGATACTGAATGTTATTCCCGCCGTTCGAAATTGGCCGAGAAGTAGTGGATAAAAGGCTTGACAGCCTATTGGGATTGATTGGATTCGGTGTTGTCACCAAAATCAGATTTTCTGCCATTAACCCTTGCAAATCTTGTAAATCGCCTTGAAAAATGCGAAAACCTCCGCCACCACCACCTGGCCGGAATATAAAGTTTGTTGTTCAAAAAATATTAAGCACTAAAATAATTATTTACCGCCTCCGCCTCCAAACGCTCCTCCACCGCCACCACCTCCTCCTCCGCCACCACCGCCACCTCCCCCTCCTCCTGTACCATTACCACCACCACCACCACCTCCTCCGCCACCCCCACCACCTGCTCCAATAAAACCGAAACCTCCACCGAAATTTTGCGGCAAAAAAGGACAGCCGCATATGCCAGGTGGTCCTGGCGGTCCCGGAGGGCCGCGTGCATGGGGATAATATGATGGCGTACCGTAGCCAGGCTCTCCTCTGGGACCAGGCGGCCCCATAGGTCCTGGCGCTCCGGGTTCACAGGCACATTTCATCAGCGATGCTCTAGTGCCCGTCCACACTGAAACTGGGACAAATTTGGTAATCAACAAAAGATCTTAGTTTTGTTTTTAAGATGTCACTTACAGAAAATTGTAGCCAAGAGGCCACTGCACTTCATTCTAAACTTTATATTTTTTCCAAATAAAATTACAAAAGAGATGTTATCTTGTTCGAGTTTCAGTTGACTATGAGAGACAAACTACATTCGCTCACTATTTATATACAACTGCTGAAAGTGAATTTTACCGTATAATAATGCCAGTCCGTTACTAGAAATAGAAAATAAAATTTAAATGCCGTTGAATGAGTTGGTCGTAAAGAAATATGTTTTCACTCATTCAGAACTTTCAACCATCGAATGCACTAAAACTTCATTCTTCAAGAACTTGTAGCCGAAAGCCGTTACAGTAAACGCACGCAATCCGTTACTTTATAATAAAAAACGTTAACCACGCTGAGATGTGCGACAATTAGATCGATATCAACCTTTCTCTAATGTCAATTATTGGTACAACAAAGCACCAAAGAACAATATGAATACTGCAGCGTTGATCCGTTAGTGAAAGAAGCATAAATGCATTGAATTGATGCACAATGCAATAAGAAGCGCGGCTTCTTCGAGTCTCAAGCATACCTTACACAGAGAAATTAAAAGTATAGAGAAGGTGCAAATCGAAATATGTATGATGTTTTCTGTTTTTTTTAGTTTCTCTGCCTTACATATGAACAAAGAGTGGTGAATAAGAATACCTTTTTGGAGGTCAAATGAACTAATGTAATGATTAAGATTTTACCTTATTTGTTTTGATGTCTGGTGTTTTAAAAGATATTTGGCTATTGTGTCTAACGAAGATATTACTCTGAACCCTGTTTGGCGCCACTTTTTTATTTTTTCATAACACCTTAAGTCGTTAATGACGCGTTGAACATTAGTTTTCAACTTGGTTTTCTATGTCAGCATTATTTATTGACTTGTGACCGCAGAAAAAGTAGTTTAAGGGGGCAAAATGTTTGAATAGTCAATGAATATGCTCACTTCTTGTCTCCACGATTTTTAATTAGTAGCAGAGTGTAAGTCAATGTTAATAAGTAAATGTTTTTACTTTGAAACTCTACGAAATTCAATTTAATTTTTTTTTAATTGAAATTTATGTGAAAAAGTTAAGGATTTTAGTTGAAAAGGGTGTTGTTCTAGACATGTGGTTTTCAAGTAGAAATAAAACGTATGTAAGAGCACAATAGACCTAAGGTCGCGGTGCATTCCTCAATTATTTATCTATTCAAGAGTTGAATTTTGTAAGCCCCCAAACAAAAATCCTTTCGCAAAATCTTCCATAAAGTCGATGGGCACAGCTTAAATTTTTGCATTTTTGCGTTCGATGACGAATGGATTCATTCGAGCCTTCTTCGATGATCTGCTCCACATCAGCAATAACGTTTTCGCTGCGCACTGCATGCAATCTGTAATAATGCGCACTATCCACTAGAGTAGTCGTGTGGCGATTCTCGGTTGCTCAAATTATCGACTCTGCGATCAATTATGTCGACCGAAACGAGAGTGCACGAACCGAACCATTATTTTGTAATAAATTTTAACGATTTGTAAAAGTTGTTCCAGAGTAAATTTGTTTATTATGAAATGGCAAACCACATCAGTATAAATCAACTGTCAAAATGTCAACACCGAAACAAAGAATTATCTCATTGAAAACCACACGTCTAAAAAAACACCCCTTGGTTCTTCAAAATTTAAGATGTTTTCGTATAATCTGGTTTCAAAGTTATGTTTGAATCGGTGTTCATTCGTTTAATTATGCGAAGTAGAACTAATCTCGGAAAAATTACAAATGAAAATTTTAAGAAATAAATGTCCAAAAAATAAGGTGACATTTGAATTTAAATTGCGCGCGAAGGATTTGGAGAATTATTATTTTTTTTTTAGGTTGGTAATACTCTCAGTCACATTTATGTCAAAATATTTATTAGTGTTTGAGATACGTGTCGTTTTGCGAGCTGCTAAAAGTGAGTCTTTCGTTTTTTTCGCTGTCGAAATTTGTTGAGCAAAGAATTTGCATTAAATTTTGTTTACGGAATCAATTTTCTGCTGCGGATACGTTGAGGATGGTGCAGAAAGCCTTTGGTGATGAGGCTATGTCTAAAAAAATGGTTACAATTGGTATAGTGAGTTCCAAGCCGGTCGTGAACGTGTCGAAGACGAATCAACCATCGACCATCAACCATCAATCTCAACCGACGAAGCTCACGTTCAACAAATCAAAGATTTAGTGTTTAAAAAGCGTCGATTAACAATTAGTGACCTTGCTGATGAAGTTGGCATATCGAAAGGCTCAGCCAATACCATTTTGAAGGATGTTTTGGGCCTCAAGCGCGCCAAATCTCGACTGGTACCAAAACATTTAATTTTTTGGAAAAAAGGAGTCGCGTTGAAGTGTGTGAAATGCATTATAACTGGCGATAAGACTTTGATCTATGCTTACGACCCCGAAACAACAAGCGAATATCGTGCCAAAAGAGAGCCGAGACCAAAAAAAACGCGCCAAAGTCGCTCAAAAATTAAAGTCATGTTGACTGTTTTCTTCGATTATCGTGGTGTTGTGCAGTATGAATTCCTTCCAACCGGTCAAATAGTCAACAAGGAATATTATTTGAACGTTATGCGTCGTTTGCGTAACGCTATCCGCCTAAAAAGGCCGGAATTGTGGAAAGGCAATTATTGGCTTTTACACCACGATAATGCACCATCCCATACTGCCCTCGTAATTCGTGATCATTTCACCAAAAACTCAACCCATATCGTTCCGCAACCACCGTATTCACCTAATTTGGCGCCGTGCGACTTCTGGCTGTTCACCAAGCTCAAAAGACCGCTCCAGGGACACCGTTTTTATACGATAGAGGAGATTCAAGCCGCAACGAAGACGGAACTGAAAGCCATCCCGGAAAGTGACTACAACCAGTGTTTCGAAGATTGGAAAATCCGTTGGCATAAGTGCATTGCATCGGGAGGGGACTACTTTGAAGGGGATGAAATTGATTTGGAAGAATAAATAAAGAATTTTCAAAATAAATACAATGTATATTAATATTTTTTGGGCACAGTAGTATATGATATAATTTCAACGTTCTAACTGTGTAATTAAGTTAAGATTTCTCTTGTTTAGAGTTTTTGAAAATCCGTAGTCTTAAAAAATAATATTTTCTGTCACAAAATACTAAAGCTCTATTTTGGCTTAACTCTTGTAAAGGTCCTTTGCTTTAATGATATTATAATCATGAACATTTACCGGAAATTTTAGAATAACTGATTTCCTCAAAATTTGTTTTAACAATTTGATATTTTCTTGTTTAATTACAGGAACGCTTACAGTAGAAGAGGTTTACAAAGATCGCGACCAATTCGCTGCGCTGGTACGCGAGGTAGCCGCACCTGATGTCGGCCGCATGGGCATTGAAATACTCTCATTCACCATCAAGGATGTCTACGATGATGTGCAATATCTGGCATCGTTGGGCAAGGCGCAAACGGCGAGCGTGAAGCGTGACGCTGATGCGGGTGTGGCCGAAGCCAATCGAGATGCCGGCATACGCGAAGCTGAATGTGAGAAGAGCGCCATGGACGTGAAATATTCCACGGACACCAAAATCGAAGATAATTCGCGTATGTATAAATTGCAAAAGGCCAACTTTGATCAGGAGATCAATACAGCGAAAGCTGAATCACAACTGGCTTACGAATTGCAAGCAGCAAAGATACGACAGAGAATACGTAACGAAGAAATACAAATCGAAGTTGTCGAACGTCGCAAGCAAATCGAAATCGAAGCGCAAGAAGTGCAGCGCAAGGAGCGCGAACTAATGGCTACCGTCAAACTGCCAGCCGAAGCGGAATCACATCGTGTGCAGACAATTGCGCAGGGCAAACAGTAAGTATCATAGTACTCCGAGTGTAACGCTTTTAATGAAATATTCTTCGTGTTTCCTTTGCAGGTGTCAGACTATTGAGGCGGCACGCGCAGATGCCGAAAAGATACGTAAAATAGGTTCAGCCGAAGCTCATGCCATTGAGCTTGTCGGCAAAGCAGAGGCGGAACGCATGCGTATGAAGGCACATGTCTACAAACAGTATGGCGACGCTGCCATCATGAATATTGTGCTCGAATCTCTACCAAAGGTGAGTAATACTCCACAGTTAGTTCCAAATACCATCTATACAAATTTTACTGGACTCATCCTTCTATGCTAGTTTTACTACCGAAAGAAATTTTTGGATTGAAATTTTATAGCTTGCTTGCTATAGCTTGTTTCTAATAGATTTATTGCCCTAAAAGATAAATAATTCAAATAGCATTCGTAAAAAATTTGTGAGCAAGAAATTGCCCTCACTATCATCGCATTAAAGAATTCAAAGACGCACTCAACATCTTTTATAAATAGAATATACACATTTTGTTTGTTGCTTTAACCTACGGTTCAGAAAGATGCTTCTCAATGAGACACATTTGGCTCCACACCGAGAACCATGAATCAACTAGGGATATACAGAGGAATTAATAGTTTTCATAGTTGAATTGCTTTACTTTTCAATACAAATATCATTTTCTTTGTAAAAATAAAATATGTGTCGCTCTTTCTCCGAACAAATTGCTTAGTCTGGGCTACTATAGCATATAGCTAGCATACAAGCTTAACGCTCAAAATTAAGCCTTTGATGAAGAACTTTTTTGTTTGACAAGATGTCTGCCCTGAATTCGGCGGGGATTATTGCAAATACTAAAAACAAATTTTTTAGTTCGGACCACTATAGCATACACATACACTGCAATATAAACTGAACGACCAAAATCAAGCTCTTGTATGAAAAATATTTTATTTGTGAAGAGTATTATAGTTCGTTGTAAACAAAGTTAACGTTTTTTCTTGTTTTTCTTTTTATAGATCGCTGCCGAAGTAGCTGCCCCACTCGCCAAGACCGATGAGATCGTACTCATTGGCGGCAACGATAACTTAACCAACGATGTTACACGTCTAGTAGCACAATTGCCACCGTCCATTAATGCAATCACCGGCGTCGATTTGTCGAAAGTATTATCCAAAATACCCGGAGCCAAGGCGTGAAATTCAATGCAACACTCAAGCATGCAAACGCCTCAAGATGCCCGAACGATGATGTTGATGACATAAAGATTAAAACGTTAAATGGAACAAAGGTGGAAAATGATAACTGAAACACAAAACGAAAGAAATATTACGATAAAATAATAAATGACACAAATTATGACGAAAAATGGAGAAGAAGAAAGTGCTAAACATAAACGAAAAAATTTAAAATTAATTTAAAAAAAAAAAAACAACAAAAGGAAAGCTAAATTTTAGCACGATGTTCAGAAATCAATAAATCAAAGTAACAGTTCAATCTAAGCAAAGATAAATATTAAAAACGAAAGCAAAACAAAAAATTCGATAAAAGAGTAAAAAATATACACAAAACTAAAAGCGAACTCTGGCTTAAGCATCTATTTTGCATTGAATTAGTAATCTAAATATACTCGCCTCCTTAATATAAATGTACAACACACTTTTATACAAGCAAGCATATACAATCTTACATAGTATCTTTATATGTACATATGTATATTTAAAAAGAATTTAAATTATTTAGAAAAACGTTCTAGGCACAAACGTAACTACAATAAAGTTTCTACAAATGTTCGCAAATTTCCTTCATAACTACAGTACTGCGTAAAAAAGGAAACTAAATAAATTAAAATTAGTTTTTACAAAACTGACTGGTAAAAAAATATATCTATATAACTCTCTTCCGTTTCATAGCCACATACATGCATTGTAAATGAACTATATTCTTGTCTCAGTGTCTCCCAATCAAAAGAAAAATGAACATAAAATATGTATAGCAAATTTCTCAATTAAAAGTATTCAAAGTTAACAATGTACTCTTTGTAATTTAGTTTTGTATGTGTAACTTTTGAATTAACAGTAATGAAAAAAGTGTTTGACTTAGCAAAAGTAAAAAAATAAATTTATATGACAACACTTTAAGCCAGTTCTGAACAATTAACTGCTGCCATTTTCAAAATTGTTAATATTTTCTCGACTTACATTACACTATGTATAACTTTTTAAAATTTTTTAAATTTACAATTAAATAAAATGACAATTAAAATAAAATAAAATAATAAATTGAAAAGTTGTTGTATTAGCAGGTGTGCAGCTTGATATTTTATACAGTACATACACACTGCAGATATGGTACATAGAAAGTTCACTCGAAGCATATGTTTATAGAAATTACATACACATACATATATTTGGAAAAAAAATACAGGAAAGCAGCAGTTCTGCAATGAATACGCGTTTCGAAACATCACATTTATTATAAGTCTATACTTTATCATAATAATTTAATGATACGCTTTCTTTTACAGTTTACGCTGCTTTAACTTGTGTAATGAAATCGATAGCTCAATTTCAAAAACTCGTAAGCTATTAATTACAAAATAAACTGTGTAGACGCAGACTTCTCCACTGAATTGAACATCAAAAATAGTGCAAGAGTGAAATGCGCATTTAGTAAGAAAAAATAGTGCTTATTTGGACAACCAAATTTATATGAATTTTTATTTACTTTGGTACACTTTAGGTACCATTTTGCAGTTAATAACGCTACAACAAAAAAATCAAACCGTTTGTATTCTGGATCTGTCTATTAAAAGGAAATAAATGTTCCTTGAAAAATCATTCATACAATTTATTTATAGGAATTTCAAAAAATGCTCAATAAAGGGAATTCAGTTTAACATTTAAGCTTTAGCTACAAATTTACAAAATCAGTTTGCAAATCAATTTATTACATTTAGAACGCATCAAATTCGAAAAAAAAACCTGAGCTGTCCTGCTGACACTGTCTGCTCAATACGCCATGTAAAAGATGAAATAATAACATAGAAAAATATGATATCTTTTTTCATTTCGTTGTGACATATTTTTAACTATACGTGAAGCAAACAAAAATACGTATTTTGAGCAACAATATTGGATTATTGTTTTTTTTTTTTAATTATGAAGATCGAATAATGAGTTTATCGGTGTTCAATAAAGTGGAGAAAACTGTGCTATATTTGTGAGTTTATAATTGAACTTAATTTAATTAAGTGACCCTCACTTAGTTTTTCCAATATAGAAAAATGTGTTCCATGTTTATATGCACTGTATTAACACTCGACTACGTTATCGATTTCTCATAAAACTTGATAAAAATACCAAAATTTTCCTCAACACAGCATGCATTTACAACATTTCTTTACTTCTTAGTAATGTTTAAAACTAAAAATATTATTTAAGCCCTAAAATATTACTAATTTATGTTACAACTTTTATAGTAGAAACCCTTAAATTTGCCAGTCTTTATATGTACATATGTATGTGCTCTATTTGGAAAGTTTTGCATACAATTTTTCAAGCGAAATTTGTTCCCCTTTTCAATTTCTTTACACGTTACTACTGCGCAATCCAAAGGCATATGTATGTAGTTATGATATATAGTATACAGTAGGCAAATATCTGTGAGTTTTTGACCAAAAAACTTTTTTGATTTTGGTACATATAATTTCAAGGATTTGCATATTAATTTAATTAAAAAAAAAATAATAATCAATTAATAGAACTTGAGGGAATTACTCAAGTTAAATTCATTTGCCAAATTTTCACAGTCACAGGACTTAAGTAAGAGTTTTATGTGTACATGTTAGACATATCGTTTCGAAAATTATTTTTTATTGAAAAATTTTCACATTAAATTTAGTTGAAAGTAACGAAATATCATTTGCCATATCAAATCGAGTATTGGGAATTTAGTATATACGTAAATATATATATTATTATGTATAAATATGTACTGTTAATTTTTGTTATTATTATTAAAGTTTGTTTGTTTCGCATATGTTATTACGTAATCATTAAAAAAACTATACATTTACTAGGCATATTCTTCTCCTTTTTTTTTTTTTTTGTTGCTTTGAGTTTACAAACACAATAACACGAGTATATACATATACACAGATTATACATTATGGTTTATCGCAATATAAATAAAGTATACATCGTATATAAGTACATATATAACAAATATTTCTTAACTGTACCGTATTTTATTGAAACTACTGCAAATTTCTTTAAAATTATTATATTTAAATCAATCAAACACAAAATCGAGTGTATACAAGCCTAAGGAACAAAACTACAAAAATTTTAGAGCATTTAAATTGTCTATCTGATAAACTATTGATATTTGTAAGTATTTACTTTTTGGAAATTTATTTAGTTTAAAAAATTGCATATTAAAATGATGATAAATATAATGTTAACTCAACTTCAGCGTAAATAATAAGTAAAGTGCTTTACAGTTATACGGTCACGCCATGTAAACGTCACACAAATACTGCGAAGCATTTTCCAATTCATGCAAAATATGTTGGAACACACACACTCAATAATGTTCAATCGGAAATACAATATATTTACTTATACATACATATAGTACATATGTATATTTATAAAGCATTAGCCACAGTCAACAATTTTAAAAGAACAAAATGGCTAAAATATACATAAAAGGAGTTTACATAGATTGTAATATAATATTTTGTAAAAACCATACACCTTGAATGAAGATTTAAATAAATTGTACTTTTGTGTATTGATAATAAAATTAACGCAATTTATTTGTTTTCATTTGTATTATATTTTTTTTTTAACATTTCTTTATTTATTCCATCTGCTTGTTAAAGAGTTTAGGTATAGTCATAAAAAAATTACAATTTTAAATAACTCCATTTGGCCAGTATATTATTTTATTTTATAAAATTAAAAACATTGCATATCAAATAAGGTTTCGACTTGACTTGATAGAAATTGGTAAAAAGGTAATAATGTGGGATCCAAGTAGAAGTATTTTTTTCAATTGAATTTTTAGACACACAACTCATTGTCAAGCTGTCATGTTATTTTTGTTCGACATTGCTTGGCATTTCATCATGGAAAGACTTACGCCTGAACAACGTTTACAAATCGTTCAACTACGAAAAATGACGTTCTGTAAAGAATGTGTTTCGCGCGCTTCGCTCAACTTATGGCTATTCGCAACACCATCACCCATCTTGAGACCCAGCATTCATTATTGAATAATATTCGATATATTATTTATTGAAACGTAATAAAGTGATAATTTTGCATTCCATTGTAATTGCAACTAGTGATAAATGTAAACTAACAATCAATATTTTTCTCAATTTATAAAGTAAAACAATAAAGCTGTAATAACAAGCTTCTTTTTAAACTAAACTTAATAATTAAGTATTATGATATTTATTGTTTTCTTAGATTCTTAAGAGATCATGAAACGTTGTTCTTTTCAGTCTGTGCCTGCTATTTCTAGTCTCTCCTAGTTGTCGAGCTTAAGTGTTTACATGATTTTGTAACCTTCTTGCATGTTTCGATGCCGTTTCGTGAATGACTTCCCGTTTCCCGACATTTTTAAATGAAAATCACGATGCAGATCCGAAATACGTATGTACCACGGGGCATTTACAATTTTTCGCAGAACTTTAGAATATTTACACCGCTTCATTGTATAACGGTGCAGCGCATCCCCATAGTTGAATTCCGTATGTCCAAATAGGTTTCAAAGTTTGTAGATTGTAGGATTTTATTTGATAATGTTAAGGGTGATTTCTTACCGATCAGCCAATTTTAGTTCTGAACCTTTTTTTTTTTTGTATATGCTCCTTCCAATTCAACTTTGCATCCAACGTCATACCAAGATACATATTTCGCCTAGGTGGAGTACGGAATACGGATATATGTAGCACTTTCCTTAGTAAAGTTTATATGGATAGACTTCAACTCGTTAAAAGTAATGTACCATTTTTGTGTCCATTCTACAATTTGATTTAGTGAAGATAGCATTCTGTGCGATGACTCAACTTCATTTTTGCCGGTCGTAATGATGCAGGTATCATCTGCAAATGTGGCGATTGGGCAGTTCGGCGGCGTAGGCATGTCGCTAGTAAACAAAATGTATAAAAGTGGTCCCAGGACACTTCCTTGGGATACAACTGTTTTTATCGGCTGTAACGTAGTATCTGATTGTGCCTGCTTGATTCTGAAGTAGCGGTTGTAAGAGTCAAGTAGGTCGGTAAAGGTCGGTAAGATACTGTGGAACCGCCTAGAATACGTCAAGAAAAGCAGCTGTGCAATTGTGCTTTTTTCCATCGCATATTCGATTATTCTCGTTATTCGATGAACTTGACCGATTGTAGAATGTTGAGAATCCAAATTGAGGAATTAGCATTAGTCCCTTTTCTTCAATTATGTTCTGTAGTTTGCACAAAATTGGCAACAGTGAGATTGGACGATATGACGAGGCCTCATGTGCGCTTTTGCCAGATTTTTTTACCATAATGATTTCAGATACTTTCCATGATAGTGGGACGTATCTGAGATTTAAGGAAGCGTTTATTATCTACGTAAACTTTGCTATTGTTTTCGCGTTAGATTTTTTAGTATATCAGCAGTAACCAAGTCGAAGCCGGGAGCCTTTTTTGGTTTAAATCTACTTTTAATGATATTTTCCACTTCTCTATTTGTTGCTGGTTGGATTTCACCCACGTATTGCGATTATTCCACCTGCGGTAAAGTTCCATGGAACGCAAAAAAAACTAAACGTTGGTTTTCTGAAAAAATAACCGCTTTTTTTCGTCGCTTTTGGCCCAGGATCTGTTTGGCTTTCTAGGGGTGTATTCGGCAATATTGGTTTCCTAACATTTTTTTACAGCTTTCCAAAGGAAATATTCTGTATTTTTGTTTTACGTTAATTTCTCAATATAATTAGAAATGTCTTAGATATTTGTCGAGTGATGAAAAAGTCGATCAGGTCAGGTAATTTTCTTATGTCGGAAGGCCAGTAAGTCAGATTGCCAGTAGACATAAAGTCATATGCAGTAGCCATAGCAGCTTTAAATAGCTCTCTCCCCTTCAGAGTCGTAACTCTTTAACCCCATTGGAGTGTTTTGCGTTAAAGTTACCACCCAAGATGAATTTTCCATTGTGTTCCAAGTTCTGTGTAAAAGTCTATTTTGATATTGTGTCTAGGTGGGCTATATCTGTAATACTTATTTTTCCGAAACTAGATTCAACCGACTGACCCTCTCCCTACGGCTAGCGAGTGTCGGGAGATTTATAAGTTTTAAACGGTTAGTGTAAGGGGGAAGATTGAAACTGGAATCCCAATACAAATGATTTAAGGCAAAAAATAAAAATTGTTTTTGAACGGACTCTAACTTATCCGAATGGACTTGGTAACTAGGGTTCCAAACCACAGAAGCATACTCTAATAAAGGCCTCACCAGGGATGTAAAAAGAATTTTTGTGGTAAGAGGATCTCTAAATTCTTTAGATCAACGTTTAACAAAACTAAGAGCGCCTTTTGCTTTAAAACCCGTGGAAGATACGTGAAGATTAAAATTGAGTTTGGGGTCCATAGTTACTCCCAGATCAACAAAACTGTATACTTGCTCCAACCTAAAATTTTGTATTGCGTATGAAGTAGGGTCTACAGGGGCCCTGTTCTGTATCTCGATTCGTAAATGTATTCCATTCGAAATTCGGATCTACTTTATAATTATGCGAAAGTTGTACCACCCTGTGCCAGAATAAATACGCACAATTTTCGTCTTTGCTTTCTACAACTCAAAAGCTAACGAATATTTTATTCGAAAATTGGCCTGAAAATCCGAAAATCGAGTTACAGAATATACTTAAATAATCCCAATTCGAGTAAATTTTTTTTCGAATCGAGTTACAGAATAGACCCCCAGATCTACGTAAAAAGGACATCGTTTTACATTTTTTAAGGTTCAATGGCATGTCATTTCATTCACACCAAGAAACTAGTTTGTTTAAGTCTGTTCGCAACTGACGTCTTTCCCTGTTTGAAGTATAAAAAGACATAAATCTTAAGTCCATTTGAAATTAAACAAGTTCAAAGTTGTGGTTGAGCCTTTTGATAATATGTTGATAAAAATTTGCAGTAAATCACTACATGTGTAAAACAAAGTCACTTTCTCTGTCCCTATATCCCTTCGTAAGCTTAAATCTTTAAAACTACGCAACAGATCTGGATGCGGTTATTTTTTTAGATAGAATGATTGAAGAGGAAGGTTTATATGTATAATAATATCCATTAAATAGTGGAAAAATACTGTTATTTTTGAGGTTTCTAATATAACGTAATTACATTTTTTCCGCTTACATCGCACCCACAGGCTAAACCTTATGAGATTTATCAAAATATGGTAATGTACTAACTATTGTACTCACTGAAAAGGTCTACAGAAAACTCGGCGATCGTATGAGCCTATCTCTTACGGTCCCACAATAAGATTTTTTTGTCATTTACTTTTTACGACAAATAGTGGCTAATTTTCGAAGCGATTTTAACCAATACAGCATTAATCCTTAAATTCATTGCTGATTTAATATATGTAGATCTATATGGCCCTTTACAGCATATGATTTAAATGAATATTTTCGAAGATATTACAGATTTAAAAATTGTGGGACATGGCGTTTGCGGCGGTATAAATAGCACGTTGGCGACCGCGAGAGGTTTTTTCTATAATTGTTTTATTAAATTAAAAAAAAAAATCTAGGTTGCCTCTGGAAATGTATTAAAATAATAATAGGAATTTTAGAAAGGGAACACATACATATTTTCAAAAAAATAAAAAATCATCAAGTAAAAATATATTTGCGCGGTATGTCATTATTAATTGGCTAAGCACAAAAATAGAATACAAACGCTAATACGTGTGTGCTGAGCGCTCATTTGTGCATATGTGTTTGGAGAAACTGAAGTTATTATAATTTAAGTGTGCAGAAATGTTATCAGCGCGTGAAAACAATGTCCACAATTTAAAAAGATAAATTAATTCTTTAATTTGGAAGCAGCTGAAACTTTAACCAAGCAACATCTTCCGAAATACATATGTGTTATACTTTTTATTATTTTTCTTACATTTTATAAATTTATGGTAGCTATAAAGAAACTTAAAATTGTTAGGCAATTTTACAATTGTTACCCACAGTGCAACTACCCATATATACGCGTCCTCTCATTTGTAAATATGGAGTGGTAAAATACGTTGCTCTCAATTCCTTCTTCATGTTTGCCCGCGATGTTCCCGTCATCTTGACCTCAAAATGTGCACGCGTACAATCAGTATTTCCACAATGTATGTGTGAACGTGTTCCAAAGTTTTAGAATTCAATTCTATACCATGATTCTAACCACACATGACGTAAATTTTAGTTATTACTCTTTTTAAATAAAAAACTAGAGGACTCTTCCACGCTACTTAAGGGGTTAAGGGTAGTCAGAGGCACGAAAAAATGAGTTTTCAGTATTTTTTTTTGCTGCTAAATCATGTTATTTTACAAAAGTAGTAATATGGCATTATTATAGGATGTGTTGACTTGAAGTCACGAAAATTTCAAAAAAAAAATTGTATTTCCAAAGTTATAGTTGTTTGTGTTGACCCTGTTCCAAAAAAACGTACTTGTGGTGACAAGCATAAGTACTTGGAGATTCATCTAAAAACAATCGGACAAAAAAAGTTAGTTTTATAAATAGATAATCCCGGGCCTAATCGAAGGATTTTATTTTATTTTCAAAATTAACAAAATGGCGGCCTCAGGAAATTCTTTTCAAAATTTTTGCGAAAAAATCAACAGTTAATTGGCCTTAAAAATCTAAATTTTCGAAAAAATAAAAATCCTTCGATCAGGCCCGAGTTTATTATGTATTCTAAAAGCTATATAAATTTCATTAAAATCTACTGAACAGTTTTCGAGTTACAGTTGTCGCCGATTCAAAAAACATAGTTTTAAGAAAAACGCGTTTCAAGTTTCACACTAGCGCTGTGAAGTGCGCGAGCTCTCTTTCTAATTTCTCGAATAACTCAAAAATTAATTATCGGATCAACGAGATATTACACTTAACGAAAATGCAAAAAAAATTAATTTTTTGAAGATTCTAACTACCCCTAACCCCTTAGATCCTTTTTTATGATTTTATGGTATATTTGAACAACTGACTTTTGATCTTTCAATACTTAATAAGGTGAATTAAGCCTGTTAGTTCTCAATTAATAAATATTTTTAATCATTTGTAATTGAAAAGTAATTCTACTATGCATCGAATTGCAAAACGTTTCATCAAAGCGTCAAAACCTACCCAATCAAGTCAACTGTTAAAGTTGGGTAGCTGAGCGGTTTTCACATTCCCAGTGACAGGAGCGTTGGGCATCTCTTTATCTATGATTTTGAGATGAACATTAAGTTCCGGAAGAATGTCACTGATTTTTTCGCCCTTTTTTTATGCCCTTCCTTATGCTACTTTAAAAGCTGAAAATATAAAGCTTAAGTCCACTGATGTAAAGAAAATTTCGAATTTGGAAAATAAAGTTGAATTCTCAACGGATGAGGAAGAACTAGCTAGAGAAACGGAATGGATTCTTAAAAAAAGACCAGCTAAAAAACGAAAAAACCAAGTGTTCTACTGATCTTCAGGAAAAAGCAGATAACGCCATATCAAAACCGCTTAACCCAAAAAATAGTTCGCGGCCTCCACCAATTATGGTGTCTGGAGATGAAACAGCAACTATGGAGATGATCAGCAACTATGTATATGCTATTGCAAAATCAAAAGCAAAAACCAAATTTACCATTAAGCTTTTAAATAATGGAATATATAAAGTAAATACTTTCTCCGTAGAGGACTACAGATGCATATCGAAAGCACTTTCGTGTAGAAATATAATTTGGTATAGCTTTGAGAATATGCAAACACGCCCAATTAGAGTTATTGTAAAAAATTTGCACAATTCTTATGATCCGAAATCGAGTAATAATGAGCAAGGATTAAACACTGAGTGCTGTCAATTGTCTTCAATAGAAAGCTAAAACTCCCCTCGACATGTTTTTGGTAACATTCGATCTCATAGATAACATAAAAAAGATTTACGAAACCAAAACTATATTGAACTCAATTGTTTCTATTGAACCGGTTAAACAGCCTAAGATGATATCACAATGAAAACATTGCCAATCATTTGGGCACACACAAAACTATTGTGGCAAACAAGCAATAAGCGTGCCGGTAAGCATAAGACATCTGAATGTTCGAAACAAGAGAAACAGCAGCCTAAATGCTGTAACTGTGGCGAAGCACATCCAGCCAACTATCGAGGGTGACTTGTTGCCAAAGAATTACAAAAAATACGAGCTAACAGCAAAGGTTCTGTAGACTTTAGAACAAAAAACAGTAAACATTAACATCGAGAAGATCCTAAAGTTACAGCTGAAAAACAAAACAAATTACTTTTGCTCATGTTCTAAAAGCAAATAATAATGATAATATATCATCTAACAGATCTTACAGAAACATAAAATAAACAAGACGAATGCAACACTTCCTTACAAAATCGCTTATGAGGGTATTCTAGTCTAGAAGCATGAATTTCAGATAATTCTTAAAATGTCGTAAAAAGAAGGCAATTAATATTTTTACTATCCATTTATTTATTAGTTATTTATTAATTTTTGAAGAGTACAGAAAAAAATTAAAAAGTAAAAAATTTCAAAAATTATGAGCTGACGAAGTGGGGGGTCTCTAAAAATTTCCACGTGACCATGCCCATCATGACATTTACTTTTTGAAGATAATTTCATTTAAATGTTGACCGCGGCTGCGTCTTAGGTGGTCCATTCGGAAAGTCCAATTTTGGGCAACTTTTTCGAGCATTTCGGCCGGAATAGCCCGAATTTCTTCGGAAATGTTGTCTTCCAAAGCTGGAATAGTTGCTGGCTTATTTCTGTAGACTTTAGACTTGACGTAGCCCCACAAAAAATAGTCTAAAGGCGTTAAATCGCATGATCTTGGCATTTCTTGAGATGAATTGTTGTCCGAAGTTTTCCCTCAAAATGGCCATAGAATCGCGAGCTGTGTGGCATGTAGCGCCATCTTGTTGAAACCACATGTCAACCAAGTTCAGTTCTTCCATTTTTGCGTCCAACAGCATCTTTGAAAAAATACGGTCCAATGATTCCACCAGCGTACAAACCACACCAAACAGTGCATTTTTCGGGATGCATGGGCAGTTCTTGAACGGCTTCTGGTTGCTCTTCACCCCAAATGCGGCAATTTTGCTTATTTACGTAGCCATTCAACCAGAAATGAGCCTCATCGCTCATCGGACACGGACGCGAAACACATTTCGAACCGAACACTGATTTTGGTAATAAAATTCAATGATTTGCAAGCGTTGCTCGTTAGTAAGTCTATTCATGATGAAATGTCAAAGCATACTGAGCATCTTTCTCTTTGACACCATGTCTGACATCCCACGTGATCTGTCAAATACTACTGCATGAAAATCCTAACCTCAAAAAAATCACCCTACTTGAATAGTTAAACTTTGAAAATATAAAAAAAAGATCGATTTTTTTTAATTTCTAGACTAGCATACCCCCTTATGCAAGCTTGAAAAATATCTTTTTAATACCAAAGATGTCTAAATCTATAAAAATTTTTCTATGGAACTCAAATGGGTTAATCAAACATAAGATTGAAATCGAAGTTGTACTAAACTCGGAAAAAGTTGACGTATGTATGATATCGGAGACACATTTTACGTCGTAAACCTATTTTAAAATTAAAATTTACGAAACTTACCATACAATTCATCCTAGTAATAGCGCCCATGGTGGAAGCGCAATACTAATTAAAAATACGATTAAACATTTTGAGGAAGAAAAACTTTCAACTGATAAGTTTCAACCTGCAACAGTGACTATTCACAGAGTTAAAACTCTCACTTACCTCTGTGTACAGTCCTCCAAGGCATCAAATCCAATTTGAAGAGTACCAACATTTAATAAACAGACATAATGGGTGGAGATTTCAACGCAAAGAACACGCTCTGGAGTTCAAGGCTTACGACTACAAAGGGGAGAGAACTCTATAAAGTACTGCAGTCAACCGGAAGTTACGCATTCTAGACGAACTTACCATCATATGTAAGATTTCAAAAGATTTCAGATCGGATAGATTTTTTCATTGTCGGCAAAATATCCCAGAACAATTTGTCGATCAATCAGGGTTATGACCTTAACACGGGTCATTCCCCAATCTATTTAAGCTATAGTGAAACCGTCATCTTTAAAACAAAGCAACGGCCTTGTATAATAAGCGAACAGATTGTTAGAGGTTTAAAAATAATAGTTTCGCAAAATATCGTCGGTCCCTAAGCAATGGAAGAAATTCTGGCTACTCTCTTTGGAAAAGTTGTAAAAGACTACAAACACCAGAAACTCAAGTATGTCCCATTAAAATAACTGCTGTTAGCTGGGCCAGAAGTATTTTCGGATTATTTAGCCAAAATATTCTCCCCATATGAAACTTCCCGACCCGAAGAAATCTCAAGTTGTACAAGCAGTGAGCTAAGTGAGGAAATAAAAAATCTGAAAAACAAAGAATCTCCCGGTTACGACCTGATTACTGCCGAGGTCCAAAAACAGCTTCCTCAAATAAGTATAGTAAAAATTATCAACATTATTAACGCGGCTTTTCATCTTAAATATGTGCCAACTTATTGGAAAATTGCTGAAGTTATCATGATTCCAAAGCCAGGAAAACCAGGATATAATGTATCTTCTTACAGGCCCATATCACTTCTACCGATAATGTCGAAGCTTTTTAAGAAAATTCTCATAAAACATATCAATAAAATTATTGAACGAAAAACCATAATTTCAGCGCATCAGTTTGGGTTTCGGACCAACCATTCTACGATTGATCATATCCACAGGATTAAACACTTAATTGAAAAAGCCTTTGACGAAAAAAAATTCTGTTCTGCCGTGTTTTTGGATGTTGCAAAAGCGTTCGATAAAGTTTGTCACAAAAGACTGCTTTCGAAACTGAAACTGATTTTACCGAAACAGCATTATGACATCATAAAATCGTACTTATCAGATCTCTACTTTCGCGTTAAACAAGGAGACAAATATTCTATTCTTAGGAAAATAAAAGCAGGAGTTTCACAGGGTAGTGTGTTGGGTCCTCTTCTTTATATTCTATTCCCGCACGACCTGCCAGTAGACTACAATTATACAACAGCCACATTTGCAGATGATACCACATTGCTTGCTGCTGGTAGTAGTGAACACGAGTCCACTACTAATCTCCAAAAAGCTGTGAATGAAGTCGTACAATGGGCAAAGAAATTCCAGATAAAACTGAATGAAGCTAAGCCTGTACACATTGTTTTCACATACAACAAGATACAGCACTTACCAGTTTTCATAGACGGTGTACGAATACCGTACTTTAATTCCGCTAAATACTTAGGAATGACGCTTGACTCTAAGCTACGGTAGAAAATTCACGTAAAAAACAAGTGTAAGGAGCTAGACATACGACTTAAAAACTATAATTGGTTAATCGGTAACAAATCAGTGTTATCCATCGAAAATAAGTTACTTATCTGTAAACAAATACTCCGATCGATATGGAGCTATGGTGCACAACTCTGGGGATTTACTAACGCAAACAATAAGAAAGTCATCCAACAATTTCAAAACAAAGTACTAAGACTAATTGTCAAAGTGCCTTGGTATTCTAGATGTGCTGATATTGGCGTGATCAAGACGTAAACTCGGTTAATGCAGAAATATTAAAAATTGCAACAGCACATAGTGCAAGATTGCTGCAGCATAGTAACGAAGAAGCTAACTGCTAGAGATGAACCACCAAGACAACTCAAACGCCTCAAACCCAGCGACGTCCCTTTTTGAGGTGAAAATTATCCCATCCAAAAAATTTTGCAGGGAACAGAAGTTCCCAGAATATACTGGTTGTGGCAGCAAGTCCCATTCAAACTAAAAAAGCCTTTGATGAGTCATCAAACTTGTACGATCTCTCCCATTATCTTGGTAGAACAATACACCTTTTTTACAGATCATTTCTGAGCTCTTCTGTTCAATTTATCCATCTGATCACAATACGCTTCAGAATTAATCGTGGTATTGTGAGGCAAAAGCTCAAAGTAAAAGGTGGTTTGAGCTGGTTCATCCTTTTTAGACCATGATCTCTTCCGCTTTGCATTCTTATAACAATCCGTTTCAAAAATGGACGTTTCTTTGACGTCAAATAACAGTCGTTAATGCGACAAAGTAAATTTCGTTCTGTAAGAATATGAGGAACCCATATGTCGAGCTGTCAAATTAATATTGAAAGTTTCATGTGCTTGTGAACGGTCGCGTTAGACAAATTTAATCTTTCAGCAATCTCTCAAGTAATAATTCGACGATCAACTTTACTTTATCCACATCGGCTTCAAGAAACCTGCCAGGGCGTGGTGCATCCTCAAGATCGAAATTGCCGGAACGAAATTTTGTTAACCAATTTTGGCATTGGCGTTCGATCAAAACATCTCCCCCTTCTCATAATTCACACCTTGCTTGAACTGTATTTTGTTTACAATCGTATAATACATTCTCTTAGACACCGACTGTCAACAATTCAGTTGAATCGGAAGAGTAATTTTGTTTTGACTAAATGGTAGATCCATCGGTAGTGCATAACCTGTTAAGAAATTAGTTTCGGGAAATGTTCAACGAGCTGCTTTGACCACTAGTTTTGAGTATTTTTCAGACATTTCTAAAGTATCCAGAACAAAATTGCGACTTAGTTTCTCGGTATAACAAGGGCTCTGCCTACGTAATATAAAACAACTATATATTTCTGGTCGACGTTGCTAGTTTTCGAGAGAAAAGTTCTGCGAAAGATTTATGGTCCTTTGCGCGTTGGCTACGACAAATATCGCATTCGATGGAACGATGAGCTGTACGAGATATACGACGACATTGACATACTTCAGCGAATTAAAAGACAGCGGCTACGCTGGCTAGGTCATGTTGTCCGGATGGATAAAAACACTCCAGAAACTCTGAAAGTATTCGACGCAGTACCCGCCGGGGGAAGCAGAGGAAGAGAAAGACCTCCACTCCATTGGAAGGACCAGGTGGAGAAGGACCCGGAGGAATTTATCTGCTGCGTTTGCGCTTAAAAGCTCCATCCAAACTCCACCTCGATGAGGTATAATACATGCAACGAATGGAGTATTTTAAGACCTTCTCAGGTTACGTGGCCCCATGCTGCCAACGCACTACTGCGACCTTAGCCTCTACAGCTGTGCAACCTGCACTTATCTCGATCGTCGATTCCGCAAGATGATGGCAGCAGCTATCCCTCGCTACATCCCGGCCGGAGGAATTGCGGTACTCCGCCCTAGTTTCCCGAAGCAGCTGTTTTAACTAACTAGCGCGACACCTTACGCCATGCTGATCCCCGAATAAGGGATCTCAATTTGGAGAATCGGCAATTTAATCAACACAAGCGGAGCACTTGAAGTTCTGCAACCTCTCCACCGGTGTGAGTACGCGTTGGTCTACTCTTAAGATTTTGTTTAATCCGAAGGGGCGTGATGACCGAGTTGAAGTTCAATTCAATGGCCATGCCTCTTTGGATCCAAAGAAGTGCGCGAGCTATTTTAGTCGGCAATTTACACTGCACCCTTCGGAAGACAAAACCAAACGATATGTTACACGACGTCTGCGCAAAATGCCAAAAGACTGCGTGCCTCTTGATGAGGAGAATGTCATTAATAAGGCAAAATTCTAAAAAGCCATTGGCCCTGATCGAATCAACATGCTTATGCTAAAGCATCTAGGCTCGACGGGAATAAGCTCCCTTACCAAGGTCCTCAACCTGTCGCTGACCACTCTTCAAATACCCAATATGTGAAAAGTCGGAAAAGTTGTCCCACTACTGAAACCTTGGGAAACCCGCCAACTAAGAAGGGTACTATCGTCCGATAACTCTCCTCTTCCCAGTAGTGAAGACACTTGAGGCCTTGCTACCCATGACCACCACTCACCACCTGAGCCTAGCAAACCACCAGCATGGATTCCGAAGAGTGCACAGTACCACCAGAGCACAGTCATAAACGTCCAGATAGTTCGTGGCTGATGATTACAAAATATTGACGTCGGGCAATGGAACCGATGACATGTGTTCAAAGGTAAACGGGTATCTCTCCGACCTTTTTCGCATCTTCTCTGCAGGGAACCCTAACACTCTCACCCACCAAATCCAGAGCGACCATATTTACGAACTGGACGAAGGAGTATAAACTTGAACTTAATATTGCTCCTTCACTATTCATACCGCGATAATCGCCAAAGTACAGAGCCGCAACAAAATCCTCAAGTCGCTAGCCGGCAGCACATGAGGAAAGAACAAGAAACGTTGTTGGCAACTTACAAGGCAATCGGCCGACCGGTCCTCAACTACGTCGCATCAATATGGTCGTCTGGATGCAGTGGAACGCAAGAAGCTTCACACTTGTCAGAACACTACACTCCAGACTACGACAGGATGCCTCTTGATATCTCTTATCGAACACCTACATAGTGAGACCCGTATGCTCCCAGTTATGAAGCATAAAGAACTACTCTCCAGCCCGTTTCTGCTGAGATGCTTTCGCAGAAATCACCCCTGCAGTCACTGCTTGGAGCGGAACCCCCTCCTAGGAACATAGATAGATAGATAGATGACATTAGACAGTACGCCGAGCAGACTTCGGACGCAACAAACTGCTGACTTCTGACAAGCACTGACTGCCCTTCACAGTGGTGCCATTAACACCTTCACTGACTCCCTTCCAGCGAATGGTGTACTCGGAATCAAACCACAACCCATCTCAAACGAAGAGTTCGAGTTGCCGCGAGAAACGAGTGTCCATTGCGCAGCTCCGTTCTGAATACTGTAGTAGGTTAAACTCCTACTTGTCCAGAATAGACCCCTTAATATCCAAATATGTCCTGCGCGCAATGAGTCTACACAAGACTATGGCCACCTCTTTGCATACCACACAAACCCCACTCATCTCGTACGTCTACATACTACCCCTAATTGGACAATGTCCAATAGGTTTACATGCGGTGCGACTAAATATTCTGTTGGACGCTCTTTGTCAAGCTGTATGGAGGAAGGCACCGTGGAATGGTCTTGTCAGTTCCTTCTCTATTGCCCAGCTTTTGCCAGACTGAAATTGAAATATCTCTGTAGACACACATTTGTATATTGTATTACTAGAGCATATACTTATGATCGATCAAAATCCATTTGATTTGTGAAGAATATTACAGTTTCAATGCAACTGAAATTGATATTTATACCCTGAACAGGGTATGTTAAGAAGTTTGTAACACTCAGAAGGAAGCGTCGGAGTCTTGCAGTATTTTCGCTAGTTGGCGCTGAAAGCGCATAGTTCTAGTTTTATTCGTCGGATCGGGTCATGTTATACCTTTTTGGAAAGCTCATTTCGCGCGCTAACACGTGTTTGATTGATTGTCGTTTCTTTTAAGTCGTTCGTGAGTTATAGCGTCGCAAACATGGAGCAAAATAAAGAGAAAATACGGCATATTTTACAGTACTACTACGATAAAGGCAAAAATGCATCTCAAGCCGCCAATAAAATTTGTGCAATTTATGGACCCGATACAGTTTCCATTTCCAGCGCACAACGATGGTTTCAACGTTTTCGTTCTGGTGTAGAGGTGGTCGAAGATGCTCCACGCTCCGGAAGGCCTGTCGTCGAAAATTGCGATAATATCGCTGAATTGGTCGAAAGAGACCGGCATAGTAGTCATCGAACCGTTATAAACCATTTGAAGAAGCTTGGAGTCACTAAAAAGCTCGATGAATGGGTGCCACACGAATTGATTCAATAAAAATACCGCAAGATTTTTTTGACAAACCATTAATATAATCTCCGAAAAAGTTTTTCAGATCGGCTCAATATAGCATATAGCTGCTAGACAAACCGAACGATCGGAATCAGGGGCTTGTATGGAAAACTTTCGCATTTGACGTGGTATCTTCACGAAATTCGACATGAATTACTGCTTAAGGTGACAATATAATATCCAAAAAAATTGTTCAGATCGGCTCACTATAGCATATAGCTTCCGTACAAACTGAACACATAGTTATTAAAAGAAACGCACCTTTGAAAGGTATATTAGCTTCGGTGCAGCCGAAGTTAACGGTTTTTCTTGTTTTATTGCCGTTTTGGCCCACCGTCAGCACTCGTTTTTCGCTCTACGTATTATTTCGTATTATTAACAATCCGTGTGTGCACTCGTAAACGATGACATACGTTCCTTTAGCACATGCTAGTCTCTCCCCAGTCCTACTCATGATGGATGAAAAGGCAAGCGGTAGCCGAACAAAATCCTACTTAATTTCGGTAATATTTAACTATTAAAGTCGTCTAATTTCTCACATGCATATTGAAAACAATAATGTATTTGTTTTATTTTGAATTATGGTATTTATTAATTTAGTAAACATAAAATTAATAATTGTATGCATTCTTTTGTATATTTAAATATACTTATATAAAAGTAACTATTCAATATAGTTTCTTGTATTGTTATTTTATTAACTTTGCTTAATTTTTTGTGGTTTTTATTGTGTTTTTTAATTTTTTTCTTTCTTCACTTTAATTTACTTTACTTTAATTTTTTACCATTAATTATCATAATTAATAATAATTAAGTATTAAATTTTATATATTGTAATTAAATTGTATGCTTTTATGCTGATTTACCTTCTGCTTTATCGCTTTTTTTGGTTTGTGTACAAAACTTTTCTTTATGTATTAATATGTTTTTTGTTTAGTTTATACTTTTCTTCAATTTTTACTTTTATTTATTTTGTTTATATTATTTACTTTGCTTAAGAAATTTGCAAGTTTTTCAATCAATCAATTGTTTTTTCATTGGCTCTAATTTGGATGAAATTAAAAAAGAAAATAACAAAGCAGAATTGTTTTTATTATAACAAAAACGTTATGCAAACATGCATAAATAAGTAGATATAAAGTTAAAAAATATATATATGTTACATATATTTATATATATGTATGTAAATAATAATTCAGAGATAACAATAGTGCAAAATCGATGATTAGATAAATAAAAGGGACAGTCGCAAAAAGTGGAACGGATTTTTCGATATAAATAGAGTGGGGCGCAAGGTTTCGAAGGATTTTTTGGATCGAATATGCGGAAAAATATATAAATTTCAAATCGGAAATCAGTTGTCTCGTCGGTTATATGATGAACTTAAAATAAACGATTTCTTATAATTGATACGCTGTTACGTGTTTTATGCCCTTATAATTATTCAAATAAAAGCAAGTAGACGGTTGTGTATAAATCATAGGCTTAGTAAAATGCGGAAAATAAGTTGATATATGGTTCGTGTTGTATATTGGGTGGCGAAATACATATGTGTCGCTTCAGTTTGTTTTGAGTTGTGTTGAATTTGGCAAAAGCAGTTGAAGGGCAATTTTCGTTATCCTCGGAGGCGCACGAAAGTATTCGATATTATAGAAAGTATTATTATTTATTATTGGCAAACGTACTATACTTTGGTAGCTTAAAAATCTCAATGTATATTATGGTGTGGGAAATATGATTTTTTCAACTTTGCAAGCAAGCTGAAATTAGCAAGCTATACTTTATAAAATAGTTTTTGTTATTCAATCTTTTCTCTTCCGCTTGTTTCGCTTTGCTGTTCTTTGCAATCAACTTCTCACGGCTTGTATATCGCTTTTTGGACAAATTTTCTTGAGAACTCGATTATTCTGTTTTATTACTAACGCTTAATACCAATTATATGTGCATATAAGTTTTCGCATATAAAATGTGTCACGATCGTGTATGTTTGCTGAAGGTATAATATTATGGTATTTTAGTTAATATAATTTTTTATGTATGCGTGTGTTTATTGTTTAATATGTGTAGCGCTTTATTATTACCTTGTCTTTATTCTTTTTCTAATCTGAGGAGGGAAGAGGTTTATATTTATTTTTACTTTTTGTTCTTTCTATCCCGTAATTTTAAATTTATAATTTTACGCAAATGTTTCCTTCGTATTGCTTTTGCTTATTTTTGCTTTCGCTTTTTTAGTTGTCTGCGGTAGTCTACAGTTCTATAATATATAAGTATAAGTATTAGTTAGTTTATTTTAAATATATTCTTAAAATAGGCTTTTATATTTTGCAGCTTGCTTTGTATTAATTTTTAAATTAATCAGTTTTTGTTGCTTCACGCCTTTTTATTTTAAAATATCTAGTGTTTAATTCCATGTAATTTCGATTTTAAATCAACGCCTTTTTATTTTCATACACGTCGTTATTCGCTTTGCCGTCACAAGTTCTATAAATTTGCTGTTATATCCGCTGTCGCCACGAACCACGCGCCACTTCAGATTTTCTATTATCAAATCCACCAGACTTTACTAGGCCTGCTAGCTATTTGCAATACAAGTCCTTTTATAAACTCACTCGCGCCCGTTTGCGTTGCCTCGTAACCACTCTTGTGTAATCAACTTTACTTTTACTCTCAGTCGCTGCCGAATCCTTTCATTAACGCATTAGTTCAACTTATGTTTTAGTAAATTTATTTTAATTATTTATTTGAGAGTTTTTCTCCTTTTGCACAATTACTTTTCGTTCAAATGTTTCTTTATTTTCAATTCGCACGATTTTTCTCCTTGTCTGCTTGTTATCAAGTATACTTTTTCCTTTTTATTTTCACTTCCATTTCCGCAAAAAAATGTCACTTAAGAAAAAAATTAAATGTTCTATTTTGGATTTTTACGTTTGCTGTTGTCGCTGTTTTTATAGTTTTATCATATAAAGTTTTTACGCTAATCTTAGCGATGTATATTGAAGTGTATTTCTTTGTCTGCTTGCCTTATGGTTTGCCGCTTTATATTTTCTTTCTATTTGCATTTATATGAAAAAACAATTCTCCTCTACTGTTTCTTTAGTCGTCTGCATCCTCATGCTCCTTAGTATCATTCTGTAATTCTTTTAATTTTTCTTCACGAGGTTTGGCATTACCAAAGATCGCAGCGGACTGTTTAGTCTCTGCCAGTGCATTGATTGGCGCTTGTATGGTCCGTGGCTTTAAATTTAGCCGTGGCCTCTCGCTATCATCTGCAAAATAATAAAAAGAAAATTGTATAAACATAGCAACATAGGAAGAAACGTTTAGAATTTTTTTTAAGTATTTTAGTAATCGAAACTGCGGTGAACATAGATTTCCAATACTCTCCTAATCAATATATAAAAGTATGTATGTAAATACTGATGGTACCGAAAGCTCTTATTGTATTTCTTATATAAAAGTGCCATAAAATTAAGTGATACACCTGGTATGAAATTGTGTTTTTTTGCATCTCCGAAAAAAAATATTAAAAAAAAACGTTAACGTCAGTTAAATCGCAGCTAACGTGTGATCCAAGTAGAGATACTTTTATCAATAGCTTTTTTTTACGGAGCACGCGTAAGTCGTGTTAAACTGTTATGTTATTTTTGTACAGTATTGTTTGGCATTTGATCACACAAAGACTTAAGACAGACAACCTTTACAAATCGTTAAAATTGATTATGAAAATTCACGTTCTGTAAAGAATGTGTATCGCGCGCTTCTCTCAACTTATGATCAACATAATCGGCTTAGTGAGTATACTATTCCCAACACCAATTCCCATCATTTTTAAATAATATTCGCCTTCTCTCTATGAGCTTTTGAAAATTTCCAAGATCCGACGTTTTCAAGCCAAATTTTGTTCAGCGATGAGGCCCATTTCAGGCTCAATGGGTATGTAAACAAGCAAAATTGCCGCATTTGGGAACCTGAAAAGGTTCAAGAGCTGCCTTTTCATCCAGAAAAAAGCACAGTTTGGTGTTATTTGTGGACCGATGGATTCACCGGCGCCACTTCCAACACATCGCATCAACCAATGGATTAATTAAGAGAACACTTCGGTGAGCAGACAATTTGACGCTTTGGGCCGGGCGATTAACCACCAAAATCGTGTGATGTCACGACGTTAGACTCTTTCCTGTGGGGATATGTAAATGTCTATGCGGACAATCCCACTTCAATTCAAGCCTTGGAGCAAAACATCACTCGTGTCATTCGCATGTTGCCAGTCGAAATGCTCCAAGGAGTCACCGAAAATTAGACTCAACGGATGGACCATCTGAGACGTAGGTGCGGCCAGCATAAAGTAATAATCTTACAAAAATAAATGTTCTTTGAAATAATAATAAATATTCAACATTAAATTTGAAGTTTCTATGTTTTTCTTTAACAAGGTAGTAAACGTCGAAATGGATCACCCTTTATTTATATAATACCCTTAGGTAATAATTCATGCAAAATTTCGTTCAGTAATAAATTCTCTTTCGTTAAATAATAATATTTCTCCATGCAAGCGATCGTTCAGTTTGTATGGTAGCCAAATGCTATATATAGTGGTCATAGTGGTCTGAAGGACTAGTTCGTATATATTCGAACAGATGGACACGGCTAAATTGACTAGGCTTGTAATCCTGATCATTTATATGTATTTTTATAAGGTCTCCGACGTTTCCTTCTGTGTGCTAAAAACATCGTGGCAAACTTAATATACTCTGTTCTAGTTATACAAATATGGTAATCGGCACAATGGGCTGCAGTGCTTTTATAATCCGAAATCGAAATCAAGGTTCATTCGTTACATAATAGTTTTTTCCCAGGTACAGCTGAGGGGTTTTTTCGAAATTCTAATTTTTTTGAAACACTGAAGAAAAAAACGATCTTTTTCGAAAAAGTCGGCCAATTCGTTTTCATAAAATAAAAATTATTAACAAGTTTCATAGCTCTCCGGTGTTACATAATTTATGTACAGAAATAGTGTTCAAAAATTCAAAGGGTTCGGTGCAGTTGTTTTGAATTATGGGGGCACCGATTTTAAAAGCATGAATTGTAGTAGGTTTTAGTGTTTTGAAATATGATGAAAACGTTCATAAGACGGTTGAAATTTTAACACAGATCCCCTTAGATATTAATCATTAATTTAAGACAAAACAAGTAAGAAAGGGTTAAGTTCGGATGCAACCGAACATTTTATACTCTTGCAACTTACAAGAAGCAAAGCCAGGGAAATACTTTAAGGTGTAAAAGCAATCATACCTGTGTAGTGTAAAGTCAGCCGGATGTTCGAAAATCCTGATATTAGTTATAAAGGGGATAGGCTTTTTTAAGCACAAAGTTACATTGTTATGAATAAAACATGCTTTCTTATTTTCATTGGGATAACTCAGATATTAGCCGATATATGTGGTACAAAGTCAGCCCGAAGTACAAAAATCTTTATATTAAGTATATAGGGGCTAAGGGAAGTATTGGTCCGACCCATTTTTGACATAGAGACATTCTGTTATAAAAGAAGTATTATTCCTTAGTTTCAGTTATATATGTATGTATATCACACATTGACCGACATTTTCGATCAAAAGTCAACTATAGGTACTGTGGTCGTCCACGTTGAACGGTTTTTATTGGATTTCAACAGTTTTTCGTCATAAGGTGCCACACACAAAAACAGTATTCGCGCAAAGTTTTATTCCGTTGTATTGTATACTTCTTGATTTGTGTACAGGTATCAAGTTGAATTAAAAATGTGTCATATCGGAAGGCGTGGTTTTTGTGTGATTCACCCGTTTTCACGTGATATAAGAATATAAAAAGAATTCCACGTACTAAATTTTGTCGAAATCGGTTGTACGAGTCCCGAGATGTGGGATTTCACCAAAAAGTGGGCTGTGCCACGCCCATTGTCCAATTTTCACACTGGCTCCCATAAAGTCCTCTCATACCATGTTATAGCTAAAATTTAATGTTCCTGGCGTATTTAGTTATTGATTTATCGCGCTTTAGTAGTTTTTAACGGTAGATAAATGTCGGTAAATGTTCTTATAAGATTCGCACTCAGCAAATTTAGTTGATGTAGCTTTAAAGTTATTAGAGGGCGGGGCCACGCCCCCTTTATCAAAAAATGTTTCCCGCAGGTGTCCCTTGCTACTGCAGTCCTCTGTATCAAATTACAGTTTTATATCTTGTTGTTGTTTTCGATAATGTTTCGATATGTTTTCTGTAAATGGCGATTTCAGGGCGTGGCAGTAGTCCAATTACGCCTATCTACGATCTCGATTTTTTTTTTTTGTACTAAGGAACCTGCGTACCAAGTTTCATCAAGATATCTCAATTTTTACTCAATTTACAGCTTGGACCCTGATTTCAGCTTTTCCCTTCATCCTGATCATTTATATATACATACATAACTCTATATCTATCTCGATTAGTTTTAGGTGAAGTAGCAACTGTTTGCAATTTAAAAACTCTATTCCACCCTTAAAGTCGTTTTTCTCGAAACAACATTTTTTAAGTTGGTTGCAGTTGCAACTTGAAAAGAAATCATCAGTTCTCTTTCACTTGTATCCTGCTCATTTTGTATATGTTTCTCTGTACATTAACTCCAGTTTTTCGATTGTATGAAAAATATAATTTGGAAGGGAAACATCTTTTAATTTTTCAGCGCTTTTTTTCGAGGTCTTCTATTTTAATAAATTTCCATTAATTTTTTTTATCAAATTTCAACCGAAGACCATTTTGTTTCAGCACTTCGCCGTTGCAACTTGGTTGTTTGAACATGCTTTAATCTCATTAGCTTTTCTGTTCGCCGATGAGATAAATGAAAGCAGGTTGGGCTAGGTTAAGTTGGCTGGCTTTCTCGCCATTCATACCATAGGCTTACTGGTCTTTCGTAATGCCAGATGGATTTCAGACGAATTCTTATTCGTCATACAGGACCTACAATTATGAAGCCTAGAGGAACACCTGCTCCAGTGACTCTCTAATTTCTACTTCCCTGCACTTTCTGCATGTGCCATGGTTACTGATGAACACGTGGCTAAAGTAAACATCGGGCGTGTTTTCTTCGATTTCACCCTGATTCGTCTGTAAACCCCTTGGAAATTTCATTATGTATCGCTTTTAGATTCGGATGGCATTTTTGATAATATCATCACCTATACGACTGTGCGGACTACCCCATATCTTATGTCTACCTTCTTCTATATGCATATATGAGGTTGTTTGTCCAGTGTTGTCCAATGTGCAGTTTATATCAATCTGATAAGATGGTTTATATCTCAATTATATTAAAACTAAAAATAATTCACAAAAAAAAATTATATTTCTAACCAGAAGCATGTGTTCACATTCAAAAATACAAGATAATAATAATAATTAATGCAGAAGCTTTTTTAACTCCGAAAAATCACCTATTTTAAGTCGGTCACCCCAGGTGTGTCCCTTAATTAGTATATATTTGAAAGTGTTACTCTTGCAGAATAGCATCAATTAAGGGAATATGCGATGTCTGGAAGTTTGAATCCTATTTACTTAATTTCGGAAAATTTGTTTCTTATAGATTTAATTATTAAAATAATCTTAGTGACAAATGTCCTCAAAACAGTGGATTTTTTTTTTTTTATTAAATTTCATATTAAGTTATAGCGAATAGTTACCTACTAATTTTTTAGGATATACATACCTAAGATATACACACATTATTCTAATTAGTTTAAGTTTTTGAAATGACAATATGATATGAATAATATTGTGCCATTCTCGTAAAACATTTATCAGTATACAAGTTATCCACTACTAAAATCATTTTTATGACCATGATCGCAAATGAAAACTAGTCAAGCTTTGCACTTACCTATACTGCCTAACGGGGCAGCAGCCGGAGCGGGTCTGTCATTATGACTGGGATTGAAGTTTGAACGTTCGCGATCACGTTCCCCTCTATTCCTACTGAAATTATTATAACGGTCGTTTCCACCATCCCTACTTTGAGCGCCAAAACTTCCTTCGCGATGATTGCGATCATGATTTCGCTCAAAACGATCATCATTGTTAAAATTGCCGTACCGGCCTCTATTCGCTGGACGATCTAAAATATCACGTATTTAAAAGTCAATAAACAATTACGAATAATCCAAATATAATAATGTTATACAATAGTGTTTAAAACTAAAAATTGTAAATTTTACATGCGGTGGTTTTTGTTCAAAATTTCAAACGAAAAACGCATACAAGTAGTGGATTTGGAAGAGGCAACTACGGGTGTTGTACGAATAGTTGTTGGCTGTGGGGCAAAGCTGGAACAAGGTTCTGAATAAAATTAATAAGTGAAAATGTTATAATATAAAGAATGTAGGCATAATATGTAGGGTGGTTGTCATTTCTGCATTATTGGTATTCTACATTAAGACTTGAAAATGTAGTAAGTTGTTCCATTCTTTATTTCCTACAGTCTTTATTTACCGTTGTATCCTCTATTCATTCCGCCGCCACCACCACCACCGCTGCCGCCGCCTCCGCCGCGATTTCTATCGTTGTGACCATAATTATCATTGTACGAACCTCTATTTTCGCCACGATTACCACCCCCGGCACCACCACCTCCGCGATTAAATTGATGATTACCACCACCGGCACCGCCTCCAGAAGTGCCTCCTTGTCTTGGCGGGCCACGTTTATTAAAGCCTCCACCGCCACCAGCTCCTCCTCTGTAAACACACAAAATTAAATATAATAATCATATAATCACATTGAGAGATTGTCTAACCGTTCGTTTTTCCTACGATCAGCTATATCAATCCTAAGCGGCGCCGATAAGTCGTCCAATTTGATCCGTCCATCGCATTCCAAAGCGCGTTCCAAATTATCTAAAGTTTCAAACTCGACATAGCAAAAACCTTTGAATTGGTCCGTTTCCCTGTCCTTAACCAAACGGACATTTTTTACTTCAAAATCTTGAAATATTTTTATTACGTCTCCTTGGACCAGCCCTTGTGGCAAGTTTCCGACGTACGCTATAAATGGAGGTTCCGTTGGTAACTGCTTCCCCGGACGGTCTCCATAGTTTCTTTAGAAGGAAATAAAAAGGCGTGTAATAAATAATAAATATTCATCTGCGCATAATATTATTCTATCAGAAAACCTTTTAAGGAAATCTCTACAACAAATTATTTATACTTTAATCAACATATCTTGTATGTATGTTAATGTTATCCAGCTGGTATATCATATTTAATTATATATATAATACATATAAGTAAATATATATGAAAGTTTGCGCATTATATTATGTAATAGATAAAATAGTTCTTTAAATGTGATTATTATAAGAAAGATATTTTTCCCATTTTTATAAATTACTAATTTAATTATGAAAACCGGCATATTTTCTGTGAAATGTAATAGTTAATAGACAATGATAATGATTGAGCACGTTTTATTGCAAATATCTTAACTGGATCTGTTGAGCTACAACTCATATACACTTAACTTATAATATATAAATATATATGCATATAATTCAAGGATTCGATGTGATATAGTCAAATCGGCGTCACCATTACCTCAGCCAACGACGTCACCTAACCCACCTCTAAACCTTTAGACCAGCCTAAACATTGCTGCGGTGACGTCGGCCAAATGCCGACTGAGATGCGCGTTTTTTTTTTTTGACACTTATTGCGTTCACTGTTTTGCACATGCTCCATCATCATTTCAAATTATATCGAATCCAACTTGGAATTGTTTTCACCGATATATAGTCGCTTTTCTGAAAGCAATTATTCTTTTCAATTCCCCGCGCATTTTAATTAATATTTTTGTGTCCAATTAACTCCTCTATGCTTCTTGATTTTGTCGATTATAAATCACCATTCAATTACTCTCTGTGTGTGCTCGTCAAAGTCGTCGCCTTTTCTCTACTTCTTTCTGTCCGTGGTCAATGTGAAAAGATATCATTTCTACTTTCCGGTTTTTACCATTATTTTACCACTTTCTAACTTAATTTAATATATAGTGTACAAATTAAAAACTATAAAACTTTTTTTTTAATTTAAACACACGAAAGTGTTTATAAATATATGTTTTTTAAAATATTTACCTAGCGTGATCAAAACCACCTCTTACAGCCATGTTTTATTTTTTCAAAATGGTCTAAGCGAAATATGTCCGTCCCAGGTAAGGCGAATTTCTTTTCTACCTTGTACGTTTCCACTGTTTCGCTGTCAAAGAATGCGCCCAAAGCACCCTTGATATCTCTTTTGCACTTTCGTGACTACCGTTTAAGGAACTATCAAAACAAAACGAATTGATCGGTGTCACTCTTCTAAACTCTTGTTCGCCTGAAAAGTATTTTCGCCACTCCAACGCTCTTGAGCAACAGAGATGGCAATATTTATCAATGCAACACGTTTGCTTACACCGGCCGCTGCACCAAAAAAACTAAAAACATATATGTTTAAGTTCTCTGCACTGACTATGGTACAATTAATTCAAATTACGTGAATGCACGTAGTAAACTGTTGCCAATATATTTTTTGTTTACGAACAACTGCCTTCGTACACTTTGTCTTTACAAAAACTTTTGTTGTACTGAAATTTTTCACTTTTCCGGGTTTTTATTTGCCAATCTCTGCGCCCCACTCTCATTCACTGCACTCGCGCAAAGCGCACGTCAATTTTTTCGTTTGTTTCTACGAAATTTTGCTGATTTTACCGCGTACTGCTATGGAAATAATTGAATAGATTTTTGATGTGAAAATATACTATATATGGAATTAGGTACGTCTGAAGTAATTCAATATGCCGATTTTATTGATCGTTGCTTTGATTTTGATGTATTTTTTTAAACGAAAAGTGTTTTTCTTCGATATATGTTATATATATACTGTTGTTTTTACTTCTCTTGTCAATACTACGAAGCAAATATAGCATTAAACTAGAGAGGCTACATAAAACTACAATGACAGTCGGCCTGAAATCCCGAATGTCGACATAAAAACGGAAAGACACTGCAAAATTATCGCATGCCATCAGTATTACCAAAGATGCCAGACTAAAATTCTTAAAATAAATTAATAAGTCTTCCACATAACTGCAAGTGTAACTGAAACTATTTGGTCCTAAGCGCTAAATTCCTTTTTCAGTATTCTTTTAAATGTTACATAAAAAAATAACTCAATGTCGAAAAGTTTAAATAATCCCGCAAGTTTTACACATATTTTAGATTTTTATTTTTTAGCAACCTATAATTTTTTTTAATATAATTAGAGTGTTATTGCAAAATAATTGTACCTAAATAAAAAAATACACGTATTTTGATTAAATAAGTTATTTGAATAAACTCTACAAACAATTGTAGAAACAAAACACAATCATGAAAACAAATTGATATGGGTTCCTTTGGAGAGCGGAGAATAAAATGCATTTGATAAATGTCAAATCCAGGTAACGATTTTTTTGACATTTTTCTTTTGCACACCTATTGCTCTGAAAGTGTACACGTTTTTACGGCAAATTTCACAAAAATCGAAATTTGTGCTTTAGTTTAGTAAACTTTCTGTAAAAACATATAAAATATTAACCATATTGCAAAAATGGCGTTGACGTCACGTTTTTATAGCGAAAAATATCCCGAGGTTGAGGATGTAGTTATGGTGAATGTGTTATCCATAGCTGAAATGGGTGCTTACGTCCATTTGCTAGAATACAACAATATAGAAGGCATGATTCTGTTGTCAGAGTTGTCTCGTCGTCGAATCCGTTCCATTAATAAATTGATTCGCGTTGGCAAAACAGAACCAGTGGTAGTGATACGTGTAGACAAAGAGAAGGGTTACATTGACTTGTCCAAGCGTCGTGTATCGGCAGAAGATGTAGAGAAATGCTCTGAACGTTTCGCGAAAGCAAAAGCGGTGAATTCGCTACTAAGACACGTAGCTGATATTCTAGAATATGACTCAAGTGAAAAATTAGAGGAGCTGTACTTGAAAACCGCTTGGCACTTTGAGAAAAAATATAATAACAAGACCGTCGCGTATGACATCTTCAAACAATCGGTGACAGATCCATCTGTATTCGACGAATGTGGTTTAGATGAACACACTAAAGAAGTACTCCTGAACAACATTAAGCGTAAGCTCGTTTCGCCTACTGTGAAAATTCGTGCTGATATTGAATGCTCTTGTTATGGCTATGAGGGAATAGACGCTGTTAAAGCTGCATTAAAGACAGGTCTGGATTTAAGTACAGAAGAATTACCTGTACGCATCAATTTGATTGCTCCTCCTTTGTAAGTAATTTAAAATGCAAAAACGGTATACACAACTTTTAAATTTATTTAATTAAGGTATGTAATGACGACATCTACAACTAAAAAAGCTGAAGGATTAAAAGCTCTGGAGACAGCAATCGAAAATATTCGCAATAAGATTATTGATTCGGAAGGAGAATTCAAAGTAATAATGCCACCGAAACTGGTAACGGCTATTGATGAAGCCGATTTGGCTCGTCGCTTGGAGAGAGCAGAAGCTGAAAATCAAGAAGTGGGTGGAGACGATGATGAGGATGCAGACGGTGACCAAGAGGGCATGCAATTCGATCCAGAAAAGGAATTCAATCACAGAGGTGAACGTGCCGCTGTTCAAAATGATAATGAAGAAGACGATGAGGAAGAGTAGAAAGAGATACAATTACAGTTATTTCCAGTTGCGGTTAGACACCACTTGGTTTTTTTATCTAAAAAATATTTACAAGTTTGTCGGAAGCAGTATATAAACGAAAACCATCATTCTTTTACAACCAAAAAGGCAGTTTTGATAATAAAATATAGTTTATGCAATTATTAAAACGTTTAAAGAATATGGAATACTTTATAAATAAATCACACAAGAACAAACAAATGGAAACGTTAGTTTTTGTTCAAAATATGATTATACAATATCCTATATATACTTATTTTAAAATAGGTTTCTCGTTTTTGTAGCTGCGTAAAATATTCGCTAATTATTTGTGTAAAAAATTCTTCCCCGGGTGAGGACCGTGCCTATGAAACATTTCGTAAATATTTTACGCTGTGATTACAGTAAATTAGTTAACTAACAGCTTCCAATCAATATAAATACAATTTTTTCTCACCGCTGCATGCTTTCGGGGCGCAATTTCAAAGTAAAATATTTTTAGCCGCTCAGATACATTTGAAAACTTATGGGAGCTGTCTTTTCAACATGTATGAGGCCCTACAAATTATGTATATAAATAATCCGCTTGAAAAGCAGAATCGATTTAGACATGTTCGTTCATCTGAATGTCATATACGTCAAATATTGTATATAAAAGTTGTCCAATCATCCTAATGTTCAAGTTGGCTTTAAACGAAAACATCTAACGGTAGACGCAGGAAACATGCTGCATCGACGGGCCTGCAATTACACTTAGGGAATATGTTTGGTATATCGGGGTAAACTCTGGATAAGTAGGAATTTAACCTACTGCAATATCCAGAACGAAGTTATGCAATCTCTTCAATATCTCATTAAGTTGGCGGCTTGAAGATAGTTTATATCATTCACCAGTGGTTACGTTAACGAGTTTAGATTTATTTATATATTATACACATTTTTGCTATAAGAAATACGCCTGTAATAATAAGTCTAGTGCAGCGAAAAGTAACGGAATTATCTATTATCTTTGATTAAATCGTGCGACGATTCAAAAAACAATTTTTAAAAATTTGGTTTGATCAATTTTCATCTATTTATTATTTTTATTATTAAGTAATTTTATATTACTTATTGCAGTGCTACTTTTACCTTTACAAACCCTTTTCGTACACCATAAATTGTAACGGAAAAATCCGATTCTCTTATGAAACTAGTCCCCAAAAATTTAAGTTATAAAAGTATGATCCAGTCCATTAGTAAACAAATTTTGTCGTTGATATTTTACATTCACATAAAATTTCAATGAAATCGACCTTCACTGTTGTTTTTCCTGTGTGTGTGGGTTTTATCTTACTTTTATAATGATGATGTTTGCCCACAAATCAGCCACATTCTTTGTCTGTTGCGGTGTGTATAAAATAAGAAATGCTGTAGCCTGAGGTAGTTTGAATGTTATGGTAGGCTTAATTCATTATTAAAGCTTACGCCTTATTTTTAATTGTTGTCGCTGTTTGTTATTCGTATCGTTATTTCAACAGTTGACGATAATTTTGCGCAAAAACTTACACATAAATATGTAAGTATAATATGTATGTGGAAAATTGTGGCATGAATAAATCGCTAATTTTTTCTTATATATTTTTTTCTTAGACGTATATTGTTTAATTTTATTGGTCCTTCCTCTATTAGTGTTTCAGGGCGGCGACAGTGGTGACGACGCCATCGTCTTCTCAAAATCTCAATGACTTGGCAATAAGCGCTGCAGTTGCTTGCGTTTTGTTACCGCTATGACGGCGCAACTCAGCAATCACATCTGTACGATTGTACCCAAGTTTCACCAAATCGGTGACGTCGCTCTCGGTGAAACTGTCAGTGGACGAAACATCATTAGCTGCACCACCCTGAGATCTCTTCGATGTTGAAGCTATTAACAAATACGAAATAAATACTTTTTATATATGTACGATTTACAATAAAATCAATTAAATGTACCAGCATCTTGCTTGCTTTGTTCGATAGCTTGTTGTATGGCGCGTGACTCAGCTTCACTTGCTGACTGTTCCAACAACTTTAATTCGTCCTCTGAATTACCGGTGAGACGTGCGCAATCAGGCAGCTCGTTTTCGGGTAAGAAAGGCGTTTCTGTGCCAGTTGTACCAATGCGCAGCACATTTCGCTGCAAATCAATGTTGCACTAGAAGATAACGAGCGCACAAAATGTTTATTATAACAATTTTTTTGTAGAAATTTTATGTGCCATTACCTGATGACGTTTCAGCATATCAAGGCCAAGCAACATATCCATTCCTTGTTTTTCCAAAACTGAAAAACTCGATGTTAGATGATCGTTTCCTATCTGCAACTGAACCATATGTATCCGACCAATAATACGTTGAGTGCCAACACCTTTAGCCACTCCATTCCACCTGAAAGAAAATTTGGATTAATAACTAGATGATAAATTGACATTCCGAAAATCGAAAATTTATTTTGTAATCCCAAAATCATAATTAAAAAGTAAATTCATTTTTTATTTTAATTATAAATTTCCACTATTTAACATTAAAAATTTATTTTTAATCATTTTGGATTACAAAATAAAAAAAATGAATTTAAACGTCTATTAAATTATTTCTTAATGCATTATTTGCAAACCGTATTCAAGTTTCTATTTCATATGTGTTGTTATTGTAGTGACAGAGAACATTCCTGAAGTTATTTCGAGAAATGATGCCGAGTTAGCTTTCCTTGAGCGGATAAAAATGCGGGTCCGTTCCTGTTACTTAGATCCGACTGTCGTGTGAACGGATGTATCACAACAGCCGGTTCTTCCTTCTCGGAAACGACCCGGATTTTATATTATCGAAAATCAACCCCCGGTTGGATTGGTAAGAAATAAAAGTATTACCTACCTAGTATCGATAAGTCGATTTAAATTGCAGCGCTCAGCGCATGCTGCACTCATAATTGTAGTTTGAGCACCAGAATCAACGAACGCTTTTACTGAGACACCATTTACTTTGCAATTAATGTATCTGAAAAAATGTTAAAGCTCATTTTAAAAATGCCTTTAAATTTAGAGTACTTATCACTTACAACATAGTCACCGTGCCAAAGATTTCTGGATTATATTCAATAGCAGCTGCCATATTATCTTGAATGTTTTTTTGTTTAATCTCTTCAGCAATAAGTCGTTGCGCCTCTTCATCAAACGGATCAGCATTCAACATGCGTAAACGTTGCAACTGGCGTTGTTTTCTAAGATCAATTTGCTCTCGCAATACCTTAGAGAATGTTTCCAAATTACCCGATAATAATGCATCGGCCAATTTCGGATTATTTTGTTTCAATAGGGACAACGATTCCGGATTTGAAAGAAGCATTGTACGCACTGCAGCTGGGTCATCATCGTAGTTGACATTAAATTCATCGGAATCAGAGTAATCCATGTCGCTAGGTGAAGGGCGATATCCTGGTACCAGCGCCGAATTACTGCCACCACCAACACCAGTTCCTAGAACATTGCCTAGCAATTGTTAAAAGAAAAGATTGAAAATTTTTCAATATACTTATTTTCAAAATATGAACGTATTGATAAATATATCAGTGATTCTAGCTGAAAAATTCCTTACTGTAATTTATTTTTTAAAATACACCTTATATAAATAAGGGAATAACAAAAAGTTAAACAAAGATACGTTAAAATGAGGAAAAGATTTTAAGAAAAAATAATTGAATATTACATAAAATATATATAAGGCGTAGATTAAAATGTAGATACGGGGCCTAAGTCTTTGAAACAACAATTTTATTAAATTTATTTATTCATACATATATGGTATATACATACATATGTATCGATACATAAGTATGTGCTTCTAAATGAGGACAATGTGCACTTTTTTACATATATATTTTTTTAGTTGTCAAAACCAAATGTCATGCATTATGAATATTTTAAATGCCCTTGAATCTTGGAATTTTAAATATCGTTCTTTGATTGTGAGAAAATTTGTCCATTGCACTCTTGCTTTAAACAAATAATTTTATATTAACGAGGTCTACTTAACACATATGTGCAGCTATGTACACATGTAGATGACAAGAAACCCAGATCAACATATATACAAGTAAACATACGCTACCAAATATGCCACAACCAATTTAAATACATGTATTTTTTCTTTCTCTGTTTGCATTTAAAGCATTAGCGCCATGAAATCTTTAAGCGCATTGACCCAGTTATGTTTCAGAACAATGAAAAGCCTTGAAACAGCTTAGCACGTATCATTCTATTTCATAATATATAGAACTACAATTGAAATATATTTTTATATAAATGAATGCAATTTACTTACCTAGACCACCGGCCGCTGGAGCACCTATACTACGACCGACTGGCAAACTTTGTAATATAACACAGTCACCATCTCTGATACCGAAATATTTTAGCGGTTTTTTGTCATCTAGCAATGGAGCACCATTGAAGAGGATAACTATCTGAGATATGGGTGTTCCAGACTCTACTTCACAAAATGCCTTGAAGTTTTCCAGCTCCAGTTCTTCGGAAACATCCAAGAAAAACACGCTATCCGTCAAGGTAGTTACCGTTATCTTCATATTTATATTTCTATGTTTTTTCTGGATGAACTTTATACTTTTCTTTACCAGTAACTTTCCTGCTTCTTTGCTGCTCAACAATACAATGACTTTTCACGTTTACTGAAATATTCCTTTTGTGATGTATTCTTAATATTTACTGAAAATCACTTTGCTGCTTATTTAATCACAATGCATTCGCAAACAATGAGAAGTAATGCGTTCTATATATGATTCGTCACCAAAAACAGGAGATTCTCGCTTTGATGTCGTTTTTTATATTTTTTTCCAGAGTTATCGTGGTTTACATCTATCTACACTCACTTTGTTTCTGTTTTTCGTCCGTTCGGCATCTGCATTTTACGTGTTGAGTTTATCGTGTTGTGCGTTTTAACTTAACTTTTCAACAATGGCGAAGCAAAGAACGACAACCACAAAGACAAAGCTTAATTCACAATAGAATATATGATTTATTCAAATATACTTACTTTTGTCCTACAAAAATTTAGTTGTAATTAAGAACAACACTAAACTAGTCGTTAAAGTTTTTCAAATGTTTTGGATCATATTTTTTACAATTATTTCAAAGCGTCATGAAATGGTATTATTGATCAAGATACATTCAAACCGAAAACCCATATATGGAACAACCTTTTTTTTTAACCAGAACTTAACCGACTATTTACTTACATTTACAATTACACAAATTACTTCTCAACTTTTCCACCGCGTTTATTTAGGTATGCAGAATACAAAATTTATGGGCGTAAGGAATTTTTGACAGTAATTTGCCGATGCCACTTTTATTTAGACGGCAGTAAAATATTAAATGAATATGGGATATTCGCGTCATACAATAAAAGCAAACAAATTTCCAGGACAGCCGGCTTTCAGTACCAGGAAAAGTCAGACTTTTAGCGGGATTCTGTAATCAGTCTCTATTTGAGTCATTTTGAGGTAAAATCTCAATTTGTGACTAGTTACTATTCACTAAACAGTCTCTAGCGTTAGTCTCATAATATTGAGACCTGGTAGTTGGCAGGTTACAAAACCAAATGGAACTCTTGTCTGCCATTTTGAATATACTGAATAGAGATCATCATAGATATTAATCGATTGTCGTTTCTTTACATTTTGTAAGAAACTTAAACACGAAAAGGTTAAAAATAAATAAATTTTACATAAATTTCGTAAATATTATGAAACAAAGTCAACATATATTTCTATTTTTATTGATAATTATGTTTTTTGACTATGTTATAGAAATGTTAATATTTGTTATCGACATATTTATTATCATTCAAGTGTAAAAACATCTCTGAAGAATGAAATGTAATAGATTTTGAGACTATCACTTACAGAATAGCAAAATCGTCTCAAGTCTCAAAAATCATCTGTAACTTAAAATCTCAAATTTAGAGACTTGAGACTGTCTCACATTACAGAATCGCACGGTTTATCTGGCCAGGGCCTTAGTGAATAGTAACTAGTCACAAATTGAGACTTTACCTCAAAATGTCTCAAGTTTGTGCAATTCGCTGCAAAGATTTTCAAATAAGCAATTTACTTGAAAATACCGATGGCAAACAAGCAAAAATTGACAATATTACGACTGTGATGGAGTACAAGCTGCAACTTAAAAAATTTAATTATGTTATACTCTGATACATTACTATTGAAATGATCTCATATATATCTGATATTAGTATATTATGAATTATGGTGCGTGAAGCCACCGGTAGAGAAATTGACAATGGGTAAAATATGAACGAAGTGATGCGAAAAGCCTTAAAGTGCCCATACAAGACACACAAGTGCGTTCGATCGGTATGTGTTCGCATACGGTTTCCTCGTGCGTGCGCGTACCGATCCATGTTCACGAAAATGTTTGATTTTTTACGATCGGTGCGCGCACATGTGTGTCGTGTATGGCGTTGTGTGCGCACAAAATCTCATTTCTCTCGTGTCGCCGAACAGTGAAGATTGCGGACAATGGAAAGTGTTAAGAGAAGAGCCTACTTTAGAGGCTTTAAAAAATGGACTTTTTTGGGGATTTTTTTGGGAGGAAAAGAAATAATTGATTCAAGTCAAATTTCTAGGCCCTAAAGTTATATATTTGAACATCTTTCACAAATTTTTTGGATACGAAATCTTTGATATTCTTCCTTTGGGAAGCAATTGCCCAATGCGTCTAGCATGTGCATTTTTCGGACGGCGGGCAGGATGCAGGTCGCAATTTCTATCGGAAACAAAATATTCAAAGAGATTCATATTTTTTAATAATTTATCTTCTAGTTAAACTAAGAAAATTAAAAAAAAAAAAGTGTAAAATTTTAAAATTTTTTAAAAAATTTAAAAAAAAATGGTTTTTGACCAAAAAATTTTTACTTTATGTTGTTTTAAAATATGTTAAAACTTGACTTTTCCTAATTTTTTTAGTTGAAATAGATGATAATTTTATACCAATGATAATAAACTTTGCCCTAATTCCATACGACGTTTCGATTTTTTTTTTATCCTGCCCGCCAATTGAGAATAATCGTAAAAATAAAAAACCGAGAAATCGCCCTTCAAAGTTTTCGCTTTTTGCCAAAGCGCTCATATATCCGTTAGACGCTCGGTCACCATTTCCTTCTAGCTTCGATAATATTTCGAATTTCCATTCATAACTTTGGGGAAATATTGTTAGATAATTTTTAAAGAGATTTAAGCAAAAAAAATCGATTGTTTGTAGCTTTTAAAGCAGACTCCCTCCTTAATAAGATTTCGTATCAGAATTTATTGATCTTATAAAAAATTAATTGGCAAACGAAAAGTGATATATGTATATAAAAATAAAATTGGGAAAAATAAAAGCTGGAATAACTTATTAACGAAATACAAAGAATTGGTTAAAAAGTGCTACATTAGAAATAAACTCCATGAAATGTTCCCCTTGCCTGTCGCACATGTTCACTGTGTGAAGAACGAACGCAAAATGGATTTGTGTGTCGTGTATGGGCAAAACGAATTCACACAGATCGAACGCACTTGTGTGTCGTGTATGGGCCCTTTTACTGTTGTAAAATCCCCCAACAATTGCCGAGCAAATTCGAGGTTGGCATTATTGTCACAAAGTGTTGGTCGTGTATCAATTGAGAACCTGATTTTTTCGCTTTCATAAATTGCTCTGTTTTCACAAAGTTCAGTACGAAACAAGACTAGAAAATTATAAATTTGTTCAAATAAGTGATATATATTAAAAATTTAATAAGTACAAGTAAGTTACTGAAACTAATTGGTGAAAATAAAATTTTTCGTTTGGTCACTTAGTGGTTTTGTGTGTGTGTTACGTGATTGCGAAGTGTGATAAAGCAAGTGGTCGAGAAAGGAAGAAATGGAATAAAACAGAAGGTCAATTATTTAACGAAGCAAAATTTTTACTTTTGGGAAATAGAAAAATCTCTATTTATTAAACAATTTGGTAATTTTGGTTGTAATTTTTTGTATAAATATATTCAACTACTCATTAAAAACGTGCTGTATTTTCCAATAAATAATTTCTTACAATTCGGGTATCGCCGCCATTTTTGTGAACAGTTTCGCGTTTGAAAGCGAACAAAGCCGATTGCTCAGCATATTTCATAAAAGAGAAAAGCAAATAATAAAGCAAGTTATTCATTTGCAAATTTTTACAGCAATACTCTGCCAGTGAATAATTCTTCAACGTGGAATCGATTAACGAATCTAAAAATTATAATGAGTGCTCAGCCTAGTCCCGCCTGCATGACTCCTTCAACCGAACAGGAAAGAGTAAGTACCAAGTAGTAAATATGTATAACAGTCGTAAAATATTGTACACGTACAAACATTAATTCTTTCAAAACATTTCCTTACAAAATATATAACCAGTTGGTATGCATATATATGTACGTATAAACATATATATAACAGTGGTAAACATTTATACACATAATTGTGTACATATGTAAAGGGTGATTTTTTAAGAGCTTGATAACTTTTTAAAAAAAAAAACGCATAAAATTTGCAAAATCTCATCGGTTCTTTATTTGAAACGTTAGATTGGTTCATGACATTTACTTTTTGAAGATAATTTCATTTAAATGTTGACCGCGGCTGCGTCTTAGGTGGTCCATTCGGAAAGTCCAATTTTGGGCAACTTTTTCGAGCATTTCGGCCGGAATAGCCCGAATTTCTTCGGAAATGTTGTCTTCCAAAGCTGGAATAGTTGCTGGCTTATTTCTGTAGACTTTAGACTTGACGTAGCCCCACAAAAAATAGTCTAAAGGCGTTAAATCGCATGATCTTGGTGGCCAACTTACGGGTCCATTTCTTGAGATGAATTGTTGTCCGAAGTTTTCCCTCAAAATGGCCATAGAATCGCGAGCTGTGTGGCATGTAGCGCCATCTTGTTGAAACCACATGTCAACCAAGTTCAGTTCTTCCATTTTTGGCAACAAAAAGTTTGTTAGCATCGAACGATAGCGATCGCCATTCACCGTAACGTTGCGTCCAACAGCATCTTTGAAAAAATACGGTCCAATGATTCCACCAGCGTACAAACCACACCAAACAGTGCATTTTTCGGGATGCATGGGCAGTTCTTGAACGGCTTCTGGTTGCTCTTCACCCCAAATGCGGCAATTTTGCTTATTTACGTAGCCATTCAACCAGAAATGAGCCTCATCGCTCATCGGACACGGACGCGAAACACATTTCGAACCGAACACTGATTTTGGTAATAAAATTCAATGATTTGCAAGCGTTGCTCGTTAGTAAGTCTATTCATGATGAAATGTCAAAGCATACTGAGCATCTTTCTCTTTGACACCATGTCTGACATCCCACGTGATCTGTCAAATACTACTGCATGAAAATCCTAACCTCAAAAAAATCACCCGTTACATAACATACTTATATGTATATGCATTTACCTTCAACCGATATTATTGAATGACTACTTATTTGACAGTTTCGTTACCAGGTGCCTCTGCTGTTTGCACGTACTTCAATGGTTTGTCCACATTTTCTTAATTATATTTTATTTCACTATTCACGAAACGGGAGTTTATGTTTCTAATAGTTACCTTTACTATAACCATATACATATATATACATATATGCATATATGCATATATGTATGTATATATATGATTTTTTTTAGAAATATTTAATTTGCGTATATGGTAATTTGCTTAGTTTTATCAGTTTCTTGAGTTTACCATGCATTTTGTTGTTATATTTAACTATAAATACTCTTTATATTTATTATATCTTTAACAAGGAGAAAATTTAAAATTGAACAACAATTTAATGAATTCGATAAGCATATGATGAAAATAAAAAATACATTTGATGAATTGTATTCTAAATAGTTAAAGCTTTTAATAAACATTCAACCCATCCAACGATATTTTAGCCATTCTCTTAAGTTTAGATTTTGTTTTTGTCAATTTTTTGTGATGACAAAGTTGAAATAGAAGAATGACATTCGAAGAATTTTGTACACATTTTTTTTTATAAATAGTTGAATTTTAGAACTTTGTAAGCAAATATCTCAAAAACCATAAGTCAGCGGCAAATATATACATATGTATATGTATACATATACATAAATATATTTTCTTGATCTGGAGGACCTTTTCTATCCGTACATATCCATTATAAATCCGAAGTCGGGGGTGCTATTCTAAATCCCAGCCCAGATTTTAAAGTAGAGTTATCTTCCAAGTTTACCAAAAGGGAATTTAGAGGGAAGATCAATATTTTTGCAGTATAATGACCCTAAGCATTCTAAATACGAGGACAATCTCATTATTTTCAATGAATTCCGCTTAAACACTAAAAAGTCATGCATCAAAAAATAAGTAGATGTATGGTTACAATTGTTTAATGGAAATATTCGCGACAACAGAAGGACATTATTTATTTTTACTGCATTGAAGTTCTAATACCTTCTATTCATATGTATATACATATATGTACATACATATGTATATGTATATAGATATGTACGTCTATAAGTACCATATCTACGTAAATGAACACGATTATTCAGTTGGTAGCTTAGTTGTTTGATCACATGCAGCAAGGCCGTACATTGGCCCACAACACATAGCTTGACATTCGTATGGACATATGCACATCTATACATACATATACAAACTATCGCGAGAACACAAAAAACCACTGAACCACCAAATTGCAATCAACAACGGAATTCATGCACACGCAATATTCTATACATTTATGTGCAATACATACATATGTATGTACATACATATATGGTGTATATCTACTACATACATACATATTATGTGCATGATTTTCTTGTGATATAAAAACAATATCTGGGATTTAGAATAGCCAATAATAGTCGCTAAGCTCCTTTTGTCTAAGAGTAGGATCTTTTAAATTTATCTACAATCAGCCCAAAATTTAGCCGCTTGAGAGGGGCATATCCCACGGCTCCCAATATTCCAACTTAAGAGCCATTGGGCAGCTTGGTTGGAAATGAATCGAGTTATTTACTTATTTACCAAATCCTCTAAGTTGTTGGATAAGACTTAAGCCGGTTATCACCCGGGATTATAATGGGCCTGGGATGGTCTGGCTCGGCCGGCAGTGGTCTGACCCTTACGCGCGTCTCTTTTCAACAAACACTTTAATTAGAACAAGCTTTTCTGAGATATTTTGCTTTTATTTAATAAATAAATAATACTCTTTCTCAGATAGATGGATAGATCTTTATTCTATTCTCCCTTTAAGGGGTTATACTAATAAATTTTAGTATAATAACATTTATTGTTTTTCGAAAAAGTATGAAATTGTTGAAGTGAAATATCCCAGAAATGTTTTCTGAAACTTTTGTGTAGTTTTATTTATTCCAAGTTCAAGGTCAACATTCTTCTTTATCAATTATCAGTACACTACAGTGATTCGTATTTTCCACCCAATACGATCAGGTATTATGAAATGGAAACGTATACACGAAACTAGTGCGTCATTCTCATTTGAAAAATATTCAAATATATAAGTAACTAATTCGCATTTTCGCAGCGTGAACTGACGTTGTTAGCTAATTTGTTTTTATTTACAATTCTATTTCATTGACTATTTGCTTTATTAAGTTTTAGTTCAATCTGGTTTATGAATATTTAAAACTCCAATGTGGGAAAAAAATGATAGAACTATTGCCAGCTAAATGTACCTTTGTATACAATCACTGACGGCAGAATAAGTGAAGATCTTTGGTTTTCAAAATCAAATTTGGTTGCAATTATTTTTGCATATAAGCACTGCCTCGAAGTGCAGCTTCATTCAGAAGGGTGTGTATTCAATCCGACAGCAGAACGAACAGAAACAGAATTTTTCTGGATTAAAGTGGAACGTAGGAGGTCTATTGAACTACTAGTTTAGCTCTGACCAGATTCATCTCACCGCAATAAAACGAGTTCTCGTTGAATACTGTCTTAATGGTCTCACGAGATACCTTTTGCACTGCCCAGCTTTTGTTAGATTAAGGTTGTAACTCGGTAGTAATATTCTATGCATTTATATGGTAAATGTGCTTATATATGTACATACATATTTTTGCATAATTTCGATACCCTATATTGAACAAAAGACAGGGGGATTCTCTTGCTCTTGCAAAACCCTTGCACGGTACAAGAATTGCAGAATTTTCCTCTTGGTGTAACGGCACAACAACGAACACACGCAGAAAATTATTTGGAATGTCTGTAAAATATGTCAGACCAAAACCCATGTTTATTTTCGTGCAATGACACGTAAAAAAATGATTACAACCCTGTACTAGCTGTCATTTTACTAAAATACATATTTTGTCGTTAAATTGTTGAGGAAGGTAAATTTTAAATAGATTTTGTAATTTCTATTTAAATTATAAAGATTTGTTACAGTTTTTTTGTTGAGAATGAATGCAGAAGCCATGAATGACTATTGTATTTACAATAAATTGACCGAATCAGCCGTTCATAAGTATATCACTAGATTCTGCAATGGCTGCTCTCGCACGCTTGTACATACATATGTATGTATATTTCGGTATACGATTCTTTAAAACTGCAATCTTGCTAGAGCGAAAGAATCCCCCTATTGTTTCTGGAACAAGCTTGATTGGTTTTATGAATGATTTAATGTAATTATCTGACTATACCAATCTCGTCGTGCTTTTGACAAACAAGTTTATTTGAGTATATCTTGAAAAAAAAGTACAAATAAAAATTTACTATATGTATGTACATATGTATGTACGTACACACATCTTTCAACATTGCAAATGTGAAAAATGAAAGGCCTCCAACGAGATTTTGTTTACCAATAAAATTAAGCGTTTCTGTTATTATTTACCTTTTATACATGTACATATGTATAACTGAACTTGCCTAAATAAGCGTTTGTAAATGTACTAACATACATATGTACAAAAGTATGTATATTTTTGTATGTATGAGCGCTATTACATGAAGCAACTTTTGTTGCTAATTCTCGGGCGATTCTCTTTTGCTGTCGCCCATTACCTTCACACGAGCAACTTGTGTTGCGCAACTCTGTTCGAGTTTTTTTCTCATTCTCTTTCACTTTCTTTAACCCATTGTCTACTCTTTACTTTAACCCATTGTCGTTTCTTTTTCCTTATAGGTATTTGGGCCGCTCTATCACATATATTAATCAGTTCTGTCAATTAAGAAATACATTTTATTGATAATTCAAAATTAAAAAAAAGATTATATGACAGACTTTCACATATATCACCCTTTTCACTATCGTATGAACCAACTTGTATGGCTTTCTCCATACATTTCACAATATCTTTAATTAATTCGATTTTTTTGTCATACTCCATTTTCTAAAATATTTATATTATATTATGTATATATGTATACATGTAGGACTGTGTAAACGGACAGTAAGACTAAAACAGAAATGCAACACTGTGTAGGAACAGATGTGACAGCAGCGGACGGACTGGAATGACAATGGAACAGTAGGTACGAAGATGATTTAAGGACAGACAAACGGACAGACCACGCAAGACCACCGGCAGCCACGGACCACTTAACGCAACTTAACTTAATTTAAATTAGATTTTGTGAATAAATATTATGGAAGTATAAAGAAAAACGGCATTTTAAATAGAACCCTACAAGTGGTGGCAGAAGTGAGATAAGTGCGATTTTAAGTGAAACTTTTTGATAAATCGAAACGCGTTCGTATAAGTGGTCCGTGGTGTGCAAAATTGCGGTACTCAAACCGCATAACGGAGTGGTGCAACGGGAAGCGCTAGCAGCAGTGGCGGTAATAGCACCAGCAGTAGTACAGTAGCAGCAGCATCAGCACCAGTAACAACAGCATCAGCAGTAGCAGCAGCATCAGTAGTAGCATCAGCGTCAGTAATAGCACCAGTTAGTAGTAGCAGCAGTAGCAGTAACAACAGCATCAGCAGTAGCAGCAGCATCACCGTCAGTAACAGCACCAGCAGGAGTAGCAGTAGCAGCAGCATCAGCGCCAGTAACAACAGCATCAGCAGAAGCAGCAGCATCAGCAGAAGCAGCAGCATCAGCGTCAGTAACAGTAACAGCAGCAATAACGGCGGGTATACACAGTGCGTACGGTAAAAGTACGGTTCATCGTTGGAAAAACAGATAAGTCCTTTTGATATACAATTGTACAGTTTAACGTAAAATAAGATATCGAATATTTTGTGAAAATTTTGTGAAATTTATGGCGAATATCGCAACAAACCTTTATGGGTGAAAATACGTTTTTAAAAATTCTTACGTGAGATTTATAAGAATATAAGAAGTTAAATGCGGATATGCGGATATTGTAATAAAATCCGAGTTACAGAAAATATTTTACTTCATTTGTATACGAAAGATTAAAACGAATATTGTAATAAAGTTCGTTTAACAAACAAGTTATTAAAATTGTATACGGAAATTGTAAACGCGGATATTGTGATCAAATTGAATAACATAAAAGTTATCAGAATTGTATGCGGGAAAAAGTGAATACTGTAACGCAAGCTAAAAGGAAATATTATTATTGAAATTAAGCTTTTTTAGAATATTATCGATTTTTTGTACAACATTGTAAATTATGAACCGCACCGAAATTTTTGAGCTGACTGTTGACGGTTTGAAGGAAAGGTTGGGTGATTTAGGGCTATCGACTGTTGGACGGAAAGCGACACTACAAGACAGACTGATGGAGCATTTCGGCCTGACTGTGAGTGACGGTTCCGAAACTGATGTGGAAGAGGTAGCAAGCCAACGAAGTGTGCGTGAGGTTAGAGTCGAATACCACAACTTTACTCTCCGAGATGTTGAGGACTCAATGACTTCGTTTAAAGGAACAGGTCGTCCAAGTTTCGAACAATGGCTTGAGGATTTTGAGGCAAACGCATCGGCAGTGCATTGGAACGAGCTGCAGAAATTCATCTACGCAAAACAGCTATTGAAGGGTGCGGCAAAGATTTTTATAAGAAGCCAGAGAGGAATAAGCAGCTGGAGTTCATTAAAACTAGCGCTGCGGCAGGAATTTGGTATAGCACTTTCATCGATTGAAGTACACCGTACTTTACGTAGTCGTCGGAAGCGACATGGGGAAGATCTTCGAGAATATCTATACGTCTTAATGGAGTTGGGGAAACCGATAGAGCTAGATGACTCAAGCCTAATAGAATATTTCATCGAAGGCATACCGGATTCAAGATCGAACAAAAGCAACCTATACCAGGCGAAAACTATACAGGATTTGAAGGAGCAGATCAAAGTATACGAGAAGATTCGTCACAGCCAGTCACAACCCGTGAATGGGAACCAGGAGAAGGCATTGTCGTCAAACAAGGATTTCCAGAAAGCAGTTCCATTTAGCAGGAAATGTTTTGTCTGCGGGGATTCATCACATCTCGCTAGAAGTTGTCCACGCAATAAGACATCGTGTTACAATTGCGGTGAAGAGGGTCATCGTGCAGCCAGCTGTAAGGCAGGAAGGAAAACTCCTAAACCGGAACGTAGCAGCGTCAATAATATGACGGATGAAGGAGAAATCGTAAAATCGGAGAAGCGAAGTGGATTGATTTTTAAGGATGTACGTTTCAACGGAAAATCTGCGTCGGCATTAATCGACACAGGTAGCGACTTATGTATTATACGTTACGATACATTAAACATACTTAGTCTGGATGTTGATTTAAGTAGTGAACAGCGACAGTTGATGGGTATCGGTAGCGGCAAACTTACAACAATAGGTAGCCTTACCACATCCATCGAGGTAGACAACATAAGGTTGGAAGTAAAATTCCACGTAGTGAGAGAGCGAGACATCAAATATGCACTCGTGATTGGCAACGACGTTCTGAGGCAAGTCGATTTATTCGTTACGCAAGATGGCGCCGAGTTCAGACAGAAGAAGGTGGAGGAAAAGCCACAGAGCAAGGAGGAGGTGAATACTGGAGCAGTAAGGAAAGATCGTAGTGTTGGGTCAGTGAAGCGTAAGAAGTTCGATGTGGAATTAAACGTGGGCACAAGGGTGCATGAAGATGAGGAGCAGTATATGGGAGCCGTTGGGAAGGATCGCAGGAAAATCCGTGATAGAAGGGCTTTGGAAGTAGCAAACAATGAGAGCGAGGGCGCTGTTGTGGCTAAGGAGCCGAGAGAGTTCAGGATTTCAGAAGCGAGTTTGAAGTTGGTTCATGAGACTGCGGAGATGGGCACTGATGCTAGGAACAACCCAATTAATGAAGGTGATAACAGGATTGTTGAACTGAGTGAAGAGTTTGGAACCCTGTGTATGGTCGCAGGGATGGAGAAGGTACCTGTGGGCGAAGTCGATCTTTCACACCTCAACAAAGAGCAAGCAACTATAGTAAGAAGAATGGTAGCGAATTATAAGCCTACAAGCAATTCGAATTCGCCAGTAGAGATGAAGATCTTACTTTCGGATGACACCCCAGTATATGAAAATCCCAGACGGATGTCATATACCGATAGACAGGAAGTGGATGAACAAGTTAAGGAGTGGTTGAAGGATGGGATCATTAAACCCAGTAATTCAAATTATGCATCACCAGTAGTGTTAGTCTCGAAGAAAGATGGAAAGAAACGTTTATGTTGCGATTATCGGCGATTAAACACAAAGATAGTTCGCGATAACTTCCCGATGCCAAATATCGACGATGTTATCGAAAAGCTACAGGGTGCTAATGTATTTACGACACTGGATCTTAGGAATGGATTTTTCCATGTCCCAGTGGAGCCTTCCTCAAGGAAGTATACCGCATTCGTTACATACAACGGACAATATGAATTCCAATACGTGCCTTTTGGCATATCGAATTCACCGGCAGTTTTTTCAAGATTTATTTCAGCAGTATTTAGAGATCTTATACAAGACGATATTGTGGTGGCCTACATGGACGATTTAGTTATTCCCTCCAAGGATTACACTGAAGGCGTACACAGTTTAGAACGAGTTCTTCGAAGAGCCGAAGAATATGGCTTGCGGATTAAATGGGACAAATGTCAGTTTCTTATAAGTAAAATAGATTTTCTAGGCTATGTTATAGAAGACGGTTCAATAAAACCATCCGATGCAAAAACGAAAGCGATTAGGAATTTCCCATTGCCACGTGACCAGAAGGCTTTGCAGAGATTCCTGGGATTGACATCATACTTTAGAAGATTTGTCGATGGATATGCCGTAATAGCCAAACCGCTGTCGGATCTACTCAGGAAAGAGGCTAAGTTCGAGTTGCGCGACAAGCAGTTGGAGGCATTCCAGAAGTTGAAGTCAGCATTGATCAGCGCACCAGTCCTAATGTTATACAATCCGAAAGCAGTGACTGAGGTACATACAGACGCTTGTATGTCCGGGTACGGAGCAGTGCTACTACAGAAGGATTTCGACGATCAAGCGTTCCATCCAGTTCAATACATGAGTCGGAAGACGAGGCCAGCAGAGGAGAAGTACCATTCGTACGAACTCGAGGTACTAGCGATCATAGAAGCACTCAAGAAATGGAGAGTATATTTGTTGGGGATAAGTTTTAAGATAGTAACCGATTGTAATGCATTCGCAATGACGATGCGGAAACGAGATGTGCCATTAAGAGTATCTCGTTGGGCAATGTTCCTACAAGACTTTTGTTACGAGATAGAACATAGAAACGGTTCAAAAATGCGACATGTAGATGCGTTGAGTAGGGTATCTTGTCTCATTATAGAAGATTCCCTAATCCACCGGCTGAAGCAAGCACAGGAAGAAGACGATTGGATACGAGCTGTGTTGAAAGTTCTGGAGAAAAGCGACTACGAAGACTTTTATATCAAACATGGAGTACTGTATAAGGATTCAACAAGAGAACTCCTAGTAGTTCCATCAGTTATGGAAAACGAAATCATCAACATGGCACATAGGCAAGGACACTTTTCCATCAAGAAAACGGAAGAAGCAGTAGGAAAATCATTTTATATACCAAATTTAAATAGGAAGGCAACGAAGGTCGTAAGAAGCTGCGTAGAGTGTATCGTCAACGATACGAAGTCAGGAAAGAAAGAAGGTTTTCTAAATCCCATTAGTAAAGAGGACAAGCCTTTGGGAACACTACATCTCGATCACGTTGGGCCGCTGGAGTCGACAAAGAAGGCATATAACTACATCCTTGTGATGGTGGACGCATTCTCCAAGTTCGTTTGGCTATATCCAACTAAGAACACAGGAGCTGATGCAGTCGTCGAATGCTTAAAGAAAAGAGCAGCTGTTTTCGGAAATCCAAGACGATTCATAACAGACAGAGGCGCGGCCTTTACGTCGAATTCGTTCAAACAGTACTGCGCGGATGAGGAAGTCCAGCATTTATTGATAGCCACGGGAGTGCCACGAGCAAACGGGCAAGTAGAGCGTATGCACCAGATTATTATCCCGATGATAGCTAAGTTGGGAAACGAGAGTTCGGGAAACTGGTATAAGCACGTGGATCGTGTGCAGCAAATAATCAACAGCACGCCGCCAAGAAGCACTAGACAATCACCTTTTAGGATTATGACTGGACTTGAGATGCGATTGAAAGGAGTACCACCTTTACTCGAACTGCTGGAGCAATCAGCCATCGAAGAGCTCGACGCAGAACGCGAGGTAATTCGTCAGGAGACACGACACAATATTGCTAGGATTCAGCAGGAAAATAGGAGAACATTCAACAAAAGGCGAAGAGTAGAGGTCGACTATAGTAAAACGAGCTAGTAGCCATCAAGCGAACGCAGTATGGCGCAGGATTGAGACTTAAAGCAAAATTCTTCGGGCCATATAGGATTGTTAAGAAGATTGCACACGGAAGATATGAAGTCGAGAAGGTCGGTGATCATGAAGGACCAAGACGTACAATAACAATTGCGGAATTTATGAAGAAGTGGAACCCATCATTCGGGGCCGAATGAACAGTCAGGATAGCCGAATGTAGGACTGTGTAAACGGACAGTAAGACTAAAACAGAAATGCAACACTGTGTAGGAACAGATGTGACAGCAGCGGACGGACTGGAATGACAATGGAACAGTAGGTACGAAGATGATTTAAGGACAGACAAACGGACAGACCACGCAAGACCACCGGCAGCCACGGACCACTTAACGCAACTTAACTTAATTTAAATTAGATTTTGTGAATAAATATTATGGAAGTATAAAGAAAAACGGCATTTTAAATAGAACCCTACATACATATTTGCAAATTACTTACCAAAAGATGAAATTAAATTTTTTAAATATATTCAAAATATTAATTTCAAAAAATGTACGTAAATGCAACTATGTACTACGAAAGAAAGAACACGAATGCCGAAAAACGTCGCAGCGAACTGTTACGAATAAGAACACAAAGCGAGTTGCTGAACACTGGAAACTCGGCGCGATTCTCCTCTCCTCGTCGCCCCCTCGCCTATAAACCAAGAGTTGCCGCAACTAAAGTTGCCGTGTGTGATAAGGGTCTATGAGGGTGTAGTCTATCATGTAGGCAAATGGTTTCAGGTATAAATTGCGTTCTAAATGAATTTCGCGAAAACACAAGAACTGCTGTTTTTATCGCTTCAATAAATATGTACATATGTGTGTATGTGTTGAGCTCTTTTTTTTTATAGATAGTTGAAGTTGTTGATTGTACAGTCAAATTTACGTATCTAAGTATGTATGTATGTATGTATGTACGCAATAAGAAAGAAAAAAATATGCAGTGAAGTATTGAATTATTTGTATTGAGAAAAATACATTTACGCAACAATGAATAAAATTATACGTACATTATTTCAAGCATTTAATTGAATAAGTGTCCATGCTGTATTAGTTAAAATCGCTTCGAAAATTAGTCATTATTTATCGTAAACAGTAAATAACAAAAAATATTCTTGTGGGACCCATAAGAGATAGACGTATACCATCGCGGAGTTTCTGTAGACTTTTTCAATGTGTGCAATAGTTAGTACATTGTTTTAATAAATCTTGTAGGGTTCAGCCTAGGTTTGCAATGTAAGCGGAAAAATGTAATTATTTACGACTTCACATTAGAAACCTAAAAATAACAGTATTTCTCCACTATTTAATGGTTGTTATTATATATACAGTAGACCAATAAAGTTTCGGTACACGTAGTTCTATTAAATTACGACACGTTTATTTGTTATAAAATGAATAAATTTTGTCGTTTTTTTCTAACCATTTCAAAAGATGTACATATGTATATTTAACATTAAATTTAGCATATCAAAATATTTTTTTTTTTTTACAGAAATAAAAAAAAAATTAATGCTTAAGCATAATTTATATCAAAAAAGTTTACGTACACTAATGATTATTTATATAAATCAAAAGTAATTACAACAATTTTAGCGGTTTTTGGCCAACATTTTATTACTATTATTGTCCATAGACATCGATGTATGCTCCCCACTGAATTTGTAGTATTATTTCCGGATATCTTGACCCACTAAGTCCATGAAACAGCTTTTTGGCCTTATTTCGATGAAATTCGATGTTTTCGAATACAACTTTCCAAAAAATTTCAGATATTTTGAATAGGATTAATGTATGGTGATTGCGGGACCTACGAATTTATTTTTAATTCCATAACAACTCTGGGTATTTTGGGCCGTTATCCTGTGGTAAATAGAAATGGCTGCTAATAACAGCCGATTTAAGCACACTTAAAATGTAATTTTTTTTCTTAAAATGTTCAGATACATATGCTTACTCATTTTTCAGACGTACCCAAAAAAAATAAATCCCCAAACAGTTTCCCTGTGTTGAAGAATGCTGGTTATCATTGACGAATCGCACGTCGTAAGCCAAACATAAGTAAGGTTAATAAAAAGAAGAGGTCGACGTTTGCTAAACAATATTTAAACAAACCGTATTGGTTTTGGGAAAACATTGAGATCACCGACGAATCATAATTTAATATATTTGGTTCGAATAGATCACGAAAAGAGTGGAAAAAGATCAATGAAGAGTCGTAAGGAAAAAATGTATTGCCAACGGTAGAGCATTGTGGGGGTAATGTTATGGTTTGCGGGGGTATAGTTGCATCTAGAGTTGGACATTTGGATTTTATTAGTAAAAACATGGATAAGCATACGTACATATGTATATATCTGATGTTCATTGATAAAAACACTTTCTATTCTTCTATCACCAATACATATCATCTTCAAGCAGGTGCGACAATTTGTTGGATTGTCACATATTTAGCCCCGTTCCTTCAAAATTCAACCCATTTTTAGATTAACTATTTTCTGTACATTATGATTTATAGCAGGCTAGTGTAGCGGTAACGATTATTATTATAAAAATAAGTATATAAATTGTCAGCGTGAAAATTCCCCTATATTGTAAACAACAGAAAAACGCCAACACTAAAAGCAATATGGTTCCTTTTACCAACAAGAACATAACTAGTTGTTGTTATTTCCTTTTTTTTTGTTGACTTCACATGATTCAGACAGTTGGACTCACAAACAAGCAATACGCACTGACAAAATTCTTAAATTTCGTTTGCTTTTGAGCGTGTAAGCACTATATAAAAGTGTACAAAAAATGTTTTATGTATTTGTTTTCGCGTGAATTAAATTAGTTCAACAGCAGCAAATATTTCAATGTTTGTATGTACATATGTAAGATAGTATCGCTTTTGTGTATTTGGAAGTTAATTATTTTGTGCGTGCTTTATTTTTAGAAAATATCATAACAAGAAATGTATCTAAAAAATAACAATTATTTTATAATGGTGAAGTACCAAATAGTCTTTGTACCCACACATCGCCCAGTACACAAGTATGTATTACCTTGAGTAAGCGTGGATGTGTCATAAAGTACCAAAATAAGTGCTAAATTTTTTAATATGGATAAATATTTACGATTTTAATTCATTTAATTGTAAACAATCGAACGCTCAATTTATTAGATTTATAACCCTGATGCAAAAGAGGAGAATTTAAAATTATTATTATTATAAAAAGTCTTTCTTCATACAGATTTGTATTGGTACGCTAGGAGGATTCTACGAAATTTTAGTAAAGCGCATACTTATGGGAGCCAGGATTGCAAATTTTTTTATTAAAAAATTTTTGATACAAAATAGGATTTTTAATTTTTAAAAATAGTAATAAATTTTTAATTCAGTTTTTGGGATTCATATTTTATTCCGGAAATCATTAAACATCTCGTAGCATATATCTATTTTGGGGAACCGCAATTGCACATATTAATAAGCATAAAATTGATGCACAATACAGGTATTTCAAAACTAAAAGTATTGTTAATATTTATTTATTATTTATTTTATTTATTTATTTATTATTTATTTTATTTATTTATTTATTATTTATTTTATTTATTTATTTATTATTACTCACGCCAATCGGCTATATACAAAGAAGTATAAGAAAAAAATAAGGAAGAAGGCATACATATAAGTATTTAAACGAGACTTAGTTGTGAACATTGCACAAATCAATATCTTGGTGTATCATTACTAAGATTCTACTAAACTTTAAGCTCATGTAACCTAACTCTCACGAGTACAACCACGCATACTGACGTATTAACATCAGGAGAGTGCATTTTGACTAGGTTTGATCACAAATCACACATTAATGATTCATTATTATGCCCTTAACCCTTGAGACTTAGCTCGCATACGCACAACCACTAAACATTTTAATATCTTGATAATATTAGGTTGTCAAAAAAGTCTTGCGGTATTTTTATTGAATTTTCAATTGTTCATAAAATTGGTTACGATAATGCGATTCAAGTCAAATATGCGCCGTTTTGTTCGATGACGCGTTCCCAACGAGATGCCTCTCATAGAAGCTCGCTTCCCTATTGGCAAAAAACTCGGAGAGTCAATTTTCACAGGACTCTCTTGTGGCCGACTTCAAACTACCAAGCGCGTTCGCCATGGACAGAAACAGGTGGTAATCACTTGATGCGAGATCCGGACTATACGGTGGATGCAAAAGAACCTCCCATCCGAGCTCCCGGAGCTTCTGGCGCCTCACTAAAGATGTGTGTGGCCTGGCGTTGTCCTGATGGAAGACAATTCGGCCTCTGTTGATCAAAGATGGCGTTTGGCCATAGGGGAGCAGCTCATAGTGGATTATTCCCTGCTAATCCCACCAAACACACAGAAGAACCTTCCTGGCCGTCAATCCAGGCTTGGCCACCGTCTGGGCCGCTTCACCGCTATTCGACCACGACCGTTTGAGCCTTACGTTATCGTAAGTGACCCACTTTTCATCGCCAATCACCATACGCTTCAAAAACGGGTCGATTTTGTTGCGATTCAGAAGCGATTCGCATGCGTCGATACGGTTAAAGATGTTTTTTTGCGTCAATTCGTGTGGCACCCACACATCGAGCTTCTTAGTGACTCCAAGCTTCTTCAAATGGTTTATAACGGTTTGATGACTCATGCCCAGCTCTTGACCGATGCTACGGCTGCTACTATGCTGGTCTCTTTCGACCAATTCAGCGATTTTATCGCAATTTTCGACGACAGGCCTTCCGGAGCGTGGCGCATCTTCGACCACCTCTACACCAGAACGAAAACGTTGAAACCATCGTTGTGCGGTGGAAATGGAAACTGTATCGGGTCCATAAACTGCACAAATTTTATTGGCAGTTTGAGATGCATTTTTGCCTTTATCGTAGTAGTACTGTAAAATATGCCGTATTTTCTCTTTGTTTTGCTCCATGTTTGCGACGCTATAACTCACGAACGACGAAACAATCAATCAAACACGTGTTAGCACGTGAAATATGGAGACTTCACGCCTCTTAAACGTTGACCAGCCTTAATCCATAACTTCCTTTAAAATTGTACTTGGATGCATCAGAAAAACGTACGCTTTTCCCTTTTGTAATACTCCAGTTAATGAGTTTTGCAAATTCAAGACGCATTTTTCGATTTGCATGTTATGAGGTTATTTTCTACAGATCGTCGCGGTGGAGCTGCACGAAATATTCAAGCCCGATTCGCTCTGGATTAATCTAGCGGATATAAAGGATTATCTTTTTATGGCCACCTCCATGAATTGTGATTAGGGAGCCCGAAGAACGAAATGCTGTGATTAATTGTGAACTTTTTTAAAATATTGGTTACTGATTCACCGTTTTCAAAATCATTTATAAATGTTTGTTTATAATAGCTTGATCCGACACTGTATATGCAACTTTCTACCACACAACAGATATACTATATTTTTCTGTTTCTTTTTCTTACTCTTTTTTAGGTATTTCAATGGATCAACGAATTGGCACATCCAGAGAGTCGTGAAACAGCTTTACTCGAGTTGAGTAAGAAACGTGAAACAGTGACAGATCTCGCGCCAATGCTATGGCATAGCTTTGGAACTACCGCCGCCCTTTTACAGGAGATAATTAATATTTATCCATCGATTAATCCTGCCACACTCACTGCGCATCAATCAAATCGCGTCTGCAGCGCGCTATCCCTACTGCAATGCGTCGCATCGCATCCGGAGACGCGTACAGTATTCCTGCAGGCGCAAATACCATTGTTCCTGTATCCATTTTTGCAAACAACATCCAAAACTCGGCCATTCGAATACCTTCGACTAACAAGTTTAGGCGTAATTGGTGCATTAGTTAAGGTGAGCTGCGCTTTGTAAAAATATTATAAACCAACTAAATTGTTGATGTTAGCCATTCACTCATTATATTTCCTATACTCACCAGGCTGATGAGCAAGAAGTGATAACTTTCCTTTTAGCAACTGAAATCATTCCACTGTGTCTGCGAATAATGGAAACCGGTTCAGAACTGAGTAAAACTGTAGCTACGTTTATTCTGCAAAAGATTTTATTGGACGAAAGTGGTCTCTCGTATATTTGTCAAACGTATGAACGTTTTTCACATGTTGCTATTATTTTGGTAAATTTCCAATTAAGTTCTTTCCATGTAACAAGTTTACTTACTTTTGTTTGATTTTGATTGCAGGGCAAAATGGTAATACAACTTGCCAAGGAGCCTTCTGCACGCTTGCTGAAGCATGTCGTACGATGCTATTTACGTCTTTCTGACAATCCCAGGTAAGTTCCTGATAATTAGGAAATGACAAAATTCCTCTAATAATTGAGTCTAAGTAAGCGAATTCATGGTAGCAAAATATTCCCTAGTTAAGATATATATTTTACACAGGCGAGCAATGATATAGTATTGTACTTTCGTTTAATAATTTTGACATGTTTTTGGCGCCACATAAGATATATATATAATTTGCTTTTAAAATATTGTTCTGTAATATGTAACGTCCCTATTGCACTCATAACATAAATAAGAAGTTTTAAAAGTTTTTCTTATTTTTTAAACGGAAGAAAAAATATTGTGTTTGTCTTCTTTAATGGAGATGTTTCCCGTTCAGGAACGTTGGTCCGATCCATCGAATTTCAATTCGATCATGGATCAGCACGCATTATATACATATGTCATTACATTGCAAAATGTTATGCTACCATTTGCAGAAGATAACATGCCACTAAAATGGGTGTTTCCCCAAGACGATAACGTAATAATACACCAATAGACTGGAACAAGAATAGTTTCGGGTCAATGAAATTGAGGTTATGAACTAGTCGGCTCGGCGTCTTGACCTCAATGCCATTGAAAACGTTTATTATTATTATGTTAAATATTTAATTTAATTGCAAATAATAGTATTTTTAGCTGAGTTATTTGAACTCATAAATTGCTCTGTGTATACTGTATGAAATGTTATTTAATGCACTGTCATTGAAAAAATATCTCATTATTTGTTTACATCTCACCAACCTCTACATCTTGTAGTAAAAACTGAGAACCTGTTAATATATTTTCTAAATACTGTATGCTTATGTTGGTTTAACATTAAAATCGTCTTGTTTTAAATATGTTTTTAAAGTAAAAATTTATTATATACGTTATTATTTATTTTGTAGAGCACGTGAGGCTTTGCGACAATGTCTTCCAGATCAACTGCGCGATGCGACATTTTCAGTATGTCTCCAGGATGACAAGTCCACCAAACACTGGCTACATTTACTAATTAAAAATTTAGAGCTGGGTGTTGTCGCACCAACAGACCCGCGTCAAATCGGTATGTCACCATTGACGTCGTAAGCATCAGCAGCAACAGCAGAAAACGCGCCGTCTAAAGTACATGTAACTACATATGAAGTGCAGCTAAAAGTGCTGTTGTTGTATGATAAGAATTGTACGCGCAGCGTAGCAGTCCAAACAACCCAGCCAAGTATACAACAGAGACTACAGCCCCAACTAACTAGTTTAAAATAGTGAATACGCAAGTTACAAATAATATAACTTTTTACTTAAAAAATCGTAATACCCATTAAAAGCAAAACAAATCAAATTACACACAATATAACAAGGGAATATCTAAATACTTAAATACACAACACACACACACACATACTATATCTACAAGAGAAAAACAAATACTTAAAAGTCGTGATAGAAATTGCAACAATACGAATGCATTATAAAATAAATAAATAATAATTATGATAATAAGGATAAAATATATAAAATGGAGACTGTTTATATGATAAAAAAAAAACACAAACAAAAACAAAAATACGGGTTTAAAGAAAAAGCCCAAAAAAGAGCGAAAATAAATAATTACTGATGAAAATAATAAGAAAATTTATGTAGAAAATGAGTGAATATTAACTAAATTATGTAATAATTAAGGAATGGCGGTACCTAAAAAATTAAAATCGAAAGTAATAAATAAGTATCTAATTTATATGCATTACTCATATAGCTATAACTTGGAATTTTGCTGTAACAAAAATGCTGATTTCATTGCTTTCAGCCACATGTAATCGCAGGCGAATGTACTCCCTCTGAGATTAGATAAGAAAATCAAATTAATTGCTTTTCTATTTAATGTAATAATAATCATAAAATTGGCTGTTAAGCAGATCTACCCAGATGTGTATACTGCATGCAGATACATACTTACACGTAGTTGCAATAGTATTGAACGAATATTAAATATAAATATGAAAATAGTTTTCGTTTTCAAAGTTAGCTTAAACTTGCGTGGTTGACTTACGTAGAGGGCAAAAGCAGAGGAACCTGTATTTTAATTTAAGTGTGCAACAATAAATTCTTATATTTTATATTGAGGAATTTGACACCACAGTCTAGCAATTATCGAAATATATGTTTTTAAATGAACTTTGTGTATATTTAGGCAATAACTGTGAACTAAAACATTAATGAATGCGCGGCCTCATGCATAAAGCGTAACATAAATGAATGAATTATACTCTTTGTTATTTCAGTAATTTATCATTTAACCATACAACTGCAAGAACTTGAAACGCGAAGCATACATTTTCGTCTGAATGCCTTAAAAATTGTGTCTGCAAGTGACAAAAAGCGTGATTAAAACGTGTCACCGGAATATTGGAACAGTAATTCACTAATCAATACATTAACTATGCTATAAGGTATATATCTCAAGTTTTTTTTTTTGCAAAGAACTCACACAGCAACAACTTGTATAATTGGAAAGCCACTTGTTTAATATAATTTCTTATAATCTTAAGCTAACCTATGGATCACTATGCCCTTATAACTAGTGCGTTTAACAGCAATTGTATTAAGTTCGGCATACATCCATACACATACATATATACTGCATTGTACTCCACCATTTGTGTATGATTTCTCAATAATCTCTTGAGACTTAAATAAGCCCACTTTACAGGGATCATTTTGTTTATGAAATGTTGATATCATTTGTAAAAAATATAGAATTAAGCAATTTGATATTTTTTAATATGTAAAGCCGCCACTATTTGTACATTACAAGCATTAATATATTTAAATTGTATAAAAAGTTTTAGCTTAAAATGTTTGCCAAAAAATAAAATTTAGCTATAAACGCATTTGAAATATTCAAAAAACTCATTTTGCTTTGCTATCAGTATGTGAATGAAGGTAGTGGATTGCATTTCCAGTCCAGTAAACCTAAAACTTGTTTGCAGTTTTACTACCACATTCCGAGAAAGATATACACATAATTTTAACTTCATCGAATTAGAACAAAATTATACTTACAAAAGTGCTTATGAGTAGCTTTAAAATATTTAATTTGAACATTGAAAATAAAACTTGCTAAAACTTGCAAATTATAATATTATTTTTTTGGCACATCAATACTGCTTGGCTTTCCTTCCACATTGTTGTGGCGGGTAAGATTATAACATTAAATACTTGAAAGAATATCAACACCTTATTTAATAAAAGAAGCAACGAAATGTTTTTGAAACGACATTTCCATTCATTTTCATGCATTCTGCATTTGAATTGCTTGTATTTTATATTCTAAACAAATTGTAATTCGAAAATGCAAGTAAATTATAATACAATTGAGAATTATATTTATAATACTTTTGGGCACCAGTACCAGTAATTGTTTTTCTACAATGAAAATGCAGAAATATTTTTCAAATATTTGTTTGTTAATGAAAGGTGCTTTTACCAATGGCGCGAGCATTAAAACATTACAAGCACATAACCAACGAATACTTTCTAAAATGAACTACTTTCTATTAGAGATCAACCGTAAAGTCAATTGAAAGATATTATTTGTGAGTGCCAGCATGTCTGTTGTAATAATTAGTAAAAGCACAGTTCTAAATATTACTGGTTAACAATTAAAAATAAATAAAATATTTGAGTTTACGAAAATAGATATGAAAATGCATAGCAAATATAAGAGTATTTATGTATGTGAGTAACTAAAGAGAAATAAGATACTTCACATGTCTTTGCTAAAGTAAAATCGTATTTAGTATAAAGTACTATAAATGAAATGATGTGGAAAAAACCTAACTGTAACTGATACATATTGTGATTTTTCTTAATTTTTGTACAGTATCTATGTGGTGTTGATTGATGCTGTTCCGCTCAAAAGCTCTACACAAACTTGTGCGACACGCAATTTTCCACTTCCATGAGCTTGGCAGAGCGCGACAAACAAAACTTATAAGGCTAAACCTGAATTTTAAAAAAATTATTGAAAGCCTACATGTTGAATAGAAGCATTTTTGAGAGTTAATTACAAGTTTTATACACACATTTTTAAACTATTTGATGAACAAGCGTATGCCACTACAACTGAATAAAACTTTTCAACTGCCGCAAAAACATCATTGAACTAGTTATATGTGTACAGTGTAAAGTTTTAGCTGTCGAATTTCATAAATTCGAAAACTTAAAACCTACATCCCACAACTTCGCATCATATTAATTTCGTATGTGATTTAATTATAAGTATTGACCTTAATGCTAATTAAAATTTTTTGTGTAATAAATTTTTGTATTGTTATTCATTATTAATTGAACTTTTAAGTAACATACTAAGTAAACAATTCTTTGCTTGGCGGCAAACGCACTGTTGCGCACAACGCATTCAACACTTTTAGCTGCAAATCATTGTAATATAATTGAATAATTTTTAAACTTTAAATTTACTTTTGATAGTTCGTTTAATATTGTAGAAATTCTGTTTAGTCGAAAGAAAAAAGTTTATAATCTCCTTAAAAATGAACTTGTCTACTTATATTTGAACGTTAAATATACGAACTAATCTGTATAGTGGTGTTTATGTATGTCTGAATATGACTTGGGTTATATTGTAACCTATTGTAGGATAGGTGTAATCACAACTTAAATTGTAAACTTATATCATTCTTTGTAAATTGTTATTAGAACCAGCATCCTAACTAAGTTAAGTTTAATATATATAAATATTTTTCGCATAACTGGGCTATTTGAAAGCACACAAAGCTACTATTGTGTATGTTGACATATTACTTGAAGTTGTTTTAGCCATTTATCTAATTTTACCTTCAGAACTAAATCGAAAATGTAACATATACTTTAAATATTCTTATTTTTCCTAAAATTATTACCTAATTTAGCTTGTATTTGTATACATAATTAACTATTTTACATAAAGTTTGAATTACTACTTATTATATAACTACATATTCATGTCACATTTATATTTATTTTAAATGTTTGTATTAAAGATTAATCGTGCGATTTGCCGAAGTTTTAAATTTTCAGTTGTGTTTTGTTTTGGTAATACAGTTTTTCTCCTCCATCAGCTGCCCTTTAGCTAAGAGCGTGTGTTTTCTAAAAATCAAACTCAGATTGCGATCGGTGTTGATGGTGCCTGAGTGCATTACATATAAAACATATATACATATATATAATCACAAAAATGGATGGATTATCGTATGGCTAAACGTATAAAGAGAAATAGATGACCGTTTTTAAACTATGTTGAATAAATGAGAATTATTAAATTTATCTATAAAAAGTTGTGTGTTTTAATATTTTGACAGGTGTGGTTTACTAACGAGATTTTACTTCCTCATGTAGCAGCTAAAAACAGCAGCTTTCTCGGTTAAAAGTACAGATGGATTTCATTTACGTTAAACAGTAATTGCTTATAAGAAATTGGTAGAAAAGTAATTTCGAGGAAAGGTGGCGAGACTTTGACTCGATAAAAACCCGGATCCATTACGGTTATTTAGACCTGACTATTGTGGGAACGGAATAATAGATAGTATTTTCATTTGGCGGTCTAGGAGAGTGTTAATTTTGTTGGTTTAAAGCAATCATGCCAATTTGGCGGTACTTGGCTCGATAAAGATTCCAGTTTGTTTCGATTACATTACGACTGCCTTGGTAACGGAAATAAAGAAATTATTATCTGGGCTTGATATGTATCGTTAAACACTGAGCACCTAGTTGTATATTCTCTTAAACCCTCTCGGATAATGTTCTTCCTATATTTCGACCACGTCTCGATAATTGGATCTTCCGTTAAAATTTTCATTTGCATTTTATTGAACTGAGTTTCGGTGGCCGTTACTTAAGAAGCTGACTGTAATTAGTTTAGAATGAGAATATACCAAATTTTTTAGGTTATTTTTTTGAGAATTGCCCGATTAATTTATATAGTATATCTAAAAGATATCGATGTAAATATGTAACAAAATATTTTAAGTAAGATTACAAAACTTAGGAAACTTAAACAAAATTGTTTTATTTACTGTAAGTATTCATATGAGAATTGTTCTTAACAGTATTCGTACTTTATTTGCATTAGCCAGCTGAATCGCTAGTAACAAAACACCAAAATAAAATGTTTTAGAAATAGCAAAAACATACATAAATTTCCTCTTTTTATTTTGAATTTTAGTACTTTTATTCACTTTCGAATGTGTAGTGTTTTCTGCCATCTCCTGGATATTGCTTTACAGCCACTGGGCGATACATACGGTAGTTTTCCAACCAATAATAAAGAGCAAGGCAACCAGACATTACACCTACAAAGCTCAGCCAATATTGAGCATTTGTAAATCTTGGTTTCTCCGCCTGCGAGTAGCGATCTTCTCCGTATAAATCAATGTCAGCATGCAACTACAAACGAAAACATTAAATTAAAATCATACTTTTTGTTCGGAAAGTGCTTGAAACAAAGTTTACCGTCTCATGGAGATTGCGCTTATGCTCCGGAAAATCGTATGGATAGTAGGGGTCTTTCGATTCTATACCTAAACCTTTACCCAAATCAGGGTAATCACCATAGCCTAGACCGTTGTCGGCATATGGACGATATTCCTCTGGCAGTAGGTAGTATTTTTTTGCAGCCGCAGTACAATCCTTATCGGTTTTTGGAAACTGAGCAGGTTTGTAATCCTTATTCCAACCAGCCACTAAAATTATTGAAAATAGTAAAAGATTTACATAAAAAGGATAATTTTTAGCGTTACGTAAACAAAATAAACGAAATGAACTGAATAGTGTAGCACTATTTTATCAAGCTGTCAAATTGAATAACTACTTACTGCCTCTCGCCACATGCTGGAATAGCATGGGGTTTGAAGCTTGAAGCCTCTGTGCGGCCTTTAGTCCATTAAATATTGCGGACATTATTTGGAAATGCTTCCTGGACTTCTATGTTTTTCGTATGGTGCTGGAATTATTAAGAATCAGATGTTTCAATTGTCAATTTAATTGAAGTTTTCTTTTAAAGCAATTCTTACTTGTGGTGTTGCCAATTTGAATTTACTTTTACAAAACGTTTACCAGTTAAGGGCTGCACCAATAAATCTGACGTATACCGAGGTATAATAAACAAAATTATTTGATCTAATTGAAAATTGATATGAATATACTGTTAGGGCGGTTTTTTCTATATCAGATCAGTTCTTGCATTACAATCAATCTTACATTAAGAAAACTGCCCTAAATGTAATAATTTGCTTTAGGTAACCAAAATAAATATGCTTATTTTTTTAATGATAAAACCATCGCACCTTAATGGCAAATGGTTTGGAACGGTAATTGCAATGGTAACTACAGTCTCTCTATTTAATAAGTTACTCAAAAAGTCACGGCTACTCAAATTCCAATAAATTGTGTAAAGTAAAACGTAAACCTCTTGTATAAGCTGGATTCAATCTCTCTCTTATTCCGAATACGACCATAAAACTCTCATAGCTTACATATTCTGGTGATAATACTTAAATCGTTAAAATAACTGAGATAGTATATGATAAATGTAATATAGTATTATTTTGATGGATAATTGGGTTTGTAGCCATTAATCGAAGTTCACCATATAGATTGATGGCAATACCCGTCCAAGGCACAATTCCGATTTCTTTGGCGCAGCGATTTGAAGGTACCGTTGGAAAGAGGAAGTCCTCCTGATTAAAAAATATATGGGGTTAAAGATACCGCAAACGCTTAGTTTACGAAGTTCAAAAATTCTCAAAATTCTAACATTTCAACAAGTTACTTTACCACATTAAACACACTTTACTCACATTTTTCACTTCAAATTAATTAAATTAAACTATGAACTTTTAAATAAATCCACATTTTACACTTTTAGCTGCTTTTTTACCTAAGAAATCTTTATTTTAAAAATTACATTTTACACTCGTAGTGAAAAATTGCGTTGAAATGCAGCGCTGCCATGTGATTCAAAGGATTCGCTGAAATTCCTTATTTCCCAAAAATTCTTCTATCCATGCATATGGATATGTTCTTTATTTAATTTAATAAACAACTAACATTATATAGTAATATTATATATATTGTCACCTAATATACAAAACAACGTATTATCAAAAATAAATGGAAATTGCTGACAGACGTACTTCAGTCACCCCGGGTATTCGCTCGACCAGGGTTATTTTTTAGAGCGCGGCCGAAGGCCGCCAACCCAGAAAGGTGTACTACGCGAAAGTACTTCAGTCACATAAATCACATATTACACATATACATATGTAGAAAGTATTTTTTATTATAGTAAATACAGAAAAAAGAATCACCCGAAAAAATCAACAAAGAAAAATCGTTAAAAATCCTACATATTTGCTGTTTAAGATGTGGCAACGCTCGTTTTCTTCAAAATTGTAAACAATCTAATCATTTCAACGATGAGTGTGCTAAGTGATTTTTAAATTAATAAATTTAGGTAAAATATAGCAAAATAAAAGTGAAATCTGAACTTATTTCAATGTTTAGAGTGTATATTTAAATATACAGGGTGAAAAACGTGAAAAAATTTAGTGAAACATAGAGAAATACCATGTGTTATTAGTGCAAATTTTTGAACTTTTAATCCTGAATATTTTAAAAACTTATAGTTATTTTTATATTATTTTTGGATATTCCTTCTCTGGAGAAGCTCCCCTATCCGCACATACCCCATTTATACGGAAATTCGGGTTTTTCACCCCTCCGCCAAGTAATCGGAATCGTGCCCCGTCTAAAACCAGACTAACTTATAAATAAGCATTATTTTGATGGACACTTGGGTCTACAGCCATCGTATAGCATGACATCAAAATCTATCAAAAACGAAATGGTGGATTTTAGACACTACGGCTAAAGCGATATAATTCTTCTTCTTCTTTACTGGCTTAGACACCGCTTACGCGATTATAGCAGAGTTAACAACATCGCGCCAGTCGTTTTTCTTTTCGTTACGTGGCGGCAGTTGGAGATTCCAAGGGAAGACAGGTCCTTCTCCACCTGGCCTTTCCAACGGAGTGGAGGTCTTCCTCTACTTCCTACTGCGTCGAATACTATCAAAGCTGGAGTGTTTTCGTCCATTCGGACAATATGACCTAGCCAGTGTAGCCGCTGTCTTTTAATTCGCTGAATCGTCGTATACTACGTGATCAAATTGAAAGGTGAATGTTGCAATGCACTTATGCCAACGAATATTCCAGCCATCATACCACTTGGAAAAATCTTCCGTCGTGATGACCATCAGAGTCTTCTCCGATTCAGCTTTTATATCCTCAATTGACTCAAAATGGTTTCTCCGGAGCGGTCGTTTGGGTTTGCTGAGTAGCCAGAGGTCCAACCGAGCCATGTCCAACGCGCAAAGGACCATAAACCTTTTGCATAACCTTTCTCTCGAAAACTCGTAACGTCCACTCATCAGATGTTGTCATCGTCCATGCCTCTGCACCTTATAGCAGGTCGGAAGGGGACCTTACTTTTCAATTGCCTACTCAGTCCGAAGTAGCACCTTGTTGGCAAGAGTTATTCTGCGTTGGATATCCAGGCTGACATTGTTGGTGGTGTTGATACCGGTTCCAAGACAGGTTCAATATCATCGGCGTACGTCAGCAGGTGTACACTCTTATAGAAGATTGTAGCTGATCGATTAAGTTCTGCAGCTTGAATTATTTTCTCCAGCAGTAGATTGAATAACTCGCACGATACGGAGTCGTTTCGCCTGAAACCTCGTTTGATATCGAACGGCTCGGATATCCTTTTCGATCCTGACGGAGCTTTTGGTGTTACTCAACGTCAGTTTACCCAGCCGTATTAGTTTTGCGGGAATGCCAAATTCAGACATCGTAGCATAAAGGAAGCTCCTTTTTGTGGTGTCAAAAGCAGTTTTAAAATCGACGAAAAGGTTGTGTGTGTGTCGACTCTTTTTTCACAGGTTTTTTCCAAGATTTGGCGAATAGTGAATATCTGGTCGGTTGTTGATTTTCCAGGTCTAAAGCCACACTGATAAGGTCCAATCAGTTTGTTGACAGTGGGCTTTAATCTTTCACACAATACGCTCGATAAAACCTCATATCAATGTTTAGGAGACTTATCCCACTGTTCTTTCGCATTTTCCGAAAACCACTGGTTTCGGTTGCAGCTGTACGTAAGGAGCTTGAAATGCCGCCCCTCAGTTCTCTTATACCGAGGTGTTGACGAGTGCTCTCAGAAAGCAGGAGTGCAAGCCGAGTAGAAAAGCGTTCGGCTGTCTGTTGCGATTGCAGATTCTCGACGTCGAACCTTTCTTGTATTTGTTAACGTGCGTTTTTTGCTGAACAGAGGCTGGTGCTTATATTGGCTGCAACAAGCTGGTGGTCCGCTGTTAGGACCTCGGAGCATACGCACATCTAAAACACTGGAGACGTATCTTCCGTCTATCACAACATGATCGATCTGGTTGGTGGTTTTTCGATCCGGAGACAGCTAGGTGACTTAATGAATTTTCTTATGCAGGAATCTAGTAGTACAGATAACCATATGTCGGGCCCAGGCGAAGTCGATCAGCCTCAACCCATTTGGGAATGTTTCATCGTGGAGGCTGAATTTACCGACCATTGCGTCAAAGATACATTTTTTGGCTGGTTGTTATTTTTCACTGGGTTGTTTTTTTACGTGGCGTGTCCCAATCCCAGCGGATTGGATGTTTCGCCTTCTCACTTTAGCTCGCCTTCAAACGGATGTCCTTAGGATACTTGGTCAAAGACCGGAAGTCGTGAGCTGCTTGAGCCAAGTAGTGTCAAATTTCGAACTTCATTTGTTCCTACTCTCTGTCAAAATGCTAAACGACATTAAATTTTTACTTGAATTATTCCAATTACTAGATGGTCGGAAATTCAAAGGGAGTTGACTGATGACGAAGTTTCTTCCGATGCACAGAGCATTAGTTTTATAAATCAATGCTAATTTTTGTGTTTACTCTTTCGAAACGACTAACTAAATCGTACATCTAATTCTGTTTTTACACGTTAGCTTGTGTGTAAAGTAAGAATTTGAGCATTCTCCTAAATTTGTGATGTGGCCAGTAAACATGTTTGTGTCCATAAAAAGGGAATACCTCTAAATTTGTGTTATGTCATATATCGCAAGAAATAGAACTGACATAACAATTTAGCCCAAAGCATATTGAATCGTGCTAAATCGAATAAAATCCTGTAAAACTAATTTTCGCAAAGTGGAGTTGTTTCAATTGCAATTCAACTTAGTCGAGTTGTAAACCGTAGTAGGCGTTTGAATACATTAACATTTTGTATCTTTGTCATAAAATCAGATTAAAGTGAGATAATTCGTTGACTGTAGGTGTGTTTGTTATAGATAATTTAAATCCTGACATTATTAATTGGGTTTTGGATCAGGAGAAAAAATATTGCCAAAATAAATAAGTACTTTATTATCAAATTAAAATATTCTGAAATGAAACCAAAATAGTATAAGCACTAACCTGATTTCAGTAACACCGAGTTCATCATGACGTCGAAATTTTGTGAAATTTTATTAAGAAGAGTTATATAATATTAGGTTGTCAAAAAAGTCTTGCGGTATTTTTGCTAGTTGGCGCTGAAAGCGCGTAGTTCTAGTTTTATTCGTCGTTTCGGGTCATGCTATACCTTTTTATACCCTGAATAGGGTATATTAAGTTTGTCACGATGTTTGTAACACCCAGAAGGACGCGTCGGAGACCCTATAAAGTATATATATAAATGATCAGTATGTTGAGCTGAGTCGATTTAGCCATGTCCGTCTGTCTGTCCGTCCGTCTGTCTGTCTGTATATATACGAACTAGTCCCTCAGTTTTTAAGATATCCTTTTGAAATTTTGCAAACGTCATTTTCTCTTCAAGAAACTGCTCATTTGTCCGAACGGCCGATATCGGACCACTATAACATATAGCTGCCATATAAACTGAACGATCGGAATCAAGTTCTCATATGGAAGACTTTCGCATTTGACAAGATATATTCACGAAATTTGGTATAGATTATTTTTTACTATAGCATATAGCTTCATATAAACTGGACACATAGTTACTAACAGAAATGCACCTGTGAAGGGTATTTAGCTTCGGTGCAACCGAAGTTAACGTTTTTTCTTGTTGGAAAGCTCATTTCACGCGCTAACACGTGTTTGATTGATTGTCGTTTCTTTTAAGTCGTTCGTGAGTTATAGCGTCGCAAACATGGAGCAAAATAAAGAGAAAATACGGTATATTTTACAGTACTACTACGATAAAGGCAAAAATGCATCTCAAGCCCTTAATAAAATTTGTGCAGTTTATGGACCCGATACAGTTTCCATTTCCACCGCACAACGATGGTTTCAACGTTTTCGTTCTGGTGTAGAGGTGGTCGAAGATGCGCCACGCTCCGGAAGGCCTATCGTCGAAAATTGCGATAAAATCCCTGAATTGGTCGAAAGAGACGGACATAGTAGCAGCCATAGCAGCGGTCAAGAGCTGGGCATGAGTCATCAAACCGTTATAAACCATTTCAATAAATTCAAAAAATCATTCAATGAAAATACCGCAAGACTTTTTTGACAACCTAATATATACGGACTGCTCTTTTTGTCACATTTGTAACATACATTTCCGGCTAGCTATTACTAATTCATACAAATTTATTGATATAATACAATCATATAATTAGTTGGAATATATTTTTAATGTGAGTAACAATTTACTATCTGAGTAGTACAAAATATAAATTATACTTTTATATATAAACATAAAAACAAATACAGATATGTACATTGAAGTTAAAATTATATAAATATATGTATCTATAGATCGGACAAAACATTTGCAACTGAAATATGATATTGAAATAATGTCGATTACACAGAAAATAATTGCCGGAGGTCTACTATTTTAATTTTATTATAAATATTGCATGTTAATTAAGGTAAACAAAACTAACTTAATAATATTTTTCAATTTATTTGCTTATTGTGTATAAAAAAAACGATATAACATCTATATTCAATAAGACAAAATAATTGCAACTCAAAGAAAACGGTTCAGTATTTTTAATAAAATAAAAGAAAAACTTTGTATTTTATAGCAAACTCATTACCCTCAATAACTGCTTTGCATCGCAGTGGCTTTAAAACTGTAGGGTTATCCCCTATGGTTTGGGGTAAATTTTCTTTTCCCTTTAAAAAAAAACTGATCAGTCAATCTATTTTCATGGGATTAAGGCCTGGGTACTGTGGAGGCCACTTCATTACATCCACTTTATTCCTCTGTAACCACCATTTTAGGACCTATGCCATATGCTTCGGGTCGTTGTCCTGGTGGAAGACCCACTTAAGTGGCATTTCCCATTCACCATGTGGCAACATTATGGATTCCATAATGCCTCTGTAAACGTACCGATCCATGGTACCATTAATACGATGAAGCGGCCCCAAACCAGAAGTAGAAAAGCATCCTCAGACCATAACATAGATAGTTGCTTGACTGTTTTTAGACAATAGAAATTTTTAAGACGCTTGTTTCGTGGGCGTCGAACGAAACTCACACCATCACTTCCTACCAAATGAAATTTGGACTCATCACTAAAAAGAACAGTTTTTTTCTTGCTTGTTGGCCATTCTAGATGATTTTTAGCGAACACAATCGATTTAGTTGGTTACGTTTGCTAATAAGCGGTTTCTTCGCTGGTCGGTAACTGTGTAAATCAGCCTTATTTAGGCGATAAGCGACCGTTCTTGAGTAGATTGGTAACCCAAGCTCCTTTACCAGCGCTTTAAAATGGATATTTTTTTATCTCTCTTACAATTGAGCTGTCAGTTTTTTCATCAGTTTTTGTTGGTCGGCGCCCACGATGCTCTACTTCGACAGTTTTGTTCCTAATAAAGTTCGAAATTATTCGTGAGATTGATGACTTGTGAATTCTGTACTTTACAGAAATTTCTTTTTGAGAAGTTCCGTTATTATAATCACCAATAACACGTGATCGAAGTGCTTCACCGAATTTATTTAGAGCCAATACTTTTTTTGTAAAAAAATTTTAAATAAAAACGTATTTTCGCAAAAATTCAGAGCAGAAAATATGCTCAGCAAATGTTCTAATTAATTGAAACTCAATACCGTTAGAAAAAGAAATGAACAAAGGAGAACAGAAAAGAAATGAACAATACAGAGTTGCAATTGTTGTGTCGCAGCAAATTGGCGTACATTTGAAATTGTTTTCAAATATAACCGGCAAAATAAAAAAAGATCGCGATAAACGTTGCAAAATATGTCACTACAATGCTGTAAATTTATAAACAAGGAACAAAAAAATTTAGAACTTCGCTTTAGTTGCAAATGTTTTGTCCGATACTGTACATGGAGAATATTCGGACATTTGTTATGGAAATGTGTATATGAGAATATAAATATGTAGTCCACGTAAATGTCTATATAAAAGGTTAATATATCTAATATATGCACACAACTGAAAATGCTTTAACTTGAACTTGAATATTTATGATTTAAATGGCCAACGGCGACGTTCTGCATTTTCCTTCTCTTTATCGACCTTCCAATGATTTGGGTCCATCAGATACTCGCTTTAGTGAAATACATAGTGTTACATATGTATGTATTTTTACATATTAATTTTAGCTTGGACTTAATGGACTTACCGCTTGCGAGATAATTCCGTCAGAAGTTGTGCCTTTAGATCCGCCAATTTGCCACCATCTCCGCCATATTCCTCTGGCAATATGCTACGAGGCACATGCTCGTACAGACTGTCCAAGCTTTCGGTATGGAAATGAATCTTTCGGTTGATAATTATTATGGTTATAGCTACATTTTAAAAGGAAGCTAATTCCAATTTCAGTAATTTACCAATTTGAAGACTTCACGACTGATAAACGGTTTCATGATGCTCACTACCTTATCCAAGTAGGATGGACAATTGATGATATGTATAGCTTTTAAGTGCACGGGTAGTGCCTCTTGTAGGAACGCCATGTAAATACGCAGTGTGCTGAAGGTCATCTTACTCAGATGTTTCAATGTGTAGCCGTTCATGTCGAATATTTGCACTTCACCGCTGGCAAATGTTTCTAAATGTCCCTCGATGGAAACACCACCATCATACATATTGAACCGACAATCAGAGACCATGAAAAATGCTTTAGTATCGGCGTTGTGATTGACCTACCATAATACAAATATGCAAAAAATCAAAATATTTTTTAGAATATGTAATATTGCCTAACTAACCTTTCCGGGATCCATATCAACCATGCGATAACAGCTCACTTTATAACCCTCTGACGTAAGTCCAGGAAGTGGCACCAAGTCTCTGTCAAATAAGCGAAAAAACATGGAAAGTGAGAGCATATACATAAATATAGTATGAAGCAATAACGGTAGAATCCCGACAAATTCGTATCGCTACATTTTTATACCCTGAACAGGGCATATAAAGATTGCTACGATGTTTTTAACTCCAATAAGGAAACGTCTGAGACCCTATAAAATATACTATATACGAATGTATATCAATGATCAACATGGTGAGCTAAGCCGATTGAGCCAAGCCAAGCCCTTCTGTATCTAATTTTCTCACCAAGAAGTTTCTCATTTGTTGGAACCGCAGATATCGGACCACTATAGCATATACTTAGCAGCCATACAAAGTGTACGATTGGAAGTATGGATAGCTTTTTCATTTGACGAGATGTCTTCATGAAATCTGGCTTGAATTATTGCATAATATAGTGTTGCATTGGGCGAATAAATTGTTCTATTCGATATTCGCGATACAAACTGAACGATCGGAGTAAAGTACTTGTAAGGAAAGCTTTTTCATTTGACGAGATATCTTCAAGAAATTTGGCATGGGCTAGTGTCCAAGGCACCGGTGCTATCTTCGAAGAAATTGTTCCGATCGAGTCACTATAGCGTATATCTGTAATACAAATTTACCGATCAAAAGGAAAGGTATTTTTTATACCGAACTAAACAAGGATGGCAAAGCTTTGTTTATAATTACTATGAAAGTTTGATAGATCGCTTCGTTTATGATATGTACTTTGTTTCTATTATCCATGATATGTAATATATATTTAATGGTACTAACGCATAGTCGAATGTTTGCTTGCTATCCGCATCGGTTGGGTCACGTTCGAGGAAAATGTGTGGGTGTTTATTCCGCAAGCTGTAGTTAATTTGTATAAGCTTTTTGGTGGCTTTTAAGTCACCATACATGCATCTATAGAAGCGTTTCAAAAGTATCCGATCTGAAAAAAGTTAAAATATTTTGACAATTTAAAATCAGTTTTTTCCTTTAAATCAGATTACATGTCTTTTATAAATACAATAACCCCAAGTTTCATAAAAACTTTTGTTTCATATTCTCTCTGACAGAAAAATATCTTAGTTTATGTCGTAAGAAATGAAAGAAAGATTTTAACAATTAATGATTTTAACGGTATATTGGTTTATTTCGAGTTGGATTTCAAAAATCGTAAAGACAGTTCATTTAAAATTTATTCTTATTTGTTTATTTCAATACTCAATCAAAATTTTTGAAAAAATAGTGCTCTCAGATAATTGATTGCGGAAGTTGCAAAACAAAATCTGGTATATGTGTTATGATCTTCGGCTACAACGGAACTGAGAACCTCACTTAAAATAAGAATTCTGGTTATAGACTTCAGCATTTTTGATTTTCGCGCCTATATAAAGTTGGTGTATGTGAAACTCTGAATTTGTTCTTGAATCTGAACCAAAAATACCACGTCTCATCAACTGTGAAGTTTTAATGATTTACAAGGTGGTTCCAAAGTAAACAGGACTTTTTAAATCTAGGGCTCCCTGCCGGCTCCATCTATATATCGACTGTTGCGTTAGAATCTTTATCGATTATCCAGTGAGAATTGCATGACATTTCATTGATTGGAAGTGAAGTTATTGCGTTTTAAGTGTCAGTATGTTTGTGTTATCGGTGCGAAAATGAGCTTCTAACAAAGAGCCAACATTAAATTTTGTTTTAAAATTGGTAAAACTTTTACCGAAACGTTTCAATTGATGAAACAAGTTTATGGCAATGATTGCCTATACCGTAGCAGAGTGCACGAGTGGTTTCAGCATTTTCAAAGTGGTCGTGAGGACATAAATTACGATCAACATGTGGGCCAATCAAAATCCGTGATCATCGGAAATTCCATCGAAACTGTCAGTGATGTCATCAAAAATCAGCTGAAATCATCATTGAAATTTGTGGAAATGAAGTATGGGCATACGAAAGGTGGGTGTACGGTTTGTTCCGCACAAATCACATTTTAACCATTAACCACGCCCCGTATTCACCTGATATGGCACCATGCGACTTCTTCCTTTTCGGAAAAATGCATTTGCCTATGAAAGGAAAGCGTTATGCCGACGTAGAGGCCATTCAAAAGGCTTGCACCGGCGAACTGGTGGCCATACCGGCCAACTAGCTAAAACACTCGTGCGACATGCTTTTGGACCGCGCAAAAAGCTGTATTGAAGCAGGAGGAGACTATTTTTAATAAAACAAATTGATTTTGCCGAAAAAATTGTTCATATGTTCTGTTTTTTTTAAAGTCCTGGAAGTTTGGAACCCACCTTGTAATTAGACCCTTAAACCTATCAGAAAATAAAGCAGTGTTTTTGTTATCGCCGAATTTATTCAACAAAGATGTTCCATTCAATTTTGTGTGCGAAATAAAATTTCTGGTGCCGAAACGTTCAGAATGTTGGAAAAAGCATTAAGTGATAATTGTTTGTCGTGTTTTTGATTGGTACAAGTTATTCAAAGAGGGCTGTGAACGCGTCAACGATGAACTACGTCCAGGAAATGAAAGAATTGGTGTTTGAGAATCTCTGACACACAATCAGAGATCTTACTGGGTATAGCAAGTTTGCCACTATGTTTGTTACACCCAAAACGAAACGTCGGAGAACCATTAAATTATATATTTCACAGATCAATGTGAAGAGCTGAGTCTATTTACCCACGTTCATCTGTCTATTCGTACGTATAGACGTGAACTAGTATCTCAGTTTTTGAGATATCGCTCTTTTTTGCACACGTCCTCTTCTCATTAAGAAGCACTAATTTATTTTTTATGCAGGGTATTGTGGCTTCGGTGCAATCGAGGTTAACGTTTTTTCTTTACTTTAAGTCCATGTGTAGATTGATCGTTTTATTATTTTAAAAATCAAAATAAAATATGCTCATAATATTTACTTTGTCTTATGCACCTTATACGGCTTAACTGTGAATGATAAGTCAAAATAATATAGTAATTACTTTGATAGAACACGTAACGGTAGTTAACAGTTAATTTCAAATATGGAACGTTCTATAGTAAACCTAATGATGTTATTACGATTGACGGATATGCGTAAGAATTTTGTTATTCAGTTCGAATATCGAGAGTACTTAAATCACTTCCACTTTTTAACAAAATTTCTGAAAACATTTTTGTGAATTTATGGAATTCACTTTCAGGTATGCGTTAGAAACTACAATTTATATAACTTTAATAAAAAAAAATAATGTCTACATATACATATCTGTTAAGGGGGTAAGGTCAAATCATACGAAAAAAGCCATGTTTTTGTGATTTTTTTCCTGACGACACAGTTAAAATTTATTTATCCAACCAATGGTACATTGAAGTATGACATTCGAAAAATGTCTTATCAATTTTTTACAAAGAAATATTAAAAAATACGGCATTGCCAGCAATTGTTCGAACGGGTCTCAAAAAAATGTTGAATTGCGGTGCCCCCCATAACTTCAAAACTACTGCACCGATCCTTTTGAAATTTTAAACACAATTTCTGTACATATTTTACGAGGAATAATCTTAAGATATTGTACATTAATATAAAATAAAAAAAAAATGCAAAAAAAAAAAAAAACAAAACAAAAACACCTTACCCCCCTTAATGGGTGTACATTAATTAGCTTTGCGTAAGCCTCAGCACTCACCAATTTCCTTGGGCAATTTTGGATTTTGTTGAAACCACTCATACAATTCATCAATTTCAGCTTCTTCTGCCGCGTCAAATTTCATTTTGTTTGTTAATAACTGATTTTCAAAATTTAAAAAATATAATTTTCTGTAGTTAAGACGAACTGCTTAATCCTTATACTTTACATATGCAGTTATCATTTACTATATATCAAACAAAAATCCTTGATTTTGTAACTTTCAGTTCCGCGTAAATATTTTCACTTTCGTTCGCTGTATTGGAGAGCTGTGAAGTCAGTCTCCTACTGAGCTGGATTGCACAAGCTGCAAATTATTATTATTATTCGTTTGCGTTTATTTTCTATTTATCTTTTCGCTACTCGCTACTGATTTATAGTCGCCTGTATATGATTATAAATAAATGTGTGCAATTTCCATGTACCTACGCCGCCTTTCCGTTTTGTGCTTGCTTGTTGCGTTCCATGGTACAATTGTGGAATCAATGCTTGGCGCTTTACGAAAAAACGCTCGCGTTGTTCAGCTTGAGTTGCTGTGCGCGTAAAATTCGGTGCAACGGCCGTTATACAGCGCCAGTATTTCCTAAACTTTTGAGCTATAATTTTTTATGGTACATATAATATATTAAGCATATCGGTACAAATTCCTAAATAGTTTTAAGATTTTAGCAAAAAAAAAAGTAAAAAAGGTGTCTTAGAACATATGTTATTTTACCATTCGTTATTTTAGATTATCCTAATTTCACTCAAGTAGATGTACATAGATTGTTCAAAATAGATTTTTGTAGTGTCCCCCAGATAAATTCTGGGAAATATTTTTAAGAGTTATTCTCAGTCATGATAGTTTAGAATTTCGAACATAGCTCCCATTGTTAGGCGGAAACTATCGTTTTGAATCTCTACCAGAATTCTCTCTGATTATATTCAAAATTCCTTTCGACAGCACAGAATAATACTATATATTATACATATGTATATAATTATTATTCCACCAAAATAATAGATAATAAAATATGTATGTATGTATATATAAATAATATATACGTATATTTTACACTAAAAGCAGGATATTCTTCTGGTGAGGCTTCTTTAGTTTCTTAAATCTATTGTTCTTTTGGATTTTACTATACGGTTTTTGAGATATCAATACAAAATTTCTCACACATAATTTTCTCCTCATTTGTTTAAACCGTCGAAGTCGGACCACTAAAGCACATACAAAGCTGTCATACGTACTGATCGATTAAAATCAAGTCCATGTGTGGAAAACTTTTTTATTTGACAAGGTATCTTTACGAAATTTGGCATGCGTATTGTTCAAGATAACTGTATAATATACGAAGTAATTGTTCAGAACGTATCAATATAGCATATTGCAGACATACAAACAGGCCAACCAAAATCAAATTAATGTAAGAAAACCTGAACATGTGAAGGGTATATTATAGCTTCGGTGCAGCTGACGTTAACGAGCTAAATTAAATGCTTTTTCACGGATTTTAAGAAAATGTTTGAATTTTCTTGAAAATTAATGGGTTATTAAGAAAAATACGACATTTGTTTGGTTGTAGACTCTTTTTATACTCTTCCAATATGTTGTTGCAGAATATAGTAGTTTTGTTCACCTAACGGTTGTACGTATCACCGAAACCTAATCGAGATAGATATAGGGTTATATACTACTGTGCCCAAAAAATAAGGTGACATTGTATTCATTTTGAAAATTCTTTATTTATTCTTCCAAATCAATTTCATCCCCTTCAAAGTAATCCCCTTCCGATGCAATGCTCTTATGCCAACGGATTTTCCAATCTTCGAAACATTGGTTGAGTCACTTTCCGGGATGGCCTTCAGTTCCGTCTTCGCTGCGGCTTGAATCTCCTCTATCGTACGAAAACGGTGTCCCCGGAGCGGTATTTTGAGCTTGGTGAACAGACAGAAGTCGCACGGCGCCAGATCAGGTGAATACGGTGGTTGCAGAACGATATGGGTTGAGTTTTTGGCGAAATGATCACGAATTACGAGGGCAGTATGGCATGGTGCATTATCGTGGTGTAAAAACCAAGAATTGTCTTTCCACAATTCCGGCCTTTTTAGGCGGATAGCGTTACGCAAACGACGCATAACGTTCAAATAATATTCCTTGTTGACTGTTTGACCGGTTGGAAGGAATTCATAATGCACAACACCACGATAATCGAAGAAAACAGTCAACATGACCTTGATTTTTGAGTGACTTTGGCGAGATTTTTTTAGTCTCGGCTTTTTTTTTTGGAACGATATTCGCTCGATTGATCGGTTGTTTCGGGGTCGTAAGCATAGATTCAATGTTTTCGGTACCAGTCGAGATTTGATGCGCTTGAGGCTCAAAACATCATTCAAAATGGTATTGGATGAGCCTTTCGATATTCCAATTTCATCAGCAAGGTCTCTAATTGTTAATCGACGGGTTTTCAACACCAAATCTTTGATTTGTTGAACGTGAGCTTCGTCGGTTGAGGTTGATGGTCGCCCTGGACGCTCTTCGTCTTCGACACGTTTACGGCCGGCTTGGAACTCACTATATAGTACCACTTCTAAAAACTTTTTTAGACATAGCCTCATCACCAAAGGCTTTCTGCACCATCCTAAACGTATCCGCAGCAGAAAATTGATTCCGTAAACAAAATTTAATGCAAATTCTTTGTTCAACAAATTTCGACATCGCAAGAAATGAAAAACTCACTCTTAGCAGCTCACAAAACGACACGTATCTCAAACACTAATGGATATTTTGACATGAAATTTGACATAAATGTGACTGACAGTACTACCAACCTAAAAAAAAAATAATTCTCCAAATCCTTCGACGCGCGCAGTTTAAATTCAAATGTCACCTTATTTTTTGGGCACAGTAGTATGTATAGGTACATACAAACTGATCCATTAAAGTTAAGTTATTTTATAGAAATTATAGAAACTTAATAATTTGACAAACTATTTGGACGGAATGTGGAAAAAATTTCAATTCGAATCAGACCACAATAGCAAAAACTTAGGTGTCATTCAAACTGACTAATAACGTTAATGTTGGGTAGAAAGATGTAGCAAAATTTCTTTTGGATGGAAACCGTTGTTATACAAATAGTCGGTATAAGAAACTCATCTGTGAAGACTGCACAGAAGCTAAAATTTTTTCAAAACATCATTTAAAATTTTTATTTATATACGTAAACAGAGTACATATTATGTTATATATTGTGATATTTATTATACATACTAGAAGACTTAGACCACGCCTTGCCTTGACTGAGGTGTAGGGTGGGTCATCTAACGTTTTAAATTTGAATTATCTATATTTCGACATTGGAAACGTCAAATACCATTCGGAAAGTGACAGATATTCAGTAAAAAGTCTAAAACTTACGAAATGGGTCGCTATTCACTAGAAGAAAACTGGGAAATATTGAAAACTTTTTTCAAAAGTTCTTTTGACCGAGGATGGTCAATTTTACCGAAAAATCATCTTTTCGGACGAGGCTCTTTTCCACCTCGATGGTTACGTTAACAAGCAGAATTGTGGCATTTGGGGCAAAGAAGATCCGCACGTAATCGTCGAGAAGCCAATGCACCCAGCACGAATCACTGTATGGTGCGGATTTTGGTCTGGTGGAATCATCGGCCCATTTTTCTTCGAAAATGAAGAAGGAACCGCCGTAACCATCAATGGTGAGCGATATCGCGCAATGTTAACCGAATTTTTCTTCAAGTAAATTGAAGAGGAAGACTTGGACAACAGTTGGTTCCAGCAAGACGGCGCTACGTGCCATACAGCAAACGCTACACTCAATCTTTTACGCCCTAACTTCGAATTTAAAATTTTTTTTTCTAGTAAGCGGTTTAATAGACAATGGAGCAGACGTTCCATTGCTCGACCACGAAGAAGTTCGAATAGCAACGATTGGAATTTAAGTGTGCTCTGCCCCATCCACAAAAAGGCAGACCCCACAATCTGCGCCAACTACCGCTAAATCTTGGAAAAGACCTGTGAAAAGAGAATCGACAAACACCACCTTTTCGTCGATTTTAAAGCTACTTTTGACACCACGAAAAGGAGCTTTATGTCACGATGTCTGAAGTTGGTATCTCCGCAAAACTAATACGGCTGTGTAAGCTGACGTTGAGCAATATCAAAAGCTCCGTCAGGATAGGCGACTCCCTATCGTGCGACTTCTTCAATCTGTTGCTGGAGAAAATAATTCGAGCTGGAGAACTTAATCGAGCAGATACAATCTTTTATAACATGATCTAAAACTAATCGAGGCAGATATAGGTTTATATATAAACATGATTAGGATTGCGGAAAAAATTGAAATCCGGTTGACTGTCTGTATGTCCGTCCGTCCGTGCAAACTGTACCTTGAGTAAAAATTGGGATATCTCGATGAAACTTGGTAAGTGGGTTTTTTAGTACAAAAAAAAAATCGAGTTCGTAGATGGGCGTAATCGGACCACTGCCACGGCCACAAATCGACATTAACCGAAAACACATAAAGTACCACAACAAGATATAAAACTGTAATTTGGTACAGAGGACCGCAGTAGCAAGGGCCACCTGGGGGAAACATTTTTTTAAAAAGGGGGTGTGGCCCCACCCTCTAACAACTTTAAAGCTACTAAAGCTACAACAACCAAATTTGCTGAGTGCGAATCTTATATCAACATTTACCGACATTTATCTACTGTTAACTACTAAAAGCGCGATAAATCAATCAATAATTAAATACGCCAGAGACATTAATTTTTACTACCGAGGTATGAAAGAGCTTTACAAGAGCCGGTGTGAAAATTTGATGATGGGCGTGGCACCGCCCTCTTTTTGGTGATATCCCATATCTCGAGACCCGTCCAACCGATTTCGACATTATTATGTCACTTTGTGAAAATTAACGAAATTGGTTAATAACAACGCCTACTTTCCATATAGCGCAATTTTAAGTTCCACTTGTTTCGTTCAGTTTCCAATACACAAATCAAGAAGCAATTAATATAACGGGATAAAACTTTGCACGAATAATGTTTTTAGTGTGTGCCACCTTATGACCATAAGTTGTTTAAATCCAATAGAGCCCCTAGTTGACCTACTATAGTTGACTTCTGATCGAAAATGTCGGCCAATGTGTGATATGTATAACTGAAATTAATGGATAATTCTTATCTGTATGTCAAAAATGGGTTGAATTGGACAAATAGTTCCCTTAGCCCCCGTATACTTAACATAAAGATTTTCGAAATTCGGTGTGACTTTGTACCGCATATATCGGCCAATATGTGAGTTATCCGAATAAAAATAAGAGAGCGTGTTTTATTCATAACAGTGTATCTTTGTGTCTAAAATAGATAAATTGAGTGAAAACTTGGCCTAGCCGCTTTATTACTAATAGCACGATTTTCGAAAACCTTAAAGTATTTCCCTGGCTATGATTCTTGCAAGTTGCAAGAGTATAAAATGTTTGGTTGCACTCGAACTTAGCCCTTCCTTACTTGTTTAATATAATTTAAGCTGACGCGAATTAAAATATATTAATACAGCTAAAATTCCTTCTTTATTTATTTTATTTATTTATTTGATTTTTAACACATGCTTTTCATTTAATTGATTTTTAGCATATTCTTTTTATGTAAAGTATAATTTTTAATACACATAAGTAAACTATCCTATCTTTAAGTTGGATCAGTAGTTTAGGAGTTTAGCCCGGACAATCAATGTGACACTTAATTTATATATATATAGTAATATACATTGGTTATATTTGTACATACAACAGTAAAAAAAGTCCTTATACAATTTACTCTGCATACTCCCATATAAATTTACCTAAACATTTCCATTTTTACAACATATCACATCAAATGGCTACAAATCGGAAAACACTCTTCAAAGAGTTTTAGATAATAATGATTTTGTGGATTTGAAAATTTTCAAAACAAATACCAACGTCGCGAGTTCTGTACTGGATCCATTTTCCAATGCCTTTCATCCATTAGGTAGTCTCTGTAAGACGATTAACAAATAAATAGTGAATTGACGTTTGAAGCTTATTAATAATTAACAGCTTGCCTTTTAACTTTCAATTTATCTGTCCATATTTTCTTCAGATCCGTTATATCACCGGCATTGCCGCCATATTCGTTCGGTAACATATGACGTGGCACTTTTTCATACAAACTGTCCATGCCTTCAGTGTGAAAATGTATCTGTTGGTTAAAGCATAGTTTCTATATAAAAATTTAAAAAGAAGTGCAGACTGCGTTTTCGCAGAACCCAGTTTCGGATCAACATAAGAGAGAAATTGTGTGCAATAGTGGTGCAGAACTATGCAGAACTTTTTAAGCCACTAAGTGTGTTTCTCGTACGATAAAAATTCTTCCAAAAAACATCAGTGGTTAGGAGACGTTTTGAACATAAGAAACCCTTCGATGAAATCCCCATCCCCAAATCACCATAGAAAGGAAAATTTGGTTAAGATTCTATCAAAAGTGTTAATCGACAATATCATGAAATACAAAAATTTAATTTCCACACCTGAAACATATTGTTGGAAAATATGAACACAGTGCGAAGACAATATTTTGGAAGAATATTGACCGATATTTTTTGAATGGAGAATTGGTTGCGCAAAGATTACATACATATGAGCTGAATCGGAAAAATATTTTGTAATGAATGTGATTTCTTGTAAAGAGGAGGGCCACGGTCATTGTTAAATATTTAAATAGAACGAAATAAGGGCAAGCGGTTTTTGCGTGTTTAAGCAATTAAGGGGTTATACGAGTATACAGTTAGAATTTTCAAAACATTGAATTTTTTATTATTTTTTTAATATGCATATATTTAAGAATACACACAGAAAATTTCATATCGTTTTGGTGAATATTTTCGAAGTTACATGCAAATTTGAAAAGGCGTTCCAGAGCGCTTGGAAGTGCATTCCAAACTTTAAACGAATTTTTTTCAAAATAGTGTTTTCAAAGATGGTAACACGCGCTTCTTAAATATAACTTTTCGTAATTAATCGAAAACTTTTTCTCACCTATATATATTTTTATAAACAATTTAAGGCCGAAATGTTAGTCAATAATCTTCTTTTTGAGAAACCGCCATTTTGTAAAAAAAAAAAAATATTTACTATATTTAACATTACTTTAAGGAAATTTTTTTGGCTTTTTAATTTCAGATAATCCAGTTTAGAGATATAGTGTCATCGTAAAACGTCTTTTTTTAAAGGAGCTCCCGAAGATACTAAGTCCTAAAATATAGTTGAAAGATACCATAATATGTGTACAAATATTTGAATTTTTCTCAATTTTCGCACTGTGGTATGTAATGGTCATACGAAATATTCTCACAGACTTTAGCTGGCATAGGTCTGTACATATAGTATATTTAACTTATTATAGAGGGATTATATCCAATTTTGAAAACATTTCCAAACTACAAATGTTCTTGGTGTTACAAATAACCGTTAGGTACATTATTAGCGAGTGTAAAAATTAGAAAATCCTATTTAGTCGGATAATGCAAATATTATATAATTACCATTTTAAAGACATCCTCGTGAATGAAAGGCTTTACAATAGACACCATTTTGTTTAAAAATGGCGGACAATTTATGATATGCATTGCGCGTAAACGTACTGGATACGCCTCTTGAAGAAAATTCATATACATACGCAATGTCGTAAAAGAAATGCGCGCCATGTGCGATAAAGTGTAATCACCTATATCACATATCTGTACTTCACCATTTGATATTGAATCATCTTGCAGCGAGTCATCTTCGAGTTCACTTGTTTCCTCCGTCTGAGTATCATCTTTCGATTTCTCTGTCTTTTGTGTTTGCGGTTTCTCGATGTCGAGCTCAGAATAACGACAGTCAGCTAGCAAAAAAAAGGCTTTACACTCGATGGTGCTATTTAACTAAAATTAAATTAGTTAGAGTTAAAGTAATATACGAAGTATAAATCTACATTTTTGATACCTTTTTCGGATCTTTATCTGATAGCCTAAACAATAATAACTTATAACCTTCTGGTGTCAGTCCCGGTAGTGGTACCATTTCCCTGTAAAGAGCACGGAATATACATAGGTAGTTAATTTTTTAACAAATAATTAAAGAAAGAAAACAATTTTTATTACTAAAGCGAGAATGTCGGATTTCAAAGATTTGCAAGAATTCAATTATTCGAGGAAACATATTAAATTGTCGTAGTAATCGTAAACATTGTCTTGAGATCATAAAGCCACTCCTACAACTGGAGTTTTTATATAACCTCGTGTCTCTACAACTATGAAAAGGTGAATTTGAACCATTTCTCACGAGCGAGAAGGATATTCACGTGAATTCAAATCATTAGTAGCAAATCACAAGAATATAATGATACCCTAGTCTCTTCCCATTCTACTGAAACTGAAGTATCTTTGCAAGCTCAATATTCTTAGGTTTTTTGACGATGATTATGCTGCGGACTGCCACCAAACTAGCACTCGTAAAACCCGGGTGTATCGCCAGTAAGTTCAAGGCTATACACATTGACCTGCTGCTCTCCGTATTCGATGCTCATTTTATCTACATATTTATCAAATTGTGCCACTCCAAATGCTACTATGAATTACCATTTTGAGAACTAGGTCGTTTATAAAAGGCTAAAACATCTCTGCCGAATTGCTATTTGAGCACTTAATGAAAGACCCTTAATTTTGAATTTAATTTTGTAGGATTGGGTCACTATGTACTTAGTCCCATGGCTGAATTAAGATATTATCGCATGAGAAGAGGCGATCGTGTAGTACGTTATCTTGGAAACTGTCACTGCATTGTCAAAATTTAGCTTGTTCGCAGTTATAGTTTTGTTTTGACCACATCTAAAGCGGTCATCTCCGTGGTAAGAGAGCAATATCGACCGAAAAAGAATTTGTTTTTAGAAAGAGCTTGCCTATATCTACGGTTAATCTTCTCCGTTGATGGCGACCGATTAAAATTGATTTAACGAGTTTCAATGTATTCGCTTTTCAGCTTTGAAGAACTATGCCCAAGTGTCACGAAAATACCACAATGTTAATTACTTATTGACCCTCATCATTCATTGGACAAAAATTTACTTACACCACATCTCGTATGGCTTTGACAGCTTCATCGTCGGGGTCACGGTGAAGAAATATATGTTGGTTCTTATTTCGTATTGAAAAATTTAATTCAATAATTTTTTTGGTTTCCTCCACATTGTTGTACATACATTTAAGAAAGCGCCGTAAGAGAATGCGATCTATAATATAATAAAAAATATTGTAAATACATATGTGACTTAAAGCTGTTAACTAGTAAATAAAGAAGGATCTAAAGCTTATATTTGAGTTCCATTAAATTGAAAGCGAAAAAGTACAGAGTTGCTGGCTTAAATTATTCCCGCTTGGTTGAACCAATCGTTCAGTTACAGAAATGAAATAAACAAATAGATTTTTTTATATAATACTAAAAAATATTCCCTGGGCTTCTTGAAGGTGGATTTCATACAATAACCAATCATGTGGAGTAAAGTGAGACGGATGTTGGAAAAATCTGATATTAGTTATATGGGAGGTGGGTTAAGTTTTCGCCCAATTTTATTTATATGTATAAGTTATGACTGATGTGAATAAAACACGATCTCTCATTTTCGTTAAGATAAATCACACATTGGCCGATATATACGGCCACGAAAGTTGAAAATCTTATTTTAGGTATTAGAGGGCTCAGGGGTGTATTGACCATATTCAACCCATTTGTGATATACATAGGCACTATTGCGAGAAAAGTATTCCCACTGAATTTCAATTGCATATCCCATACTTTGACCGAATATTTTTGGCTGGAACAGATTTGGTTGGATTGAAGAAATTTTTCTTTTAAAAAAATGATTTTTATAATATTTCGGCTGGGTAAATTTGGTTGTTGTAGCTTTAGTGGTTTAGGAGATATGTACATTAAACTTATTAGAGACAGGGTCACGCCCACTTTTTCAAAAGTTATTGCCCACAGTTGCATCTTTCATTAAAAGTTTGCGGTTAATGCCGTTTTGTGGGCGTGGCAGTGGTTCGATTATGCCAATCTACGGACAGTAATTTTTATACTATCGAACACGCGTACCAAGTTCCATCAAGATATCTCATTTTTTACTCAAGTTACGCCTTGCACGGGCGGACGGAACTACAGACAGACAGTCACACGGATTTCAATTATTCTCGTGATACTGAGCATTTACATACTTATATACCATACATAGGTTGGAAAGTTTGACATTTTTTAGCATAACATCACTCAGCACGTTTTGTCATTTAATCGTGAATTGTTTTATTTACAGGGAATTAAAAAATTCATTTCGGCCAAAAAATGGAATTAACTCGTGAACATTTTAGTGCGATCATTTTTCACAACTTTCGACGTGGATTATCACGACAAGAGTGCATCGATGAACTAAAATCTTTGCATGGCTATGAAGCACCATCCTATAGCACTGTGAAAAACTATTACAACGAATTCAATCGTGGCCGACGCTCGCTCAAAGACGAATTCCGTGAAGGTCGTCCAAAAACAGCCGTTGTGCCAGAAAACATCGATGCCGTACGTGAACTGATAATGCAAGACCGTCATGTAACATACCTTCAGATAGAGGCGTGCCTATGCATTTCTCCCACCAGCATATGTGCATTCGATATTGCATGAACTCCTGACCGTAAAAAAGGTTTGTTCTCGTTGGATCCCGCACAATTTGACAATCGCTCAAAAAAGGCTCGTGCGGATTGGTGTAAAGAAATGCTGAAAAAATACGATCGCGGTGCTTCAAAAGACGTTTATAAGATCGGCACAGGTGACGAATCATGGATCTATGCGTATGAGCCCGAAACAAAACAGCAATCGACCGTGTGGGTCTTCCAAGACGAGCCAAATCCAACGAAAAAAAAAAACCATTTTCATTGATAAATATGCCAATTTTCATTATTAGGCCAGAAATATATATAGCAGCCCTCGTATTAATACAAAATTCCGTAAGAACATATTCAAAACGTAATTACGTATCATATTTAAGTGCTTGCTTATTCGTGCATTCCATCTAGAAATTGATAAAAAATCTCTCAATTATATATAGCATACATATGTATGTACACGATTATAATCATAACGACTTAATTTTTTGCATTTGTAAATGCTTCAACACACTCTTGATTATATCACATACAAACATACATATGTATGCGTACAATTTAAAATTATTTCGCCGCTTGATTACGTTTTGCGGTTTGCACTCAAGTTTTGCAGCCATGCATTCATGATTTGTTATGTTAAGTTTTGTTTTTGTTATCAAAATTTGTTTTGCTATTCAATGGTTGCAATCGATCAACTTTTCGATAACATTTCTGAGGTACGAATTGTGATTTGCTTCAAAATCGTCCTCCATCTCAGCGATTGTCGTTTTATTATCTTATAATTCAAATGGTTTTGCCATCGTTTACCATTGAGTTGCGATGCATTGCCTTAATGAAACACTTTCTTCTACTTCAAATCTGATCCATAACGTTTTATGAAAGCCGCTGTTGATGGAGTTTCTCTAACATAATCAGAAGTAACTATGAGTTAGTTAACTAGCATCTTTCCATGTTTCAGTTCATTTGCACCGATAAATGACAACCGCACTTGTTATTAATCGAGGGGAAAAATCCGGTTTTGAATTGATTGATATGCTTTACAAGTTACTTAATATCTCTTTTTTTTCAAAACACGAAAGCATGGATTGCTCAAAATGCCTACCTAGTACTATATATCTTACGACCTGTTATGCTATAGATGTAATACTTAGATATGTGCATTTCAAATATTTCATTATCATAATTTGTTGATAATTTGTTTTAAAACGGACGCAATATTACTTTTTACATTTCCTAATATTTGCATAACGATCTTTAACGTTCATTGCTTTATTTCCATATTTCATTCATGTTATTTTGACACACATACCAATTTCTTCCGGTAATTTTGGATTTTCTTTGAACCATTGTTCCAATTCATCCAATTTTTTATTCAGTTGCTGCCCAACCATATTTTATTTTACAAACACTCGCTATCGCTTTCTTTATATTTATAAACTTGGATTATATTTTTGATATTTGTTTACAGATTTACGCCGCGCTAAAAGCTTGCAGACAAACCACTTTCTCGGACTCTGTCACTTTTGCAACTGACCAGATAACGCTCACATTTGAATTCACAGCTGATTTTTACGCTGATTCCCAACTACCGTTCAAATTCACGATGCGGTTCGCTCAGCGGTGCGATTAAGCATACGATTGTATATACATTCATAAATTATAGGTAAGGAGAAATCATATTCGCATTAAACAACGTGGTATGAGTTACTTATACAGTCGCCGGCCTTATTATTGACATCACATGTAAAGTATGCACAAATATCTACATGTGTTGGTATATACATATATTAGAGTACTCTATGTAAAACTGGAAATTCCCTACGAGATTATAAGCTTTATAATTTAGGATTATGTTTTTTTATTAAGTCTGAAAAAACAAAAGGAAAAAATAAATTTGCCTCAAAATAGTCAAACTCCAATCGTTAGTATCTTCCAAACCGATAGGTTTACGAAAAAATCGTAAGACACCCTTTTGTGGAGCATTTAATTTCATACGAAATCTATGAAGCGAGATAGTTTTTCAGGCAGTTGGAAGCGAGATATGCATTTTTCTAACCGATAATGAGAAAAAAGAAAACCGTTAGATGCCGAACTTCCGTTACAACTCATACTTTTTAAGAGGTGTCTACCAAAACATTCGTTTTTTTTACCCACCCTAATGTATAAATAAGTATAAATAAAAAAATTCAAAAGATAGCTGTAATAGTATTGGCAAAGTGAAAACAGCTTTACTCAGCTTTTAACGAAAAACTACAGATGTTTTGAGAGGGAACCAGTTATCGTCGCTGTTTCGCTTAGTTAAAATTTTATTAATTTTTTTAATTTATGTATGTTTTTAAATTCATTATTTATGCTACAAATAAAATAAATAAAACTACATTGGAACTTCAAACAAAGAGTATTATTTATGTTTACACTCCTGCAATATGTTGTTTCACAGTATATTAGTTTTGGTCACCCAATGATTGTTCGTAACTCAATCGAGATACATAGATATGATGTTATACATAAAATGTTAGTATATAAATGAGGAAGATGCCGAGGTAAGTCGAAATCCGGGTGACTGATGATTTGTCCATGGATAATGTACTATACGAGGTGTGTTCAAAAAGTATCGCGAATCGTAACTGACAGTTTTCTTCGATTGCATGGGCGTGGTGCATCATGAGTTCTTGCCACAGGGAAGAACAGTCGATAAGGAATATTACCTGCAAGTTATGCGCAATTTGCGCGAAGCAATCCGCCAGAAACGCGGATTTGTGGAAGAACAAAAATTGGCTTTTGCACCACGATAACGCCCCTGCTCACACACATCGTTGCTTGTGCGCGACTTTTTGGACGAAAACAACACACTAATGATGCCGCAGCCACCGTATTCCCCAGATCTGGCCCCCTGTGACTTTTTCTTGTTCCTTAAACTGAGGAGGCCCATGAAAGGACGACGTTACGCTTCTCTTGACGAGATAAAGACGGCATCGAAGGAGGAGCTGAAGAAGATAAAAACAAATGATTTTTTGAAGTACTTCGAAGATTGGAAAAACCGTTGGCACAAGTGTATAATACCTCATGGGGATTACTTTGAAGGGGACAAAATAGATATTCATGAATAAATAAATATTTTTTGAAAAAACACAAAAATCGCGATACTTTTTGAACACACCTCGTATGTCTAGCCGTAAAGGAACAGTTTGTGTCGATTCTCTGTTATTTAAACGAGTATTAATTCGTCGATTGCTTAAAGGCGAATATTGAGGCTGCACAAAAAAAATTACGATTTTTATAATTCAAACATATTTTTTTAAATATGTATTGATATGAACTCAAATAAATATTCTTCATAGCCGATGAGAAAATATGTTTCGCTCAAATATTTCGACAGATAGATGCAATGTTCATCTTCGGGAGAAAGTATACACAGTCGCTGGCTCTGATTATATGGGACAGGACTGTAATGACAGCCATAAAACGATAGTGATTGTTGCAATAAATGTGTTTCAAGTACAATTCTATTAGATAAATATTAAAACACATAACCTGGAACTACAACCAAATAGATATTTGAGCAATAGATAAATCTATATGTAATATATTTTTCAAAAACTATAACTAATCTGCCGGTATATTTAATGACTAGTATGCATATAACATCTTCAATATAATTTCAATTATAACATTATTTCTATTTTTGACCTACATGGGCTGAAAAATAAAAAATCTCTTAAACTTCTTTCGGGTACTAACCCTAACTAGAGTACTGTCAAAGTTTCCCGCTATTTCATTCTCAAGTTATTTTTCTAGTTAATGGAAATGTAGTGATTTCATGTTAAGGTAAAACAATGCTTCCGAAGGGCAAAATAGAAAAAAATATCACACGGAGCGAAATCTCATACCAAAAAATCTCATACAAAAAATTTCATACCAAAAATTTCCATGAATATCATTCTAATGAACTTACGCGAGATGTCGACCTTTTTAACCATCTCTCTAACACTTGTTTGACGATTTTCAAGCACTTTTTAATATTTTTGGTAGTTAAAGAGGTCGACAGTTGTCCAGAACGAGGAATGTCTTCAACGATGTATCGATTGTCATTGAAGACTTTCTAGCACATGTAGGTTTGTTTTTGATACAATTGAATCACCGTAAGCCTTTTCCAACGTTCGCAACGATTTCGCATACAAAATTTGGTTAGAATTACAAAATTTGAGACAAATTCTTTATTCGAGTAGACAAGCTCCTGTAAACAAACTAGTTGACAGATCGCGCTCATATCTGGCATAGCAATTACCTACTTAGCAAAATACATTTTTATACCCTGTACAGGGTATATTACAGACTCTGTCTGTCTGTCAGTTTTTAAAATATTGTTTTGAAATTTTGCAAACGTAATTTTCCCTTATAGAAGCTGCTTATTTGTCGGAACTGCCGATATCGGACCGCTATAACATATAGCTGCCATACAAACTGAACGATCGGAATCAAGTTTTTGTATGGAAAACTTTGACATTTGACAATGTATCTTCACAAAAGTTGGCTCAGATTATTTTCTAAAGCAACAATGTAATCCCCGATCGGAATCAAATGCTTGCATGGGGAACTTCCTCTTTTGACGATATATCTTCATGAAGTTTGGTATGAGTTATTTCATATAGAAATAATGTAATCTCCGAAGAAATTGTTCAGATCGGCTAATTATAGCATATAGCTGCCATAAAAACCGAACGATCGGAATCAAGGGCTTCTTGGAAAACTTTCGCATTTGATGTGGTATCGAAATTTGACATGGATTACTACTTAAGACAATAATCTCCGAAAAAATTGTTCAGATCGGATTACTATAGCAATAGCTTTCATATACAAACTGAATGTTTGGAGTCAAATGCTTGCATTGGAGACTTTTTTTTAGATTTATTTAAGCACATAGTTACTAAAAGAAATGCATCTGTGAAGGGTATATTAGCTTCGCTGCAGCCGAAGTTAACGTTTTTTCTTGCTTGAAATATCATTTAGCCGGGGAATTTAATTAGAATTTCCAGGTGCTTTTTTGTCCCAATATATGATGCGATAAATCTGTCCCAGCAGAATCATCGCTGAAGTCCTGGTTTGTGAATTTCTTCGTAACAGCATCAGTAAAAATTGTTTGTAAATGTGCATTAGAGCAGGTCGATTTACAGGGAGCCGAAAAAACGGAAAAATGCGGAAAATCTCTTACGGATCATTCTGAAAAGCTTTGCTTAAGAGACTATGAGTCTAAGGTGGTTTCAAGTCAGGGATTTTTGATGTAAAGCTTTGTAGGAATCAGAAAACCGATTGTGTGGTGAATGGTCCCAAAACGAGAAGGCAAAAAACATTATTTTAAAGGTGAAATGACCAGTCTTCAGTTTTTACTGCTCTCCGCAAGATATTAAATTTAAGTTATATTATTATTCATAAATCCAAAAATATACTATGCGACTTAATCAATTTCATGTTTCATGCACTTTATGCTGCCTATATATAAATGTCTATAATCGAAACTGATATTGCTTTTAAGTTATAAACTAACTAGTTTAAATTTAAAATATAATTTACGCAGCATTGTACAAGCTTTAAGAGGGTGTTATAAGAATGTGAGAAATTTTTTGGCTTAAATCAGTCAAGTGGTTTGTGAGATATGTACATATATTATTGCGGTAGCATTACGTAGTAAAATTTTCTAACGAATGCAAGTGTGAGCCTATTATATCAACCTTACCATTGAATTCTAAGTTTCTGGCATTCTTAAGCGAGTTACATATGTCATGTTAGCAATTTTGAATAATATGTAATATGTATGAGTGATAATAGTTGTTAAACGAAATGCATCAGCGGCAAATAATTTTCTAGTTTCGATGACAAAAATTGGCCAAAAAAGTTTATTAAGAAGTTGACTTTCTTGATTTTTCCTTTCGGCATATAGACAGTTAAAGTCATCGCATCTTTAGCAGATTTTTTGAATATGGAATATGAGTAGTGGTCGTATGGAGATATATCGTTATTTTGCTTTGACGTTTCTCTAAATTTATCAAGCAAATCGATTATTGCGAAGCGTATCGAAATAGGGCCTCCTTGCTTTTGAAATAATCTTGCCAAAAAATAATGAGGGAGTCGAATTTGGAAATCTCGATGATCAATCAATATCAGCTCTTTTCATATCAGACAAATCTGGAAACCTCGATGATCAGTCAATGTCACATCTTTTGATATCAGATGACTAGGCTTCGGAGGTGCCAAAAAAAAAGTTCCCCAACTGCTGACATGATTCCGGCCGAATGAGTAGCTGAAACATGAAAATTCAAAAAGTTTATTAAACTTAAAGCTATTTCCTATACACTGACCTACGATCTTTGAAAAATATCAGAAATTAACAAAATGACGTAATTTTGAAAAAAAAAAATCGTTTTTTAATGCCAAATTAACAATTTTAAACCAATCAAAAATATCGTAGGTCATTATCTAGTAAATGTATTCAACAATACACAATTTTAATTTCAAGTCGATTGGTTAATTTTTCGTTGAGTTATGATGTAAGCAATTTTGAAAATTTCGTTTCGATGAAAACGCGTTTAATGTTTAACTCATACAGTTATGGGCAATAAAATAGAATCATCCGTTGCACTATTTTTCCATTCTCAAAAAAATTATGAATTTGATTTAAATTGAACTAAGTTATATTTTTATTATGTACTTCATATCAAGTGCTACTGGTAGCAGTAAAAAATATAGGAAAAAACAATTCATAAATGTTACAAAAACTAAGGTAAAGAATATATTTCAAAAATTCGATGGACAAAAAATAGAATCAAAATCTTTTACATTAAAAAAAATATTTTTTAGGAGAACTAATAGAAAAATTGGTGGTACATTGTAGTGTATTCTTAATCGTGTAATACCGATGCACATCTTGTAGGCATCGACCTAATTAGGCTACCGAAAGTGTTCTGTGGAACAGAATACCAGACCTTTGTACCTTCTCTCAAAATTCTGTCTTATTTTGCGGTTTAAGGGGTGCAATATTTTCCTTAACAATTTTCCGTAAGTTTTTGATGAGATTCAGATCTGCTGATTACTCTGGCCAAGCCACAACGCTAGCACCATGATCTGAAAACCATATTTTGCAAGGCCCGAAGTATGTTCCGGGTCGCTCTCTTGTTGGAATTGCAAAATGCAAGGTGAATTCCATTCAGCATTTGGGAGTATGACCTTATCTAAAACCTTAACGTACGAGGTGTGTTCAAAAAGTATCGCGAAAGTTTTGCTGACAGTTTTCTTCGATTGCAGGGACGTGGTGCATCATGAGTTCTTGCCACGGTCAATAAGGAATATTACCTACAAGTTATGCGCAATTTGCGCGAAGCAATCCGCCAGAAAAGTGGATTTGTGGAAGAACAAAAATTGGCTTTTGCACCACGATAACACCCCTGCTCACACACATCGTTGCTTGGGCGCGACTTTTTGGCCAAAAACAACACACTGATGATGCCGCAGCCACTGTATTCCCGAGATCTGGCCCCCTGTGACTTTTTCTTGTTCCCTAAACTGAAGAAGCCCATGAAAGGACGACGTTACGCTTCTCTTGACGAGATATAGACGGCATCGAAGGAGGAGCTGAAGAAGATAAAAAAAATGATTTTTTGAAGTGCTTCGAAGATTGGAAAAACCGTTGGCACAAGTGCATAATATCTCATGGGGATTACTTTGAAGGGGACAAAATAGATATTCAAGAATAAACAAATAATTTTTGAAAAAACACAAAATTCGCGATACTTTTTGAACATACCTCGTATATACGGCGGTCTATATTTTCTAGTATCCAAAATATAGGTCCCGGAACACAATATGAGAAACAATACTACCTGGTCGTGTAGCGGACGCACATTTCTTTGTTTTTCGGACGTCAGACTCACGCGAAAATATCATTTCCTATCATATTAATTTTACTTTGAGACCATAAAATATCAAACCATTTTTTGAATACGATTGCATCTATGCCATTTTCTCAGCATTGACACCTTTCGGGACCATGTGCTAAAAGAATTTTTCTCTACAAGTAGTCTTCTTACTGTTCTTGAAGAAATTTTTGCACATAATTCTTATTGAATGGCTGCAGAGGCCTTAAACGGTACGCGCATCGACAATCATGCAATATTTCGAACGACTTCTGCAGTCATTTTTTTGTGGTCGGCCTATTTTTTCAACCTTTTACGGAAATTTTAGGGCATCAAACAAAAATGTTTGAGACATGTTTCATATGTTTACAATCCTCCTTTACGCGTGACCCATTCCTTGCAAATTTTAGACGCACAATTTTCCTCTTCTAAACAATGTTTTGCTCGACCCATTTGTTTTAATAAATTCACAATTGATACAGTTATTCACTCCACAGATCTAATTAAGTTAACATAACTATTTTTTACGCTTTTTAAATTCAACATTTTTCATTTATGAAACTATTTCGCTATTGATTCTATTATTTTGTCACTAAGCACGAGGCACTGTATTTACACTTTTTAAATTACAGTTAACTATAAAAGTCGGCAATCCTATCTTTTCCTCTTTTTTAAAAGTACATATTATTGCATTTGTTATTATGCAGAAAAGTTAGTACATAGATGAAAAATTTCAAAAAAATTATGCCATTGTTTCCAAGCAACACCTTTGATTCTATGTATTTTATTGTCCGTAACTGTATATGATTATACCTGTGAGCGGGCGCTCTTTAGAACGCTGCCATCCAAAAACTATTCAAAATACGACCTTGCCGATTTCACAGAATAATTTTGAAAAAAAAAAAAAATTTGTTTGTTTTTTTGAAAGTGTCACACAGTAATAGCCCCTTAAAGTCATGTAAAGTAGTTTACTGAATCTTGCTCAAATACGCAAGTTTTGGTTATTGTATACGGTTATTTTTTATGTAAAGGCTCTCAATTTCTCTATGTATACTCGAATTTGTGGTTAGAATTGAATAGTTTAGTAAATGTCAATGTTATTCGCTTTTTATATACATAAATTATACTATACATATTACTATATTAAAGTTCTTCCTTATATTAGGTTGTCAAAAAAGTCTTGCGGTATTTTCGCTAGTTGGCGCTGAAAGCGCGTAGTTCTAGTTTTTGCTATACCTTTTTGGAAAGCTCATTTCACGCGCTAACACGTGCTTGATTGATTGTCGTTTCTTTTACGTCGTTCGTGAGTTATAGCGTCGCAAACATGGAGCAAAATAAAGAGAAAATACGGCATATTTTACAGTACTACTACGATAAAGGCAAAAATGCATCTCAAGCCGCCAATAAAATTTGTGCAGTTTATGGACCCGATACAGTTTCCATTTCCACCGCACAACGATGGTTTCAACGTTTTCGTTCTGGTGTAGAGGTGGTCGAAGATGCGCCACGCTCCGGAAGGCCTGTCGTCGAAAATTGCGATAAAATCGCTGAATTGGTCGAAAGAGACCGGTATAGTAATCATCAAACCGTTATAAACCATTTGAAGAAGCTTGGAGTCACTAAGAAGCTCGATGTATGGGTGCCACACGAATTGATTCAATAAAAATACCGCAAGACTTTTTTGACAACCCATTATAAGCCACTCTTATATGGGCCTTTCCATCAATTAGCGACATGGTTTGTTCATGGGATCAGAGTCCCATATTTTTGAACACTGATTCTCATGTATAATTTAACGAGGAATCGAATGGAAAAGTCAATTTTGAAAAATAGTTGGGAGAAAAACACAAAAAACCGGGTTTTTGGAAAAAAATGTTTTTTTTTGGATTTTTAAAATTTTTTTGGATTTTGAAAATATTTTTATCAGAAAGCTGAGATTTTTTTACATAAAATTGGATAACTTAAAAAATTTTTCACTCAATTTTGAGGTCGTTAAAAAATAAAAGAAAAAGTCATTTTTTTGTTTGATCTCAATTTGAAGTGCGCGCCAAAAAACAATGGAGCAACTTTGACCACTAAAAAGTTAATAGATATTCTTCTATTGGTCTATATTATGATATTCTAAAGTTTGGTCAAAATCGGAGAACCACGGGTACAAAACCATGTCGCCAATTGATGGAATGGCCCATATACAAAAATTGGAGCTCGACTTAAAAAAGAAACTCACGCTTATAATTGTTTTATGATTTTTATTTTTGATTTTAAATAGTCTATGCAAGTACATTGGTATATACTCATTACATAATATGTAAGAGTATGTTTTACAATTAGTCTCTAAGGAACAGTGGCGGTAGAACAGAATTTCACTAGCATTTATTAATTTAATAAAGACACGCTTTTGTGGCCTTTTTTCAAGTTACACTTATGCACTTACATACATGTACATATGTATGTATATAATGTGGTTTTGCTTCTATTCTATTGTATGCATGTACTTATGTACATATGTACATATGCACACGAGCGTAACGGACTATTAAATTACCTGCATATACATACATATATAAGTACTTAGTGTTTATAAAATTCCTACACATATTTTTGTATGTAATTGTAAATACATTTACACCAATACGCGCACGTTCTTACGCAATTACGTATTTCTTATGGGTAACTGCTTATAACCTTATTTACTAGTTAAACTTATTTGTTTGTTATAATTTTTGCACAAAATGTTAACATTGCCATTAGACTTTTTGAATATTCTTAAAATAACTTTTTATTTATTGGAATAACATTTACAATTATTGTGCTATTTTGGTGTACACGTGTAATCGTTTGGGCAAGTGTACAAAAATTATGCTAATATCTTTAGTCTTATATATCTATAAATGTATGTATATTACTGTAATCCGTGTAAAGTGTGTGTATTAAAATCTTTATTTCATTTCACCAACTGGCTCTTTTATTTATAAATGTATTCATACATATCTCTTTAATTTGCATTTTTATTTTTGTAAATTTGTCTGAATATAAGAATCGAAAACCCACAGATTAAGACAAAGAAAATGGTTATAAACGAAATGCAGGCACAAAATGTAGAATCTTCTCTAACATATTTGTATTCAAAACTTTACACAAAGAACTTTTTCTTTACTGTCGTGTAAATTGAGATCAAACTCACTCAGAGAAATATACACCTAATTCTTTTTTCCTCAGAAAACCGTATAAAAAGAAACCGTGTTAAAAAAGAGACGCTTCCTATGGAGGATACATTCGATACGTACGATGTCATCTGAAAATCGTGTAAGATGAAATAAAGAACTATATTTACTTCGAAAAATCGTGTAAAAAATGTTGAAAACTATAAAATTTCAGATATGCATACAAATTGTATATTCATTTGGCATTTTATTGAGCTTTAAAACTTAAAATACAAAATTCATACAGGTGAATAATTGGTAGAGCAAGCAAAAAACAAGAGAAATCTGTTAATTCAGAATTAAAAACAGAAAAATTAAAATAGAAATAAAGAAAAAATAATATAATAATAATAATAATATAAATATCATGTGAACAAAATGTTTAGGTAAGAGTCATCGAATAAGGGCATTTCCCAGTTACTACTACGTACAGTGAATCAAAAAAGTTTTGGCACACCTCAGTTTTTCCACTTAGCTTCAATATAACTTTTAATTAACTGAACATACCAAACAAAAAAATTAATGTTTTTTTTAATACATATATACAGAAATTAAAAATAAAAAATTCATACAAATTATTTAGAAAATAATTAAAAAGAGTCATATTCATATCAAAAAAGTATTGGCACAAAATATAAAAATGGTAACACAAAAGATGAAGAAAAACAAATTGAAAATGTTTAATATTTTGTTGCACCTCACTTGGCTTTAATAATCGCTTGCAAGCGCCTTTGCATACTTGCGACCAAATGGAAAGTCTCCCGACTGGTAATATTGGCCCATTCTTCCTTCAGAGCATTTTTAAGGGATTTTTTCGAAGTTATTTGGTGCTTGCGAATTTGTTTTTTCAAGCAAATGCCAAATATGCTCAATGGGATTGAGATCAGGCGATCAGAAGTGTGTTTGGGATCATTGTCTTGCTGGAACTGCCATTTCTCTCCATTTAAGCCTAATTTAGTTACGCTCGGAAGCAAATTGTTTCTCAAAAGGCTTAAATAAACAAGCTTATCCATTTTTTCGTCTATAAAAACCAGATTCCCAACTCCACTTGCCGCTATACACCCTCACACCATTACGTTTCCGCCGCCATGCTTGATTGTTTTTAAGATGTTATTTTTTTGGAACTCCATGTTGGGCTTTCGCCATATTTTTTGAGACCCATTCGATCCAAATAAATTGTATTCGGATTCATCGCTAAAAATCACGTTTTTCCAAAAAATTTCAGGTTGGTGTAGGTGAGCTTTAGCGAAATCCAACCTCTTTTTTTTTATTAGCTATTGAAATGTGAGGTACAGGGTATTTCGGACTAAACGTTTCGGCAAAAGAGAAATATGCAAAAAACTTAATGTGTGCCAATACTTTTTTGATGTATTTTTCGCTGTTTCTGGCTTCTTTTCTAGATTTGGAGGGATTGGGGGGTGAACGTAACGGTATATTTTCGCTTGCATTTTTTTTGTTTCTACCAGTTACACTATGTACAAAACTGATTGAATGAGATTATTTTTTGTTGCTTTTTAACTATTTTTCTTTAGAAAATCAAAATGTGCCAAAATTTTTTTGATTCACTGTATGTTCATTTCAGCAATGTTGCCAAGTGTGGTAAAAACAAACATAATTACCAGACGGTTATTTTAAAACCGTACAAGATTAAAAAATTTTTACAAAAAAACGTGTAATTTTAAATCTGTGTAAAAAGAAACCGTGTAAAAATAGAGTTGGGTATATGTAGTATATCGTCACTTCTAATGCAAAATAACGAATCATCCAAAAATTGCATTTACGAAAACCCGTCATATTACATAGTATATGTATCAACATACATATGTATATAAAAAAATTGAAACTGCAGTTATAACTAAAACATTAATTTTATTGCAATGTGAATTGTACTGGTTAAAGCCAAGTAAAAAGGCAAGTTTAGATATTTCTTAAAAATATGTTTACAAAAAATTCAAAAATTTAATGAACATAAATGCTTTTGTAACGGGTGATCCAAGTAGAGGTTCTTTTTTCATACAGTTGGTTTTGACAGATCGTGTCAAGCTGCCACGTTATTTTTGTTCATTATTGTTTCACATTTCATCATGGAAAGACTTACGCCTTCAACTTTATTACGAAAATTCACGTTCTGTAAAGAATGGGTTTTGCGCGCTTCGCCCAACTTATGGTTAACATAATCGGCCTACTGAGCGTACTATATTATTATTCGACCGAATAGACTAAGTGCAACACGCAGTGCTAAAAACATGGCGGCCGTAGCTGAGAGTGTACACAAAGACCGTGGAGAATCGATTCAGCGTCGTCCGCACCAACTCAGACTGACGTATGGAACGAGATCTTAAATTGAAAGCGTCCAAAATAATGAAGTCGTTCGACCTTCCCAAGCGAAAGCTTCCGAGAAGATCCGACATTTTCAAGTAAAATTTTGTTTAGCGTTCAGGCCTATTTCTGGCTCAATGGGTATGTAAACAATCAAAATTTCCGTATTTGGGACAGAAACCTGAAGAGATTCAAGAGCTGCCATTTCATCCAGAAAAATAACGGTTGTTGTGTTTGTGAGCCGATGAGAATGTAAGCGTCAATGGCGACCGTATTTCTAGTCTAGTGCCGTTCCCACGACAGTCGGGTCTACGTAACCGGAACGGACCCGGGTTTTTATCCGGCCAAGGACTGTCAACTCGGCAGAATTCTGCTGCTACAACAACAACAACAACAACCCCGTTATCGTGCCATGATAACCAACTACTTGATGCCTGAAACTGAAGAGCTCAGCGACATTTGGTTTCTATAAGACGGCGCCACTTCCCACACACAAATATCAACGTATTTATTGACAGTGCAGATAATTTTAATTTTTAGCCGGTCGATTAGCCACCAAGATCGTGTGATGTCATACCGTTAGACTTTTTATTGTGGGGTGAAGTAAAGTCTAAAATATATGCGAACAATCCTGCTTCGATTCAAGCCTTGGAGCCAAACATCACCCTTGTCGTTGGCGAGGTAGCAGTCGAAATGCTCAAATGAGTCATCGATAATTGGACTCAACGGATGGACCATCTGAGATGTAGCCGCATCCAACATTTGAAAGAGTTAATTAAATTTGAAGTTTCTGTGTTTTTTTTTTAGTGTGGAACCTTGAAATGGATTGTTTAGAAGTACATCGCATTTTCATGTCTTTCATCATGTGACTTATCATCAAGCCGTAAACTCGTTTGTAACAAAGAAACCCCTCTTTGCTCATAGAGGCAGCGTACTGAGGTCCAAAATAAGAGCTATGAAATAATTCTTTAGCTGATAAATGATTATCTTTTTTAGCAGCTGAGAGAACTATTATTATTTCTTTGTCAGTTGATCAGTCTGAAGAATTTTCTAGGTCCAAGCAATTATGATCGTCAAACAGTTAGAAACGGCTGTAAATCGTAACCACACCACACAGTGTGGTAAAAATGAGTAAAATGAGAGTAGCAGTCGTATAATGAACGATCATTATTACTCTGGGGTTAACTGAGGAAACTGACTTACTTATACACATGTAAATATAAAATAATAATTCGGTGTTTTTTGTCAATTGGCGTTTTTACTATCCATTCTTTCATACAATTAAAAAAAATTACATACACTCATGCGTCCTTAAAGTGGATGTGAAGAAAGGTCACACCCTCGTCGTCACAATGACTCTTGATTAGTCCATTACATTTGGAATCGTATGAACCAACAAAAATAATCGATTTTTTCACTTATTAGAAATTATGACTTATTAGAAATATGACTTTATATATTTACAAAATACGCAAGCCGAATTTCAAGTAAGTCTGGTTAGAACTTGAGATATCGTAATGATCGCATGGAAAAAAGTAGTTTCGATAAAAATACATTTAAAGCTTCGTCGCCCAAAATGGACACGACACGGCTGTAACAACATGGAAAATAATCGGAATTTCGCCAAAACCTCGAATAATACAATATAGTACATTAATTATCGATATATAAAATTAGAAGATTTCAAATATACTACTGTGTCCAAAAATCAAAAAATGAGGTTACATTTGAATTTAAACTGCGCGCGTCGAAGAATTTGGAGAATTATTTTTTTTTAGGTTGGTAGTACTGTCAGTCACATTTATATCAAATTTCATGTCAAAATATTCATTAGTGTTTGAGATACGTGTCGTTAGCAAGTCACAACTAAAAGTGAGTTTTTCGTTTTTTGCGATGTCGAAATTTGTTGAGCAAAGAATTTGCATTAAATTTTGTTTACGGAATCAATTTTCTGCTGCGGATACGTTGAGGATGGTGCAGAAAGCCTTTGGTGATGAAGCTATGTCTAAAAAAATGTTTACAAGTGGTACAAGTATAGTGAGTTCCAAGCCGGCCGTGAACGTGTTGAAGACGAAGAGCGTCCAGGGCCATCAACCTCAACCGACGAAGCTCACGTTCAACAAATCAAAGATTTGGTGTTGAAAAACCGTCGATTAACAATTAGAGACCTTGCTGATGAAGTTGGCATATCAAAAGGCTCAGCCAATACCATTTTGGTGGATGTTTTGAGCCTCAAGCGCGTCAAATCTCGACTGGTACCGAATTTTTTGGAAAAAAGGCGTCGCGTTGAAGTGTGTGAAACGATGCTTTCCAACTACCAGGGTGTCATGAAATGCATTATAACTGACTTGGATCTATGCTTACGACCCCGAAACAACCGATCAATCGAGCGAATATCGTGCCAAAAGAGAGCCGAGACCAAAAAAATCGCGCCAAAATCGCTCAAAATCAAGGTCATGTTGACTGTTTTCTTCGATTATCGTGTTGTTGTGCATTATGAATTCCTTTCAACCGGTCAAACAGTCAACAAGGAATGTTATTTGAACGTTATGCGTCGTTTGCGTAACGCTATCCGCCTAAAAAAGCCGGAATTGTGGAAAGACAATTCTTGGTTTTTACACCACGATAATGCACCATCCCATAACGCCCTCGTAATTCGTGATCATTTCGCCAAAAACTCAACCAATATCGTTCCGCAACCACCGTATTCACCTGATCTGGCGCCGTGCGACTTCTGGCTATTCGCCAAGCTCAAAAGACCGCTCCGGGGACACCGTTTTTATACGATAGAGGAGATTCAAGCCGCAGCGAAGACGGAACTGAAGGCCATCCCGGAAAGTGACTACAACCAGTGTTTCGAAGATTAGAAAATCCGTTGGCATAAGTGCATTGCATCGGGAGGGGATTACTTTGAAGGGGATGAAATTGATTTGGAAGAATAAATAAAGAATTTTCAAAATAAATACAATGTCACTGTTTTTGGGCACAGTAGTATACCATACATATTTACAAAATACGCAAGCCGAATTTCAAGTAAATCGTCAGATTAGAACTTGAGATATCGTAATGATCGCATGGAAAAAGGAGTTATAATTCACAATCTAATGATCCGATAGCTGTCAATGCGCCTATTGAAGGTTAGAGCTAACTAAAAATCATAAGGATTTATTTTTAGTAGCGCCATCTATGTGTCAGACCGGACTTTTCAATTGACTTGTTATATATTAGGGTAATACCATGTTCAGACCGAAAATTTAAAGAGATTAGATTACATTTAATTACATTCACTAATCAGCCCATTCTCACTGCCGTTAGAAAGATCAAAAAACAGCTATTATTGTCATTCAAGAATTCACATCGCTTAATATTTATTAAAAGAAAAGATTGTCATATAGTATTTTGAAATAAAAGTCATCCTTTTTTAGATATTTTCCATATAATAGAAATAATGCGTGCATTTTTTCATTTGTTAAGTCGATTTTCAGGTGAAATTAGATTCATTGCTTTAAAAAAAAATTTGTTTGTTTACATTTTTTTCACTTTGTAGCGTCTAAATCAGCTGTGATAATGTAACAGATTTCCAATGCTGACAAGTAGATGGTGCGAAATCAGAGTTGCACAGAGAGATTTAGCGTGGATCAGTTTCAAATCATTTCAATGAAGTGATTTAAAACTGTCATTTTTGTATGGCGAAATCTTGATAAATTTATAAGATTAGTGGGATAAACAACTCAACAGCCGAAATCATGTGATTAAGTGTCGGTCTGAACATGGTATAAGGTTTTTTATCCCTTCTCAATAATTGTAAACTTTCAAGTTGAACGATATTTTCATTTCATTGTGGATTATCTAAATGGAATAACGTTTGAGGAAGATACGGAAAAAATTTAAAATGTGGAGTAGACGCAAATACATATACATATGTACATATGTATGAGTGCTGAGTACATAAGTATGTGTTTCAGTTATTAATACAGAATGCCTAAAATCATTGCGTGTAAACATGTTATTAAAAAGTGCTTATAGAAATAATTGTTTAATTACCTAATGTCATGTAATCGAATGAGTTTTATACTATTATTTTAAATTTATTAATTATTTCTTCGGTTGGATGTGCTTTAATTTACTGGATCCATTTAGTTATTTGTTTTATTCAACATTTGATGACATTTATAATATTTAGTTTATAATTTTAATTTTTTAATAACACCTTAGTGCAACTTTGAGATATCTTAGTATTGGTTTTTATGTTAAATACATTAATTACAGTAAAGCTACCATAGCTCCTACAATTTATATAATCTTAATTATTCCTTTTTTGTTTAATATTTGTTTAATATTTTATTTTTATAACGTTTTTTTACGATTGTTTAGTTAATCTCAACATAGATATGTCGTTGTTATCATGCCAAAATTAATAATGATTTAAAAGATTTAGGTATATAGCGTTTTAATTGACAGCATGCCTATTAGGAGTATATGTTAGAAGGCTGACTTTTCGGGAACTTATAAAGTATCAGAACTTAGCTGTTTATCCTAAAGGGTAGTTTCCAGCTCTCAAGAAATGTAAAAACTTCATATAAAAAAACGCTTAAGAAATGGTCAAGAAATTTTCCTGCGGTAAATTTTCTTGTGTCAATATGCAGCTCTGAAGAAATCTAGTACGAATTTTTAGTATGTTTTCTCAATAAAATGCGAATATGGCCACGCTGCTTTTGCGAAGAAACATGAAATCAACAATTGTTTCTTGAAGGAAATTCAAAGTAAGTAAAGTTTATCCTAAATTAGTTAAAATCATTGTTTTAAAGTACAGTTCATTTTGAAATGTTGTAAAAACTTACCAATCATCAACCACATTTCTCAAATAGCAAAGAAAATATTAATATACTTGCACACATAAGTATATTTTCATCGTTTATTTTCTTTTGTCTAATGTGCATCATTCACAATGTGTAACCTGCTGTCAAAATTACTTGACTACAGCTCAAGAAATAAGGAATTTTTTTCTTGAGCATTTACTTAAGAGCTGGAAACTAACCTTAAAAGAAATATTTCTTCGTCGATTTTATGGATATCTACCAATGGCGTGAAAAGTACCGTAGTAAAAAGTGACTGAAAAAATTGAAAAATATTAAAAAACAAAACTTTTTGTCTTAAGGTTATGCACAAGCATTTCCACGGATTTTTCGTTTTCCGAATCATTCTCTGAATGTCTATCCCTTTGTCTGACTGTGCAAGCGATAACTTCGAGAAAAAATTTAAAAATCTGAAAAAATCGTGGTTCATGTAGTTTTTAGCACAATGACGAGGATATCAATGGAAATATTTGAATAGTATACTAAAGCGAACATAAGAGTTCAAAGATGCGGAGCCTCTTACCTTAAGATGGTCGAAATCGGACTATATATTTTCGGGGTCAATGTGTAAACACCTTAAACTAATTGGATTGAAATATTTTCTCGAGTAGGCTTATCTAAATTATTATAAAAAAAAGTATAATCTGTAGACACCCACTTCTAGCATCAAATTGCTCAGGGGAACGAGTATTTTCCCCTTTATTTCAAAAACAAAACTTTTTACACTTCTGATACTTTTGACTACCTGATGAAGATACTTTCAAAAAGTAAAAAGTTCTTTGAAACATAATATGCTCTTGATATACTAGATGTGTTGATTTAAGCATAAAAATCACCAAATTAGTGTTGTCCAGTAGAATTTATATAGTTATTTTTATTTTGTTTAATAATTATTTTTTCAGTGTACTTTTTTGATGTTGTCATTTATTATTTTTAATTTTTGTGTAAACGTTTGTTAACGTCCGATTTACACAATTAGCCAATATAAAAATGTAAATATTCATACATAATACAATATCATATGTATGTAGTGTATATGTGCGTGTGTAGTATGTATGTAAATTTATATATAAATGGTATGTGCTAACACATACTATCTGACGAATAAAAAACAATTGTCTGATTATTCGGCGAATCAAACAACACAGTCAGGCTTACAAACTTGATCTTCGAGTAAGTGTTGCCATGTTTCATAATAAAACGGCAGATACAAATATGCTTATAACTTATATTAGGGGTTACCTACCTACAATTCATGTGGGTAAGACTACGTTAGAAGAAAATCGATTTGCAAATGGTCTCTCGATTTATGGAAAAAAATTTAATTCTACTAAGCAAATATGGATTCCTTATAAGTTCACCTTGCATTTGAAAAAATTATGGAGATTTTAATAGTTCTTGAGATATTGCGACTTTAATGCGAGCTGAGATGAAAGACCGTTTGCTGAGCGTTTTTTTTCTGACGGAGTCTTAACCAAATACAATGTACCTAGATATACATGTGTAGTTAACTATTAATTACTCTAAGTTTAATATTTCGAACGATATAGGCTGTCTCGATAACCTCAAAACTCCGAGTGCTGCATATAACTTGTACAAAATATTTGTTTATTTAGCTTTTCCAGGTTTAAAATTAATACTGTTTAACTTTTGCTATACATCCATTGACCCCCATGACATGTTTCCGAACTCGATTACATTGTATGAGTTCGTGCCATGGCGTCTTGCCTTTTTGACTAACTAAAGACGCTACGTCATAAATTGATCAATTGCGATTTACGTTGCGCCTCCAGTCTTATTTCCAGCATTGCATACGCCGGCAAGCTCAACACTAGCATTATAACCATGGTGATAATCTTCGGTGTTTCACACATCAAACCATGCGCTGCGAACGTGATACCTAGGCCGAGAAAACGTAGTCCTTGCAACGGACTGGTGACATCCGTAACGTGGTTGGCGTGATTCAGCGTGATTAAGGCCATTAAAAGCGTTTCCCACATACCGTTACATGCGCCCCATGAGGCAGCCAGCACATAGAAAAGTGCCATGTCATCGCTCGATGGCTTCCAACTGGATAAAGCAAGTAGTAGACATGATTGGAAGAAGAAACCGGCCACTGTCAGGAGAAAGTGAGAAAATATGAAATCAATGAATGATTGCCAATGAATCTTTGAAATCTATGAATTAAAGCTAACTTTACTTACAGATGACCACGATTCGTTTGGTGTGTCGTAGTAGCATGCTTAATGTGCAGGAAACTATGCATTGCATAAGACCCATACCGACTAAAGCACCGGCCACCATGCTAATACCCAAGGAGCAAGAGACGAATGCCTGTAAATGCGATTAAAAGAAGATTTTTTTTATGTGATACTCAAAATATCAAATCACCGATTTCTCAGATTATTTACCCGCAGAAAGTCGCCCAACATATAGGCCTGTTCAGTTCCCACGAAATACGCCATCGGTCCGGCGAACAATATCGTATCCGTTACGCCTTTTATATGCACCTCGCGACGGAATGTGCATTGAATGCGTCCACCAAAGAAGGATAAAGCCGCCGCAGCTAATGTGAATAAGAAATAGGTGCTTATCAGCGTAATACCGCCGCCAGTCGATCTTTCATTAATGAATTGCGTGTAAATCGTTTCGTTGGTGCCGTTGCTCGTATCGTCAAATGTGTTATCCTGATGCCAAACGGGGCACATATCGGCACCACAAATTCTTTCACCGTGCTCATTGTGATAGTAAAAATCATCGAAATACCCCGGTATATTGGGTAAAAACCCAGTCATACTGTAAGAATGTGAACGCAGTGCCACTGCCTTCACAATATTTTCTGTCAGATTTTCACTGGGAAGTAAAGTTGCTTGTGTCTCCATTGCCAATGTTTCGCTACTATCGAAGCAATTCCAATCGCTAGAACTACAAGCCAAAGTGAATGATGCCAATAGTGTGCCCAGTATGATACCCAGATCTTGTGCCACCTGAAACCAGCGCGCCAAACGGCGCACCTTTTGATCGCGATTACAGAAGAGTTTATGCTCATCCATCACATCTGTATTATGCGACGAAGTCAGCATGCACTCATGCTGGGAGCAGCTCAACTTGCTACCAAAGTGCACCACCAATGCTATTTTGCTAATCCATGAAGGGCTGTATGTAAGACCGAGCAGTATATATGCTGGCAGTAGCGTAAAGATGGAGGGAAAAAGATGACATAGGAGAAAGATGCTCGCCGCTACATAACTGGCGCCAATCACTGTTGTATGACCAAATTTCTGTATAAGGCGTTTGGTAAATAGGCACATAATGGCGGAGATCAAAAAGCAACCGCTTAATAGAAGTGAGCCGATGTTGGGTCCCACATGTAACCACTGTTCGCGTTGATGCCACACGGAGTTGGAACCTTGTAGCGCGAATAGCGGCAATAATACACCGCAAATCAAACCATGCGCCACCGCTATGCAGATGAAGCTCTGGCACACCTTATGTCGCACGTGTGGCGGTATCTTATGGCGGCAGTTGCGGTTATTAAGCGTAATAAGGCGTCGTATCGATGCAGCACCAATGGAACTGTTGATAGACTCACGTCGACGAGAGGCAGCCAAAGCGGCTTGCACCTGATATGATGAGACCGGATTGATACGATGAGAACGTGTGGAAATTGGTGAGTATGCAGCAAGGTGCTATTGGAAGAAATTGTAAAGAAGTTAAGTGTTTTTTTAATTAGTAGCATGAAACATAAATTCGGCTAGTCATTGGCCGAAAAAACACGGTTCCGTAATGGTGGTGTAGAACAAAATATCTTAGGAACGGATAATAACCCTACAAGACGGAGGTAACCAATTCACAAATATGTACATTTCTAAGGTCACCCTTATACTACTACATATCCATACCTAACTTTTTGTTTTGAAATGGAAAATTCTGTGCTTGGAGTAGCAATTTTTTGCATGAATTTTTTAATGTGTAAGAATGAGATGCACATATTTAGAATGAATTTGTTAAAAATTGCCACCATTCGAATAAAACTTCTAAGAGCGTAAGTAAGTTTCGAATATTTTATTAATATTTATTTAATTAGAATACTTTCAGAAAAAAAATTAGTAATCGGGAGACAAAGCATTAAATATATTATTGAAATTTCATTCAGCCCACATATTTCCTCGGTAAATCTAATATCTCGCAGTGGCAATCTTTGTACAATTGCGATATTGCCCACAGGCTCATGGGACCAGTTGTAGAAGCCTTCAATCATCTAAACTTAAATCTGCCTCCAAAATCATGAGCTTAATCGAGCAGATACAATCTTTTATAAGAGGGTATGCCGATGATATAGATATCATTGGCCTCAACACCCGCGACGTTAGTTCTGCTTTCTCCAGACTGGACAAGGAAGCAAATCAAATGGGTCTGGCAGTGAACGAGGACAAAACGAAATATCTCGTGTCATCAAACAAACAGTCGTTGCACTCCCGACTTGGCTCTCACGTCACTGTTGACAGTCATAACCTTGAAGTTGTAGATAGTTTCATATATTTGGGAACCAGTGTAAACACCACCAACAATGTCAGCCTGGAAATCCAGCGCAGGATAACTCTTGCCAATAGGTGCTACTTCGGACTGAGTAGGCAATTGAGAAGTAAAGTCCTTTCTCGGCGAACAAAAACCAAACTCTATAAGTCACTCATTATTCCCGTCCTGCTATATGGTGCAGAGGCTTGGACGATGTCAACAACGGATGAGTCGACGTTGCGAGTTTTCGAAAGAAAAGTTCTGTGAAAGATTTATGGTCCTTTGCGCGTTGGCCACGGCGAATATCGCATTCGACATAGTTCAGCGAATTAAAAGACAGCGGCTACGCTGGCTAGGTCATGTTGTCCGGATGGACGAAAACACTCCAGCTCTGAAAGTATTCGACGCAGTAGCCGCAGGTAGAAGCAGAGGAAGACCTCCACTCCGTTGGAAGGACCAGGTGAAGAAGGACCTAGCTTCGCTTGGAATCTCCAATTGGCGCCACGTAGCGAAAAGAAGAATTGACTGGCGTGGTGTTGTTAACTCGGCTATAATCGCGTAAGCGGTATCTACGCCAGTAAAGAAGAAGAAGAAGATTGCGAGACCTATGGACTTATTTTTAACTTCATAACAACCATTCACGTTCAAGATAAGACGTGTGTTTTGGGTCGTTATCCTGTTGTAAATAGAAGTGGCTGCTATTAACAGCCGATTTAAGCACACACTTTAAATTATTTTGTTAAAATGTTCAGATACATGTGTTTATTCAGGTTTCATATCGGTAATATTAAATTTAGTAGAGCGATTAAGACGATATTGTTAAATTATAAAAATAAAGTACATTTTCAAAATAATTTAATAAATTTTTCCAAAAAATTAATATTTAGTTTAATATTGTTAATTTGCGGAAAAATTTTACAAAATTGATTAGCGAATGAGCGAAGTCTTAAATTTAATAAACTTATACAAGCATAAATCAAATCATATTAATTTATTATTTTAATTGGTATATAAAATTGGTATATAAAATTTACTATAATTTTTTCAAGAAATACATTTGTAAAAAAAATTATATTCTCCTTTTTTTATTTTCCACATAAATTTTTTTCATCCATATAAAAATTTAAACAGTTCAAGAGCTCAAAACATGCGCTACATCAGCTCGAACCTACCTACCGACGTCTTTTCGCAAATGATTATGTTATGATAACAAATGCCCACATACAGATTTGGCAGTGCAATATATTAGGTTGTCAAAAAAGTCTTGCGGTATTTTCGCTAGTTGGCGCTGAAAGCGCGTAGTTCTAGTTTTATTCGTCGCATCGGGTCATGCTATACCTTTTTGGAAAGCTCATTTCCCGCGCTAACACGTGTTTGATTGATTGTCGTTTCTTTTAAGTCCTTCCTGAGTTATAGCGTCGCAAACATGGAGCAAAATAAAGAGAAAATACGGCATATTTTACAGTACTACTACGATAAAGGCAAAAATGCATCTCAAGCCGCCAATAAAATTTGTGCAGCTTATGGACCCGATACAGTTTCCATTTCCACCGCACAACGATGGTTTCAACGTTTTCGTTCTGGTGTAGAGGTGGTCGAAGATGCGCCACGCTCCGGAAGGCCTGTCGTCGAAAATTGCGATAAAATCGCTGAATTGGTCGAAAGAGACCGGCATAATAGCAGCCGTAGCATCGGTCAAGAGCTGGGCATGAGTCATCAAAAATTCAATTCAATTTCAATAAAAAAAAAATTCAATAAAAATACCGCAAGACTTTTTTGACAAACCAATATCAACAAATATACAACCATACTACACACCAACTCTCCAGCTCATGATTATCCACCACCCAACCGATCAAACAGGATCACTTCGTCGGAGATGGACCCCTGTTTCGATTTCTTCTGTGGCTATCCTCACGTGCTGGTAGTTGGTTTACGAGTGAAGCTAATAAAAGTATTAAAAACAACAAAGTAAAGTACGAATTATAAATCTAAAATAAAGCGAATCGAAAGGTCTTGTAAAAATTTAAAATTTTAAAAGAAAAGTGCAAGTGAGTATATCACCAAACGCAAGGTGAAAACACCAATAATCCAGATGAGCCGAATCCAAACAATGTTGTTTTTCGACACCTGAAGAGGCGGTTGATGCGTTTAGAACGTATGTATAGTACATGCATACATATGTTTTGGGGGAACCTCAACCAGAGTGCAAAAGTGGTTCGACAATGGATTAAAACAAAACATACAAAAAATAATAGATCTTAAAGAAGAATATTTGTAGCAACAATAAAGCGGTTTTCGATGCTCAATATTTGTTGTTGTTCTCTAATTCCAAAATATAAAGACAGCCCTCATAATAAAAGTGTTTGTTACCCTTTAATTTGACAAAGTAAGTCTAATATTTCCTCTACCAAAAGTAGTCATACAATTTCTTGAAGGATAATTATATTTCAAGGTCAAAATCATAATCTTATTAATTGAGTAATGCTCTTATTTTCATTCAATTATCGTCATATCATTGCCGGCTCGTTATTGCCTCAACTGCTCAGTGCTCTGCCCTCAACAGCTAGCTACCATGGCAACAAAGCAAAGCCAGAAACACGACGAAACGAAAACAAAAGTGCTCATTGTGCAGAGTTTATGCGGGTGGGAATAAGGAAATAAGGGTAGGCTCCTTGCTTACTTATGTTTTTTGAAGGAGTTATTGTAGGTAGGAGAGTGGGTGCTAGCATTATCATCTCGCATTCTCTCCCTCGTAAATTGACAAAATTTCGCATCAATTACTGTTAACTGTGGTCATTGTTAAAATGTAGGTTTCAACACAATTTTAAATCCGTCACTTAAGTAATAGAGTAATATTGTCTGGTCCTTTACACACATGTATATAAATATGTACAGCCTAAACGACCTTACCTCCAAAAATTGTTCATCCCAAATATTGTGTGTCGCTCCCGAACTTCTTGTGCGCAACACTCGATGTCGTGTTGTCAGCGAATGTCGATGATGTTGATGGTGTTGATGATGGTGTTTCGCTAGTAATGCCGGCGTGCCTAAGCCGAGCAGAGCTGCGCCGCCTACAGCAAACCCACCCAAAGTAGTCGTGGCTGTCGTGGCTGGGGCATTGGCGCTAACGCCGAGAACACCAGTTGCTGCGGCTGTGCCTGTTATGTGGGAAGCTCCGACGGCAGCAGCCATACCAAGTGTGCCACCACCCATTCCCAAACCAGCCATTAGATAGGCATTGTAGGAATTTTGCTGCAGAAATAAATAAACCATAAATGTATGTATGTATATAAAAGTATTAGCAAGTATATACATACATACAAATGTATGTATGTATGAATTTAGAAATATATTGAAAAATGAAGAATGAACGAACACGAGAGAAGCTTTGGTGCAGTTTAAGAGGTGGGAAACAATATAAGGACAATCAAAAAATTATTTCTCTCAATTTTGATGTTGAACTAACTTAAAAGAGCGCAACATTGTGGAATGCGGACAGCGAAGAAATTTTCACATAAAGTTAGTGTCAACTATTTATCTTTAAGTCATACCTTCCGCTTCGAAAGACAAAAATTGCTAGTTACAATTGTTGATATCATCAAAACATATTATAATGTTTTTCATAATTTATTTATAATCAGGTTAACTTTACTTCCTTTATCATACTTTGGTAAAGTGAAATTTTTTTTTGTAATTTTCAAGTTTGACTCTTTACGAAATTTTTCTTACTGTTTTCAAGGCACAGGATTTTTTATTTTTATTTTTTTTTTCTAATTTCATGTTGTGGTTAGGGTAAGAGACTTATGATTTAGTATATCGTCACCCAAAATGCAAAACAATGTATAATTAAAACAAAAATCGAAAATCGCTGCCAGGTGTACTACTGTGATCAAATTGAAATGTGAATTTTTAATTTATACTTCGCGCGTTTTTCGAATTTTTCTGTAAGTTGGTAGTACTGTTAATGACATCTATTCTAAATTTCACGTCAAAATATTCATTAGTATTTGAGATACGCGTCGTTTTATGAGGCTCTAAAAGCGAATTCTTCGATTTTTACTATGTCTGAATGTCTGAAGAAGTGCGATAATGCACCATCTCATACTGTATTGGTTATTCGTGATCATTTCTTCACATTTTCAACACATACCGTGTCCCGTGTCGCAACTACTGCATTCGCGTGATTTACCTTTGTGTAACTTTTGGCTATTCAGCAAATTCACGTGACCACTCCGAGACCCGTTTGATTCAATTGAGGATATAAAAGCTGAATCGAAGAAGGCTATAGCCATCACGAAAGAGGATTTTTCCAAGTGCTATGATGACTGAAAAATTCGTTGGCATAAGTGTATTGCAGCGGGAGAGGATTACTTTGAAGGAGATGAAATGGTCTAAATTCACCTTTCAATTTGATCACAGTAGTAATAACCAATAAAAAACTATTTTATAACCAAAACTCATTTTTTTTTTTAATGTGAGTGTCTGATAACACGGGTCAACACAAAATTTGACCTTAAGTTTAAAGCAGTAAATTTCCATGTTTTAGGTCGTAATTAGACGAAAAAAAAATATATGCCATGAAAAAGTTTGCTTTTTTATTTAGGAAAATGTTTTAACGATAGTATAATTATATATAATTATTATGTAGTATTATTACTATAACTTTTACAAAAGCAAACTTTATACGAAAAAAAGGTATTTTCTTATCGTTTTTGTTCATAATTAATCAGAAAATCATAAAATAAACTTTAGGACAAAGAACGAAAATTATTTTGTAGAGTCGTGTAATCAACATAAGTATAACCAATTTATAACCAAAATTTCATTTTGAGTGGTTTCTTTTATATCGTTATAGGTATCTGAAGGAAAGCTCCCTGATCATGTGGACAACGTTGTTTTGACCGCGAAGAAGCTCCGTCAAGTCTTAATTTCGTTCGTTAAATCTTAATTTCTATTTGATGAGTGTATCAAGGTCTTTGGATAAAGCAGTTTGCTGTATAACTGCCCACTTCCAGCGTGCGATCATGCAGTTGGTTTGTCCCTCTACATGAACTGTGTCTGATCATATCAAATTCCACTGACAAACTCACAATTTTTTGTCGGTATCTTGTTATCAAAGCTGTATTGGGAGGTGAAATCAACTAGGCACTTTATAGGTTTCGGTTTCGGCGAACTCTAGGTTTGGATTGACATTAACCGCCTCAATCAAATTGTTATTGTAATCCGCTTCTTCCCAGATTACGGTGTCTTCTACTTTTGCTATCATTCTTCAAATTATGCAAATAAGAGGTGTGTAAAAAAAGTATCGCGAATTTGGTGTTTTTTTTTCAAAAATTATTTATTTATACATGAATATCTATTTTGTTCACTTCAAAGTAATCACCATGAGATATTATACACTTGTGCCAACGGTTTTTCCAATCTTCGAAGCACTTCAAAAAATCATTTTTTTTTATCTTCTTCAGCTCCTTCTTAGATGCCATCTTTATCTCGTCAAGAGAAGCGTAACGTCGTCCTTTCATGGGCCTCTTCAGTTTAGGGAACAAGAAAAAGTCACAGGGGGCCAGATCTGGGGAATACGGTGGCTGCGGCATTATTAGTGTGTTGTTTTTGGCCAAAAAGTCGTGCACAAGCAACGATGTGTGTGAGCAGGGGCGTTATCGTGGTGCAAAACCCAATTTTTGTTCTTCCACAAATCCGGGCGTTTCTGGCGGATTGCTTCGCGGAAATTGCGCATAACTTGCAGGTAATATTCCTTATTGACCGTTCTTCCCTGTGACAAGAACTCATGATGTACCACACCCCTGCAATCGAAGAAAACTGTCAGTTACGATTCGCGATACTTTTTGAACACACCTCGTAAATACATTGGTGCTACAATTCCTCACTCTTTTGATATAAACCCGCTCATAAACTCAACACAGTTAACAGTTCTCTTCTCTAAGTCGAATACAAACCGCTTAACGCATTTTTGTTTGAGTAGTTAAATTGAGTGATATACGAAAATCTGCTCATCATAAGTAAATTGTCTTAAAATATACATTTTAAATATGTTTCAGCTTGTGGTTTAACGAATATTAAATTATATTCAGGTTATCAGATTATGGAATGTTATGAAACATGATTTGTTTACAATTTATTTCTATAAAAAAGAGTTAAATCTGTGTATCTCACTTACCTTGCGCTGTGCAAATAACGCCATTCGCTCACGCTCACGACTCGAATCACGTGCTCGTTGCTCTCGCAATTGCTCACGTTGCTCACGTTCACGGCGTTTTTCACGTCGGCGCTCTATTTCCTCCAACTCGTGCAAATTCGGCAAGCTACCCATGTTGGCTGGCGTTCAAAAATTAAGACCAAGGATGCTTAATATACCGTTATTGCTCAGCTGTGGGAAGCGTAGTGACAAAGACGGCCCAAACGCACGCTAACCAATACAACTAAGCATGTGTGTGCCTCGGTATATACGCGACTTTATGTAAATAATTGGTATTGTACACTTAGGTTCAGAAAACTAGCAGATTTTTTTTGTTGTAGATGAAAGCGTTTGCTCTTTGTATTTGTTTATTTACTGCTTCATGAATCCAGTACATACATATGTATGTACGTATTTTCAATATTTTGCATTTATGCTACTGTTAGGTAAAAAAAAAATTAATTAAATGTTTCTAACTTGTTTTGGTTATCTAGAGCAGCCGATGGTGCAACGGTATATTCCGATATTCCAGCTGGCTTCAGCTTTGCGGCGCTAATGGTACATACACTTCAAATTGAGCCATTTGGGATAATAACTTTGCTTTTATTTTACACACTTCGAGTGCATCATTTAAACATTTTATTGTAACCTTACTCAATATTTTTATATCTTAAACTTTGTAAATATGTATTATTGTTATTTTTCCGCACCGCATATTATATGAATGTCACAAATGTATGTACTTATGTGTGTACATATATGTATATGTATGTAGTAGTTATTAGTTTTCAATAGCTTCTGCCAACAATCTGCTTTGCATCGGACACTCTGCACACTCTTGGCGCGTGTGGTTGCGCTTGACTGGGTGCCGTTGATGCGGTTAGTTGGGTCTAACTTAATGTGAATTCAAAATATGTCCTCAGTATACACTTTGTTGTTATAGTAAAATTTATATTCATTAATTGGTAATCTTGTCGTTTTATCGGTTGGTATTGTCATGAGAACATTCGTGGATAGTATACATAATGATATTGGGTACTGCCGCAAGGCGTCGCCTTATTTACATATGTATGTATGTATGTATATGCGTTATGAATTCTTTAAATTTACGCGATATTACTGTTTTGTCTTTTGTTGAGCTTCTGAAATACAAAAAAGAACATTATCACGATTGTGGTATGCTTTAATAATCATTATGTGGCATAATAATAATGTGGAAATAATAATTTTTTTGGAACGAAGTTCCTTACGGCAGGCTTGCAGAAGATAGGATTTTGCTGCGGGAGCTAACTGAAAAAAAAGTGATAGTAAAAACCGTAAGAAATAACCCGTAAGAAATAACCCGTAAGATCACTAGTTATAGCCTACTTTTAGGTCTTGCAAAATAATTAGGCATGAAAATCTGTAACATTATTGTGTATGCAAATTAGTTTTGAGTGAAGTGCGGAACACATAGAGCGCGACAGACTGCAAACTACATCTGCCAAATATTAAAATACAGACGTTCTTATGGACATTGTTATTTTGACAGCTGCACGACTACACGACTGCAGGCCGACAGTTGTCGTTCCCGCTAACTTGAATATTTCCTATATTTGCCAACGGGAGTAGGACGACAGTAGATTTGACAGTAGAATGGAAGATAGAAAGAGGAGGTAGAGTGGTGATGTCACTAATATGTAAAATGTAAAATTATTCACAGGTCTAACAAACTTGACGTTATTTTACAAATAAGAGCATAAAATAGCTCTATTATATCATTTGTAATAACAATTGATAGTTTAAAACAAAAAAATATTTACCAATTTTTATTTAGATATAATTTGAATTATTTTTTTATTTTACGTAATTCATTATTTCTTAAAATACTAAATTTTCTTAATACTTATCTGTACTTAAATAACAACTAAACAGCGAAATTTGAGAGAAAAATCAGGACAACCTACATAAAATAAAATTAAGCCCAATTTTTTTTGCAAATTGTATCGATTCTACATTATCCAAAGGAACTTCGTTCCTGCCTGGTGTCCCACGACAGCGCATTTCTTTTTTATTAAAAAATAACAGCTTATTGAATTTTCAATGTTTTTAATAATACTTGATAAATTATTAGAAGAAAAAGCAAATAAAAACCATAATGCTGTGATGTAAAAAAATATTTTTTCAGTTTTGTTATATTGGAAGTAGGCAAGATATATATATTAATTTTTTCAGTCTCGTCACGAAATTTCTTTGGAAATACCCTAAAAAAAATTCACTGAAAATTTTAGCCCTTAATATTAACATTAAGAACTGGACCAAGGCATGTAAAAATTTTCCATAGAAAATACACTACAATCCTGAGTTTTTATCTTTAAATTCCTACAAATCAGGTGTATTTTATGGCATCGTTTTGACTTTAGACGTATTTTTCTCAGAATTGTTCACTCTACAAAAGTGCCCAATGCAACAAAGTCGTAACTCACACCGGCGAGGTAGTACGGGGCTCGACACCCGACTTTTTCCACGAATTTCGCATTTTTTTGTATATACATACATACATATACATATGTAAATGACAAGAGCTAAAGAAAAAATGTACGTGACAAAATTGTTGGAAATTTGATTTGTTATAAAAAAGGTTCGAGGTCAAAGTCGCTATCATTAATACTTCTCGAGATATTCGGCTTTTTAAGTAAGGCTGTATGCAATTTTCATAGATTTTTTAATACACACCATCTATGAAAATTGTATTCACGATTTACAGATGAAAATCGCTGCACGATTTTTTGTTTGTGTTCAAATTTTGTAGTGAGTGGTTCCAAACAGTTTTTTGTGATTTCTGATTTCCATTATTATATCGATGTTTTCGACATTCACCTCCCAAAGCATGGTGCATGCTTGACATCAAAATTAGAGGTACGGAATCAACGAAACCGATATTATAATGTAAGGAATTTTCAGCTATCTGGCTTGCGTTTTCCCTTCTATCTAAGAAAAACTAGAAAATCTGGCGTATTTACCCTTTGCAAGTATCCCTTTTTGACCCCAAACTGTTTTCTTAGTACAAAATCTCCCTTTTCTTTTATCATATAACGTAACCCAAACACATTTATATAACGCTGTGTCCAAAAAATAAGGTGACATTTGAATTTAAACTGCGCGCGTCGAAGGATTTGGAGAATTATTTTTTTTAGGTTGGTAGTACTGTCAGTCACATTTATGTCAAATTTCATGTCAAAACATTCATTAGTGTTTGCGATACGTGTCGTTTTATGAGCTGCAAAAAGTGAGTCTTTCGTTTTTTGCGATGTCGAAATTTGTTGAGCAAAGAATTTGCATTAAATTTTGTTTACGGAATCAATTTTCTGCTGGGAATACATTGAGGAGGGTGCAGAAAGCCTTTGGTGATGAGGCTATGTCTAAAAAAATGTTTACAAGTGGTATAGTGAGTTCCAAGCCGCCCGTGAACATGTCGAAGACGAAGAGCGTCCAGGGCGACCATCAACCTCAACCGACGAAGCTCACGTTCAACAAATCAAAGATTTGATGTTGAAAGACCGTCGATTAACAATTAGAGAACTTGCTGATGAAGTTGGCATATCGAAAGGCTCAGCCAATACCATTTTGAAGGATGTTTTGGGCCTCAAGCGCGTCAAATCTCGACTGGCACCAAAAACATTGAATTTTTTGGAAAAAAGGCGTCGCGTTGAAGTGTGTGAAACGATGCTTTCCGACTACCAGGGTGTCATGAAACGCGTTATAACTGGCGATGAGACTTGGATCTATGCTAACGACCCCGAAACAACCGATCAATCGAGCGAATATCGTGCCAAAAGAGAGCCGAAACCAAAAAAATCTCGCCAAAGTCGCTCAAAAGTCAAGGTCATGTTGACTGTTTTCTTCGATTATCGTGGTGTTTTGCATTATGAATTCCTTCCAACCGGTCAAACAGTCAACAAGGAATATTATTTGAACGTTAGGCGTTGTTTGCGTAACGCTATCTGCCTAAAAAGGCCGGAATTGTGGAAAGACAATTCTTGGTTTTTACACCACGATAATGCACCGTCCCATACTGCCCTCGTGATTCGTGATCATTTCGCCAAAAACTCAACCCATATCCTTCCGCAACCACCCAATTCACCTGATCTGGCGCCGTGCGACTTCTGGCTGTTCACCAAGCTCAAAAGACCGCTCCGGGGACATCGTTTTTATACGATAGAGGAGATTCAAGCAGCAGCGAAGACGGAACTGAAGGCCATCCCGGAAAGTGACTACAACCAGTGTTTCGAAGATTGGAAAATCCGTTGGCATAAGTGCATTGCATCGGGAGGGGATTACTTCGAAGGGGATGAAATTGATTTGAAAGAATAAATAAATAATTTTAAAATAAATACAATGTTACCTTATTTTTGGGCACAGAGTATAACCTATCACATAGTATATGGTCTAATAAAAGAAAATTAAGTTTTCGGCTATATTAATATAGTTGCTAATAGAATTGATGTATTGCCAAACCATAGCTCAGCCATTTTTGAAGTGGTCCTAAATTTAAAACAAAAGAGGGTAGAAAAAATGTAAATAGTAAAAGAATATAAATATACGTTCTCTGGTAATGCTAGTATGTGTTCGAAAACCAATTAAACCTTTTTAAGAAAACACATAAAAACTTGGTGTCGAAGTGCCTAAAAGTATGTTTAGCAACATGTTCTGGTTGGCAGCTTTTAATGAGATCACAAATTGTTTGGCAATAACAGTGAGGAACGTTAAAATGTTAGAGTTTTTGTGAGTACATATCGCTCATTTGCTGCAAGACCGGCGTAAGTCAAAAAAATCGATTTGCCACAAAACGCGTTTAAAGTTTTCAACTGACTTTAACCTTACACGGAAAACAGGAAATATATTCTCTTCTCAAGCAAAGCATATTAGAGGTATTCATATGAATTTTTCACTCAACATGAAGTATGACATAACGAACAATTCTGCAGCATTAACTCAAAAATCACGTTTTTTGATTTATGCCGGTCTTGCAGCAAATGAGAGATATGTGTGTATTGATGTATACGCAAATTGAAGTTTAGCATATGGCGCACACATGTCGACAATCCAATAACAAAAGTTCAAGTCGAACGCAATGAAGCGTATGTATATAAACAAGAGACATTGTAACATGAGGCAATAAAATTTTAAAATCTTTCGTCAATGCTGTTATTAGAAATTTTGTTGTTTTCCCTGTCGTATTATTAAAATGTTGTTATTTTCCGTACATTTGAGGTCATATTGAATACGAAAGCTTTTGTCAGATACCCAAAGGTTGGAAAAAATATATTTTTTTTAACATAAAGTCTTCTATATGCTATATACTATCAGGTCAATAGCTTTAAGTGAAAAATTCTATAAAAGAAATGTAAAGCTTTGATGATATGTTAATGCCATATTGCTAATATTCAGTTATTATTTTAATATTACCTCAAGGCATTCTTAAACAGTATCGGTAGTTTCTGAAATACGCCTACTACTGCCTACGCTTATGCGCATTTACATTTCAACCCATACATACTTACATACTTGTACTTGTAGTTCACAGTAGCAAAGGGCACTTGTGGGCGTGGCCACGCTCTCTAACAAGTTTAATCTGTTAAGCTACAACAACAAAAATTTCTAAGTAAAAATCTTATAAGAACTACCAACAGTGTGAAAATGGAAGAAATCGGTGGATAACCCCACTTACCCCCCATATAACGGTACTGTTAAAAACCACTAAAAGCGCGATAAATCAATAACTAAATATGCCAGAGATATTAAATTTTACCATCATATGGTATGAGAGAGCTTTATGGGAGCTGGTATGAAAATTGTATTTTGGGCATGGCACCGCTCACTTTTTGTTGAAATCCCATTTCTCGGGACCCGTCCAACCGATTTCGACAAAATTTAGTACGCGTCATTCTTATCACATTTTTATATCACGTTGTGAAAATAAACGAAATAGAACGACAACGCCTACTTTCCATATATCTAAATTTTATTTTCTACTTGATTCGTTCAGTTTTCAGTATACAAATCAAAAATCAATTATTGTAACGGAATAAAACTTTGCTAATGTCTTTAGTATGTGTCAACTCATGACTAAAACTTGTTCAAATCCAATAAAAACTGTTTAAGCCTCTAGACTTTTGGTTGAAAATGTCAATGTGAGATATGGTATGTCTGTTTGTCAAAAACGGGTTGAATCGGACCCGTAATTTCCTTAGCTTCAATATACTTAATATAAAAATTTTCGAACTACCGGATGACTTTGTACCGCATATATCGGTCAATATGTGAGTTATTCCCATGAAAATAATAATCGTATCTTTTCTATTAGAGGGAGCTCCCCGAATTGAAGTCATATCGTCAGTTCTTACCTTCAAAAGACATATTTACGAATTTCACAGCTAAACAACATGTTCGTCAGATATGATATAATTTTGAGAGATGCAGGTTTTAGTCTTTTGAAAATTGGTACACATTTCTGACCAATAGAGGGCTTGAATATTATAAGTAAGTAAATAGTTTTTTAGGTTCCAAACCGCCATATGATACGTTCGCCTAAAAGATACTGGAAATTAAAAAAAAATTTTAGATACCCGTAATATGCGGTTGAAGACAGATAAGGGATACTGATAAGATGGTAATTAATATTACATTATATTACGTATAATGTATGCATATAAAAATTTAAATAGGTAATAACCAAACGTATAGTTCATAAAATGAAATAGCCGTAGATTGATTTATAATGAGTCCCCTGCAAATTTTACAATTCCTGAAATTCGAATACCAACTTAAAGCAGCTTTGACACTCTGTGAAGATCTTTAAAAAGATATTCGCTTAAAGAACGAAAGACCCTGACAGTTTCAGAAAGTTCTACACATTATCCAACATTCATATCATATATAGGTTGTCCAAAAAGTCTTGCTGTATTTTCGCTAGTTGGCGCTGAAAGCGCGTAGTTCTAGTTTTATTCGTCGCATCGGGTCATGCTATACCTTTTTGGAAAGCTAATTTCACGCGGTAACACGTGTTTGATTGATTGTCGTTTCTTTCAAGTCGTTCGTGAGTTATAGCGTCGCAAACATGGAGCAAAATAAAGAGAAAATACGGCATATTTTACAGTACTACTACGATAAAGGCAAAAATGCATCTCAAGCTGCAAATAAAATTTGTGCAGTTTATGGACCCGATACAGTTTCCATTTCCACCGCACAACGAACGTTTCAACGTTTTCGTTCTGGTGTAGAGGTGGTCGAAGATGTGCCACGCTCCGGAAGGCCTGTCGTCGAAAATTGCGATAAAATCGCTGAACCGTTATAAATTGTAATTTCCACGGACAAAACATTTGCGTATGGTTATCATATTATTTTTTGAAATCATTATGATTTTTTAATATACATACATACATAAGTATTTCAAAACTTAAAAACTTAAACTAATTTGCTCTTACACAACAAAGAAATGAAATATCATTAGAGAATGGAAAAATTTTAACCCGCAATTATTGCAGCCAACTTGACTTATCTTAGCTTATACTTTGACTCGTAATATAAGCATCAACAGTCATCAAAATTGCAAAACCAAAGTATGGTACTCTCTCCACTTCAACTCCATTGAAAGCAGCAACAGCTTTTAGCCAGATAATGATGCTGAGTAGTATGTAAATAGCTGACATGCAAAATACTCTCACTTGCAGTGGGGCAACCATTATTAAAAATTATTTAATTTCAAAGGCTTAAATCTGCATTTTACTAAATATAATTAAAAATTGAGGTCTTTGAAAGTAGAAGCACTCTCGATTAGTTTTCAGTGTAAAAAAGGTTGAAATTGAAAGGAAATCATATTTATTCGTATCGATTCGCCATTTCTCTGCTCGATTCTGCTCGATTCTGCTCGATTCTGCTCTTTTGTAAAAAAATTACTTTTAAACGCAACAACAGAGTTAACAAGTTGAATTAGTGCAAGAGAGTATACGGATATTCTATTAAAGTGGTATAGCCGCTATTTCAATACCAAGTATTGTTCTTCATATTCTATATCAGTTTTAGTTCAGAATATGAATGGAAAGACAAACTTCTTTTTATCTCGTATTTTTTAAATTGAAGACTTAAAATTAATTATAGATATTTATAAAAAAGTAAAGGGTTACTACAACACTTTTTAAAAATCATAACACTATTGCATGTATGCACATACATACATACATATGTCACTATAGTTACCGCAGGATTGCTGCCTGTTTGTTTGATTATTTAGTTTATTCGATTCGCTAGAGAGTAACGCTCTCTATCGCGTATCGAAGACAGCTATGTGTATGTATGGATGTGTATTTCTGATCATACCATAAATGGAAAACCCTAAGTCGTATAGTTTTTACCCTAAATACTCTATTGGAATTGACGTTCTCTTTAATAACGTTGAAAAAAGCGGGTTTGAGACATATCATAAACTTTACTCAAATTTATTGTCTAGCAACCACGAAAGTTAGTACATTATATTTTATATAAAAACCAATGAAGAATCGTGTGTCGTCTCCCAAGCAAAAGTTATTTAATAGCAATTGTTTTTTATTACAAATATTAAGTTTGTGATGGATATGTTATTTCGTAACCAAGAATAATAGAGCCAGGATTGTGATAGTCAAGTCAAATTTAAATAGGAATTGCAAACAAAGTTTTCTCCTCATTTTGTTTCTGACGCCTTATATTAATTTCTATGAAATGCTCTAAAACAGTAGTAGAAAACTATGCGTTTAATCTTATTTAAATATAACAAATCCCTCAGCAGCCTCTACCACCAATATAGTACTGAGGCATAGATTGCGATCCCACAAACAGTGTTCATCATTCTATGATAAATCTGAAGTTTCCGACTGTATATTTTTCGCAATTTTAAGCGTCCCAAATTGAACATGGTAAGTTTAATTTTGATGAATGGAGATATACAAGGTCTGTCGCAAAAGAAACAGAACATTTCAAACATAACTGTTTCTGGTGGCGCCAGCCATTGGTGGGTATATGAAATAAAAAGTTTGATCTCTTCATGACATTTCGTAAAAATTTTAAGACAATTGGATAACTACAATCGATGTTATCGATCAAAAAGTGACAGCAGCTTTTTGTCATTGGTCGTAAAATGCATATAAAGACAATGCTGATTAGTTTTTACGACTCCGAGGGTATTGTACACCGAGAGTTCGTCCCACCTGGCCAAACGATTAATGCTGTGTTTTACCTTGGTGTTATCGAGCGTCATTTGTCACGCATTCGTCGTGCTCGACCACAATACCGTGAGGCAGGGTCCTGGCACATGTTGCACATGTTGATAATGCGCCGTGTCATTGGTCGATGCTTGTCACTGATTTTTTGACAAAAAACTCCATATTAACCATTAATCACTCACCCTACTCACCTGATCTGGCAGCCTGCGATTTTTACCTATTTGGAAAACTTTATTTGCCCATGAAAGGACACTGGTTTCAGGACATTTCAGCTATCCAAAAGGCGACGACCGATATTCTGAAGAGCATTCCGAAAAATGACATTTGAAATGCTAATTGACCGGGCTAAACGCTGTATCGAAGCACAAGGAAACTACTTTGAATAAAAAAATATAACTTTTGAAAAATATTAATGTTTTGTTGTTTTTTTTTTTAAGTCCTGTTTCTTTTGCGACAGACCTTGTATGATCTAAGGAACTGCTGAGTGGTTTACGAGTGTAAGGAAAACTGTATTTAAAAATTATTTTTAATGCAAAGCTTAGCTAAAGTTCATTATGGATGGAAAATATAAAATATTCCACAGTTTAAGGAGTTTCGGGTTGTAAATACCGTTGCCGACTTCAAAGGCTGTTATTAATATTTGTTCACTTTTTGATGCACAATTATTTTCGTTAATTAAATATTTTTGCAAACCGTTTTTTAACATAATTATATCACTGTAGGAGTTGTGTTGCGTCGTAAGTGAAAATAAATTACAGTACGCAAACTGTTAACGAGTTTTGTTTCATATACAAAGCACGTAATATATTTTCATGTATTCAAATGAAGCAAAACAGCTAAAGAGACCAGAAGGACTCTTATAATACTAGAGTGCCATGGTAACCGCGCAACCCTCTGAGTAAATTTTATACAGATTGTGAAAATATTGAGTTACATATATATTAACATATTTATATCTATTAGTTTGTTCGTATAAACCATTTCTTATATTTACGTCGTTATTCATGTTTAGCACACACTGGTCCTTCAAACTGCGCTTAATGCCTCATATATTCATTTGTAGATTATCTCGTGAGTTTTTCGTTTGACTTAAACGTTCTGTGGCAGCAGCATCAGTAAGGTATAATTTACATGCATACATACATACATATGTCTTTTACAAAATAGCGGCAACGATGGCGAACCGATGGGCGTTGCTGTGCATACGTTAAACCTACTATTTATACCAGAACTCGTTCTTATGTTGTATTTACATATAGACATGAATGACATTACATAATATTATATTTGTATATATGTAGATATGTATGTGTATATATAAGTTACAGCATAGTATAGCATAATTAGTGTAATTTTCTGCAGCGCGGTTTGTCACTCATTCCACCCTCGGGTTGTTTTCATTCTTTCAGTTAATGCATGAATAAAGAAAGTTCTTTTTAGAGGCATTAATTTAAAAAAATATTGTTTTTGTCATAATCACCAATATTTAAAATGTATAAGTACGCGATTTCTGGCACAGTGCCATCAATACTTATTAAGAAGTCTTATGGAAATCATTATTCTCGACCAACTCTGCACCAGGTTTCTCACTATCGCCGAATTTATTAATGTACCACAAACTTCATGTCTATAACGTAGCCTATTTTTAATATGCTTTGGTGCCTCAAAGTTCAACCCATTAAAAATGTGATCCCTCCTTGTACACTTTCTTACGGAAATTATTTAGTATTTAGGCGATTGCTATTGACATGGAGAAACAAATGGTCGCGACTCATTTTCTTATGCACCTCACCATTGGCGGTAGCGTTGAATTTCAATTTCAGGTTTATAAAAGTATTGATGCTGTACAATATATGTACATATGTAGCAGTGGACACAAGCATAAATGAAAAGTGCCATTCCATATACGCTACAATATTATTTGACTTGTTAACATATCCGAAGTGCTGGAACGGGAAATTTTATTATTTTGTTTTGAAGGACTACAAATTACATGTCACTACAGGAGTACGAGTATATACAAATATGGCATAAATGTTGCATTCTTTCAAACTTAGTTTAACAATTTGTATTTATTGTGTATATGCGTACATACATCAATTTAGATATGATATACGAATAAAGTTTTTGTAAATATGTACATATACATACATACTACCGAATTTAAACTACGCGCGTCGAAGGATTTGGAGAATTATTTTTATTTTAGGTTGGTAGTACTGTCAGTCACATTTACGTAAAATTTCATGTCAAAATATTCATTAGTGTTTGAGATACGTGTCGTTTTGTGAGCTGAGTTTTTCGTTTTTTGCGATGTCGAAATTTGTTGAGCAAAGAATTTGCATTAAATTTTGTTTACGGAATCAATTTTCTGCTGCGGATACCTTGAGGATGGTGCAGAAAGCCTTTGGTGATGAGGCTATGTCTAAAAAAAATGTTTACAAGTGGTATAGTGAGTTCCAAGCCGGCCGTGAACGTGTCGAAGACGAAGAGCGTCCAGGGCGACCATCAACCTCAACCAACGAAGCTCACGTTCAAAAAATCAAAGATTTGGTGTTGAAAAACCATCGATTAACAATAAGAGACCTTGCTGATGAAGTTGGCATATCGAAAGGCTCAGCCAATACCATTTTGAAGGATGTTTTGGGCCTCAAGCACGTCAAATCTCGACTGGTGCCGAAAACATTGAATTTTTTGGAAAAAAGCGTCTCGTTGAAGTATGTGAAACGATGCTTGCCGACTACCAGGGTGTCATGAAACGCATTATAACTGGCGATGAGACTTGGATCTATGCTTACGATCCCGAAACAACCGATCAGTCGAGCGAATATCGTGTCAAAAGAAAGCCGAGACCAAAAAAATCGCAACAAAGTCGCTCAAAAATCAAGGTCATGTTGACTGTTTTCTTCGATTATCGTGGTGTTGTGCATTATGAATTCCTTCCAACTGGTCAAACAGTCAACAAGGAATATTATTTGAACGTTATGCGTTGTTTGCGTAACGCTATCTGCCTAAAAAGGCCGGAATTGTGGAAAGACAATTCTTGGTTTTTACACCACGATAATGGACCATCCCATACTGCTCTCGTAATTCGTGATCATTTCGCCAAAAACACAACCCATATCATTCCACAACCACCGTATTCACCTGATCTGGCGCTGTGCGACTTCTATAAAATATTTGTGTAAATGATCCGCGTGACGAGCTGGATCAATATAAACAAAATAAAATGATTTCTTTCGGTGCCAAGTCAGGACTGTCCGGTGTATGACTCATCAAATCGATGTTTTGTGAGCTCAAAGATTCAGTGGTTTCAGTCGATCTTTGATTAACCATGCTTAATGCCCGTACAACTTTTGCTGGATTCGGCTTATAGCTGACTGCTGTTTACTTGCATGCTCATTCGCGTAAATACAGGATTCATCACCTGTTACAATGTCAAATATAGATGGGTTTCAAAGCACCGTTATCGTAATAATAATTTATCTCGACAAAACTACAGAAGCCTTTTTTGAGCGATTGACAAATTATGCGAACAAATTTATTTTATGGTACAGTCAAATGTTTATGCAATATAATGTTAAACTTTACGATAAAGTTCCCAGATTGCAAAACGAGGCCTGGCAAACTCCGAAATATAAAGGCAACCTACGTATGTACAGTTGTTTATTCATGAATAGTAATGTAACAGCTTCTTATATACATACATATAAAGATCTTTCCGAACATTATCTGACTTGCCAAGCCAACAAGAGTGACTATTTTGGAAGTATACACATTATACAACTGTGGTTTGAAAATGTTTGAAAAGCGGACAGAGACCTAATTTCAATACTTTTTGCAACACAACAACTTTGCGCTTACTCCCCATATAACGGTTTTGTTAAAAACGACTAAAAATGCGGCAAATCTATAAGTAACTTCGTCAGAGGCATTAAGCTTTACATGCGAAATGGTACGAGAGGGTTCCAACCACGCCTACTTCCCATACAAAATAATTTTAAGTTCCAAAACCAACCAATATATCCAGACAGTACTTTCCCCAAATAGCGCCGTTGAGGTATGCCACTCTATGACTACAAAATGTTCAAATCGGATCAAAACTATTCAGGCCCCTAGATATCATAAATGTGAACCCCAGACCATGAGGCTGACTTAGATACATAGTATAATTGAAATAAGAAGAGAATCCTTTCCTGATCATAGTATGTCTACATGCCAAAAATGGATTGAATCGGTTTAATATTTCTCTTAGTCCCCGTGTACCTAAAATAAACTTCCGGCTGAGTTTATATTCCATATATCGGACAATGTTTACATAAGTTATCTTAAAGGGGTATTCTACTCTAGAAATCAAATTTTGGGCAGTTTTTTGAAATTTATTTAAAAAAAAAAACCAAAAATATTTTTACTATCCATTTTTTATGGTGTTTTTATTGATATCTTAAGAATACAGAAAAAAAAGTTTACAAAAAAATATTAAAAATTAAAATAATTAGAGGGGGGAGAGACAGGTGTAAAAAAATGGCGCATCCTGGTGACATTGATCCTGACTCTCCTGGTGGTCTGAAAAACAAAAAATCAAAAGAAATTCTTAATCAGTAAGGATGCTGTTATAGTCCGGGAACACGAAAAAAATTTTTTTTAAAAAATGGCGACTGATTGAAAATAAAAATCATTTATTTTTAATTCCTGAATGTTTTTAAAATGTCAAAAACAAAAATTTTGATGACGATGCTAATTGGAACGATAAAGGATTATATAAAGAAGGTTCACACAAAATTTCAAGTGAATCAATGGTATAGAACTTGAGATAATGCCGGTACCGTATGGAAAAAAGTAGTTTCGAGAAAAACGCGTTTAAAGTTTAGGAGACACAAAATCGGCAGTATCTCCGAAAATAAGTCGAATTTTGAAAAATCCTTCCAAGGTCATATTTTTGAAAGTCTAAACTTTAAATATATGAAAAAAATCGAATTTTTCAAAATTCTAGAGTAGAATATCCCCTTAATTAAAATATACGAATATACTTATCTCCCGGGCTTGCAAGGTGCAAGAGTTGGAAATATGCAGCTACACCCGACTCAGCTCTTTCTTTCTTATTTAGCTCCCATACCACTAAACTCTAAACTCGAATATGTTCTGTAAACAATTAGATTATGTGATGGAAGTGATAATACAGAGGCCAGCTTTGACTCATAGGAGAGGGATTGTGTTCTATCAGAACAATGCTACACATCGATAGAAATTCGACATTTTGAAATTATCGAACAGAACGGTACATATTTGACCTACATATCTATATATATCGAATCATTCTAACTACATATACTAAATATGTAGAACATTCAGTTTGTACATTCGGTACAGCTAGTTAGGAACTGGGATAAGAACTGGTGGAGATAATTGTATATTACCCTATTTCAGTCAAAAGTTCATGCTATACATTTCAGACAATTATTTGTTTTTTGTTGGGTGATTTGTCAAACACAGATTTACTTTTAAATCTCGAACTAGTCATAAGTATTAAACAGCATGACAATGGTGCAACGTGTAATTTATATTACGCGCTGTTTCGTTTACATAAATGGGAAAGTATTTGTATATGCATACATACATGCATATGTATGTTTACTGAATAGACAACATGTTAAATTCATTTGAACTTTGTATAAACGCATGTTACAAACATGTGTATACCATAACTACAAAAGCAAAACCAAAAGAAGCCTTAAAGTGATAATCATTACAAACATAAACCTTACAATTTGGGGAAAGTTAGTAGGGTTTCGTCTCCTTTGAGTTATATCTTTATAACAAATAAACCGAATTCTCCAAATCCACATTATTTTAGACGCATATATATGTATACATATACATACATACATTCATGAAAATTAATGTTACAATCAACAACTATTATTCTAACTAGTGATCCAAGTGAGGTACTTTTTTCAATAGCCTGTTTTTGACAGATCACACATGAGTCGTATCCCGCTGCCATTGGTTCAAAATAACCAGCCCACTGAGTGTCTATTCACAACACTATCATCCATCAACTCGGACTGACGTATGGAACAACTTGGCGCATTTTACGTCGAGATCTTTACTTAGAAACGTACAAAATACAGAGTGCACAATAACTTAAGCCGCCCGACCTTCTCAAGCGACATCGCTTCGCTCTATGGGCTTTTGCAAAGTTGGAAGAAGATCCGACGTTTTCGAGAAAAATTTTGTTCAGCAATGAGGTCCGTTTCTGGCTCATGAGTATGTAAACAAGCAAAATTTTCGCATTTGGGACGAAGAGCAGCCTGAAAAGATTCAAAAGCTGTCATTTCAATCAGGAAAACAACGGTTTGGTGTGGTTTGTGAAATTATCGGTCTATACTTCTTCAAAAATGATGTCGGTTGGATCGTAACCGTCAATGGCGACCGTAATCTCTCCATGATAACCGACTATTTGATGCCCGAAATTGAAGCTCGTGGAAATCAAAACGTCGCCACTTCTCACACATCGCATCAACAATCAATAGATTTATTTAGAGAACGCTTCGGTGAGCAGATACTTTCACGTTTCGGATCGGTCGATTAGCCTCCAAGATCGTGTATTATTACACCGTTAGACTTTTTCCTGTTGGGACATGTAAAGTATAAAGTCTATGCTGACAATTCCACTTCAATTCAGGCCTTGGGCAAAACATCACAGTTACCATTCGAAATGACCGAAAAAGTCATCGAAATATGGACTCAACGTAGCCGTAAGACATGGAAGACATTCTATTCAAAAATAAATGCCAGAGAATGATCTTTCGAATGATAATAAACATTCCCCCTTAAATTCAAGTTTCAATGTTTTTTGCTCTAAAAAAGTAGGGAACCCCAAAATGGATCACCCTTTATTTGAAAAGTAAAATATATTTGTAAAGAAACTGACTCCAAAAATGTTTTATTTGTCAATACTAACGGGGATACCAAATTCAGACATCGCGGCATAAAAGCAGCTCCATTTCGTGCTGTCAAAAGCAGCTTAGAAATCGACGAAGAGGTGGTGAGTGTCGATTCTCTTTTCACGGGTCTATTCCAAGATTTGGCATAGGTGAATATCAGTTGTTCATTTTCCAGTCTAAAGCCACACTGATAAGGTCTAATCAGTTTGTTAATCTTTTACACAATACGTTCAATGGAAACTTAAATGCGATGTTTAAGAGACTTATCCCATGGTAGTTGGCGCAGATTGTGGGGGGATTGGACGGAGCGTACTTAAATTCCAATTGTTTGGCATGCTTTCGTCTTCGTTTTACAAAGAAGCTGATGCATGCTTCTTATCAGTTCTTCGCCGCCGGTTTGAATAGCTCGGACAGCAATCCATTAGCCCCCGCCGCTTTGTTGCTATTTGAACTGATTCATGGTCGGACAATGGAAAGCCTGCTCCATCGTCATCGATTGAAGAATCGTGTTCGCCTTCTCCTGACGTTGTGCTTTCACTACAATTCAGCAGGCTGCAGAAGTGTTCTCTCCATAATTTTAGTATGCTCTGGGCACCGGTGGCTAGATCACCTTGGGGGGTTCTACAAGAGTATGCTTCGGTCTTGAAACCTTCTGTTAGTCGCCGCATCTTTTCGTAGAATTTTCGAGCATTACCCCCGTCGGCCAGCTAGTCAAGCTCATTAATCTCACTCACTTCGGCCTCACTTCTGTCTGCAAATGAGTCACGCTTTCCTCTTCATACCTCGGTATCTATCCCATCCTTCACGTGTTGTGGTCGATCGTAACGTTACGAGGTAGGCAGTTTGATTTCTCTCAGCTGTTTTGCATTTTCCGAAAACCAATAATTTCGGTTGCAGCTGTACGTAAGTGGCTTGAAATGCCATCCCACAGTTCCCTTATAGAGAGCAGGAGTGCAAGCCGAGTAGAAAAGAAAACTATCTGAATTTACCGACCATTGTACCAAAGGGACCTTTTTTCCAACATTGGCGTTAAAGTCGCCAAGTACGATTTTGATATCGCTTGGTGCGCTCTTAGCGCTCATAGAATGCATCTTTTGTCATATCGCCCTTCTCTTCCATCGGGACGTGGGCGCAAATCAGTGATATGTTGAAGAGCTTCGCTTTGATGCGGATTTTGGCAAGACCTTCATCCAAAGGGATGAATGACAGTCCTCGGCGACGGAGTCTTTCTGCCATCATGAATCCCACGCCGAACCTGCGCTCCTTTATATCACCACTGTAGTAAATGCTACATGGACCCACTCGCCTCAGTCCTTGTCTCGTCCATCGCATTTCTAGGATCATGGTGATGTCAATATTTATTTTCACGTGGACATCAACCAGTTGGCCAGCGGCACCTTCCCAATTAAGGGAGCGGACATTCCAGGTGCATACCTTCAAATCGTAGTCTTAACACATTTGCAGGCGTCGTCATTAAATGGGGGGTCTCTCATCCGAGGCTGTTTTCTTCTTTTCCTGGATAGTGTTTAATACGTGGCGGACTCCAAACCCAGCGCACAACTCTGTGGAGGGGATGTTTCGCCTTCTCACTTTAGCTCCACTTCAAAGGGATGTTTTCCAGCTACCCAGAGGATACTTGGTCAAAGACCGAAAGTCGTGAGCTTCTTGAGCTATTTGTAAAAGAATTGTTTCTGGCCACTCCCAAGTGAGTGGCAATCAGAGAACTTTCCTTGCATGAGTTCAAAAATCCCTTTAGGGTTTTTATGGGTGGCATATAATATAATATTTACGCAAACATTTGTTTACTCTTTTATTTTTTTGGATATTGATGAAATTTTGTTTTATATTTTGATACCTTCATAGAATTTACAATCCTATATAGCACATATATAATAAAATTACTCAATAATAAAACCTTTCATCTTCACCACCACATTATTTACAATTTAGTTTCTCACCTTCCCGTTTACTTTTTAATTATTTAGTTATCGCCACATTGCAAACGACTTTTACACCCAATCATACACTGCTTGTGTGCATCTATGAAATCTTAAAGACTCATAATCCTACCATAACACAACCACTATCCAGTGAAGGCTGAACCTGATTCTGATTTTTCTACGTACGACGCCCTGGTGTGCAGACTCACAAAAAACATTACAGCAAACATGCGGGGCTGGGAGCACCCACAGTAGTCACACAACATGTCTCTTTTCGTTAATACGTAAATACATACTTACATATGTACATAAAATTGTATGTGTAGAGCAAGTATATATGTGGCTAGTAGATTTCTTTGTGTCTTACAGATTGCAAACTCGAAAATAGCCGTCGATATTTGATGCTGTCGCGACCTTTGGCGACCGTCTGCAAGCGAGTTCATGTTAAGCCAACATCATATAAAAGTTTCTCAGTTAAATATAAGCTTAATGGATTTTCACATACCTATTTATATAGGTATGTATATTGAACTCTTTTTATGGATTTGCCACAACGCAGTAAAGAAGAATCATCTTAACTTTTCTTAATCCGTATACTTTTTTCTAATGGTATTATCTTTTAAATTTCTTTTCACCTTTGTCCACTAAACTTTAACACACATTAATTTTTTTCTCATTTCATTCCCACATTGCACTGCATAGTTATATTAATTATTTCTTCACTGGTCCAGACCGTGATAAAGTCGGCGGGTTGAAAAAACGAACTGAAACAGATTCAATTGAAATGTCTCAACAAAGCAAAGAAAATATCCTTGCATTACTCTCCTGTTTGTACGAAATAAGTACGCGCAGGCGTATGAGTGGTATGTCGTAGTTGCCACAGGAAAAGCCTGATTTAGAATACAGTTACTATATATTAATAAAATATTATTATAATTAATTAATTTACGACTGTTACTAATAGTTTTATAGCAAACTACTTTAAAGGGAATATTTGTAATAATTTTATCTTTGGGTCATTCTGATATTAAATATTTCCCTACAAAATATAATCAAGACAACTGCAAATTTATGCAATCCCCGCAAAATAAGACTTATTAAATAAAAATTAAAACTTTCTAAAACTGAATAGCTGAAATTAACGATCACAATAAAAGTGACAGCCAATATTGTCACCATAATTAAAGTGTTCACAAAGGTTCAACAATTTTATCTAACATTATACTTGTAGGTAGGGCTGTACGCTACATCACTGATTTGTAATAATAAATAGCGATAACCTGTGATATCAAAAGATTTCACCAATTTTTACTTACAACAATAACCACAATTGAACAAAACCATTAAAAACGAAGGACATAAATAATTTGTTAAATCTCGTTTGTAGCTCTCTTAAGAGCTCTTTTCCTATATTTGCCCCACTTACGCTTGTTCTTACATTATTGACGCCCAGCAACATGGTGACCAAATTCATTCATTAAAATCTCGACAGCTCAAAATTATTCTCTTCCACTCCAAGGCATGCTGCAATAAATTCTCTTAAGCGAGTGTTCTTTTCTCTTTTATCTTTTTATTTAAACAGAGAAATTTTTTTCATCTTATGACTTAGCCATCATGTATAATTTCGTTGAAATAGTGCACTATGTTTGGTACTGCATGTTAAGAACAAGTAAGGAAGAGCTAAGTTCGGGTGCAATCGAACATTTTATACTCTAACAACTTGCAAAAACCAAAGCCAGGGAAATACTTTAAGTTGTAAAACTAATCATATAGAGTGAAGTCACCCAGATGTTCGAAAATCTTGATATCCGTTATTTAGGGACTAGGCGAAGTTTCCGCTTGCATTTATCAATTTTTGGCACAAATATACACTGTTATGAATATTATTTTCATCGGGATAACTCACATATTTGCCGATATATGCGGTACAAATGCACCACGAAGTTCGAAAATATTTATATTAGGTATATGGGAGCTGAGGGAAGTATTTGGCTGATTCAACCGATTTTTGACATACAGACATATCATTATAAGAGATGGATTATTCTTTAATTTCAGTTAGGAAATATCACACATTGACCGACATTTTCGATCATAAGTCAGCTATAGGTACTGGGGTTTAAATATTTGGTACTTATACCCTTGCACCTTTCAAGAATGAAAGACAGGGAAATACTTTAAGGTGTAATACCAATCATATAGAATAAAATCAGCCTGATGTTCGAAACTCTTGATATTAGTTATATAGGGGTTAGGCCAAGTTTAAATATTCGGTACCTAAGGGCTTGAAAAGTTTTTATTGGACTTAAACAATTTTTAGTCTTAGGATGGCACACACCAAGGTCATTATTTCTGCAAAGTTTTATTCCGTTAGATTAATGGCTTCTTGATTTGTGTACTTAAAAGTGAACGAATCAAGTGTAATTTATGAAAAGAATACAACATACCAAATTTTGTCGAAATCGGGCAGTCGGGTCCGAGTTATGGGATTTCACCCAAAAGAAGGCGGTGCCACGCCCAATGTCCAATTTTTACCACGGCCCCTATAAGTATAAAGTCTTATCATACCATGCCGGCGATATATTTTAACGTCTCTGGCGCATTTGGTTTTTGATTTATCGCGCTATTAGTAGTTTTGAAAAGTACCGTTACATAGGGAGTGAACGGGGTTTTCATCCGATTTCGTCCATTTTCACACTATTGGTATTAATTGTTATAATATTTTCTGAGCAAATTTGGTGGTTGGAGCTTTATTGGTTAGGAGATATATACAATTATCTTATTAGGAGGCGCGGCCACTCCCACCTTTTAAAATTTTTTTTCACAGGTACCCCTGCCCCTGGAGTTTTATATCTTAATTTTGTGCCTAGTTATGGCACTTTACAGGTTTTCGGTTAATGGCGATTTGTGAGCGTGGCAGTGGTCCAATTACGCCCATCTACGAACTCGAACCTTTTTATACCTTGAACAAGGTATATTAAGCTTGCCACGAAGTTTGTAACACCCAGAAGGAAGCGTCGGAGACCAGTATGTTGAGCTCAGTCAATTTAACCATGTCCGTCTGTATATATACGAACTAGTACCTCAGTTTTTGCCGGAACTGCCGACATCGGATTATCTTCACGAAATGTGGTATGAGTTATTGTTCATAAAAATAATGTAACATCGGATGAAATTTTTCAGATCGGTTCACTATACAACATAAGTTGCCATACAAACCGAACGGTAGGAATCAAGGGTTTGTATGGAAAACTTTCGCTTTTAACGTGGTATCTTCACGAAATTTGACATGGACTGCTCAAGGTAATAATATAATCTCGGATTACTATAGCATATAGATTCCATACAAACTGAACACATAATTACTAAAAGAAATACACTTGTGAAGGGTATATTGGCTTCGGTGCAGCCGAAGTTAACGGTTTTTCTTCTTTTTTTGAGATTTAACCATACATCAAAAACTGAGAGAGAGTCCATTCCAAAACAAGATCAGGTTTAGATTTAGGTAAAATAACCTATATACTATGCCTCTTACTTTTCATAAAGTTTGTCAAATTCTAAACTAAGAACTTATCCATGACTTAATAAAACGAATTTGAAAAAGTTTTTATTGGTTAGTTTGGTTTTCATAATCAATCCAAAAACACTAATTAAACGCCTTTTAAACTGCTATGAATAAGTTATCCTGCCGTGAAAAAGTAGGAAGGTCTTCATGGCAAGTTTAAGATTGCTACTTTCTAATCTACTCTTAATTGAACCGTTAGATGCAGCGAACTGTGAACATATAGTATGAGGGCTCACAGAACGATTTTAAATTAAGCAAAGTTATGATGTTTTTTAATTGTAAATGCTACAGATAACTGTTTCCCAGTATAGAATATGTATTCATAAGTAACGCGGGTAAAACATGGCAAATTTTGATATTAAATACATCAAGATATTAAAAGACTTTATCTTTCTGAAATTTCTACATTCTACAAGTGTAAGCGATGGTATTAAAGAATTTTAAAACGTTTCGATATCAAAATATCACTTGATGAACCTTATACTTATGCTTTCGATGTAGAGTTAACAATTACAGAAGAAGTACTTGTAAAGAAATTGTTCGAGAAAGAATTTAATTTTAATCTGCTACATTTACAACTATCCAAAGTTTCATCGAACCGTCAAAATTATGAATTATAATAATTTTTTAATAATTATGGCTTCATTACTATTTTCAATCGAGCTTTATTTTGGTTGAAGTTTTGAAATTCCGTATTATCGATTACAACTCAACCCGTCAAAAAAAGTTTCGGTTGAGGTTTTGCCTTTTTGTGGAATTATAAGGGGTATTCAGACCGAAGCCTGTTAATTTGGTAATTCGTTAAATGATACTTCGTTAAAAGGCTTAACTGTAAACATACTTTTTGCTCTTCCTTGGCAGTATGGTAAATTTTATTCCGAAACAGCTGATTCAATTTTATTAAAGAGCAAAAATGACCCAACAAAGTGCAAAATCAAAAATTGTCGGTCATTTAATTTAAAATTATGTGGAGCAGATCAAATTTATTACTGGTAAGTAGTTTAAATTGATGTACAGAGGAGCAGGAGAACAGCTGATGTGATATTACCGAGTAACGAAACAATTATTAAGCTTGCCAGATGGATAGTTCGTTACTCGGTAAAACGATAGTCTGTTAATTTTGCAAAAATAAAATACATGTAAAAAACTACCAAATAACGACTAACGAATTAACAAGGCTGGTCTGAATACCCCTATAGTTTTAAATCTGTGTCATTGGGGTTGACTAGAGTATTAAAATTTCAACTTATACCAAGCAGGTGAACAATAGTGCGTTTATTTAAGAAAAATATTAAAACGGAAAATATGTAGTAAAAATATTTTATTTATAACTTTAAACTGTTTTAATCAGCTATTTTGGACAAGACAACTACAATTTAGAAACAGTTAGGAACATAATTTTTGAAAAAATTAAATTTTTGAAACGTTTTGTTTCTCTTCAGTAATTTGTATTTTATCCACTCCGCAGAAAAACGATGTTCATAAAATTTAAAACCTTCTTAACAACCATATATAGTCTACCAACAGCAAGGAAACGGAAAAAAAGATGGAACCCCATTAGATATTGGCAAAACTTTAAATTGAACTTGAAAGTATCGTCGTGATTTCATTCCTTTTAACTTCATTAAAATTTTTGCATACTGACCTAGATACGCGGTATAAAGTACCGGAAATGGAAGCTCGTAATTATTAATGTTAAATATGGTATATTGAGATTAAGAGAAGTGTTAATCAAATTTTACCAACTTTTGGCACAATTTGTAATCTGATATCGACAATTTTTATCCGTAAGGTATGGTGCGGATTTTGGTCCGGTGGAATCAACGGCCCATTTTTCTTCGAAAATGAAGAAGGAACCGCCGTAACCATCAATGAGCGATATCGCGCAATGTTAACCGAATTTTTCTTTAAGCAAATTGAAGAGGAAGACTTGAACAACATTTGGTTCCAGCAGGACGGCGGTACGTGCCATACAGCAAATACTAGACTCAATCGTTTACCCCCTATCTTCGAATTTAAAATTTATATGGCCCACTCGTTAGAATTGTAATTTCGCACAGGAGACCACAGTAACAACGGGCACCTATGGGCAAACAATTTTGAAAAAGTAAAATTGGCCCCGACCTCTAATAAGATTATTGTACATATTATTGAAATCTCATATATCGGGACCCGACCGACCGATTTCAACTAAATTTACTACATGGCATTCTTCTTATATTCCCATTTCAAAGTGCGAAAATGGGTGAAATCGGTCTACAACCACGCCTACTTCCTACAGCAAATGGGGAAGCCATTGATATAACGGGATACAACTTTACATTAATAATTCCTGTAGAGTATGACACTGTTCAAGCCCCTAGGTACCGAATATATGGATTCAGTAGTAGTATCTAGAATTGACTTTTGACTGAAAATATCGGTCAATTTATGGAATATACAATTGTAATTCAGAAAGAATCCGTTCCTGATAATAGTAACTTTATTCTGTGTACTATTAGGGGTTTCACATAGTCTTATAAAGTTATAAGTTATAACGATCCGAAAACAAAGCGTTTAGAGTTGTATTTGCGTAAACTTATTTTAGTATGCCATCCAAGAACAAAAATTTATGATTTTATGATTTTACGATGCTTTATGACTCGTTGTGAGTACCCCATATACATATGTATATCGGCCAATAATAGTATGTTGTTGTGCCTAAAATAAATAAAATTGTGCGATAATTTTATGATTTTCGTTTTTTAAACAAGTTACAATTTTCGGTTACACCCCGACTTATGTATACCTGTAAGTATGTCGCTAAGGGAAATAGCCCTGCTGAATTTTTTTGTCATTATGAATGCTTTATGTGTTAGGAATTATATTTGTTGTACGTTACTTGAAGACAATAAAATGAAAGTTTTTAGGGTCTAATCTATATATTTCAAACGTATAATATATATATGGTGTTCGGAATAGTCGAATCGTTCGGATCGGACAACTACAACATATAGATGTCATCCAAACTGACTCACCACTCTCGTATCTTGGCACAAACTGATATCCTCTGTATCGCTATAATATCCGAAAAAAATTTTCAGATCGGACGAATGTAGCATCTAGCTGCCATATAAACTGACCGATCAAAAACAAGATAAAGATGTTTATGCTATAAAAGATGCAATTGTGAAGGGTACTTTAGCTTCGGTGCAGCCGCCTTTGTTTTTTTTTTCAAATTTACGAAAGTATGCAATATTCTATTCCTTCCATATTTGTTTATAAAGGCATTAGGTATCTGTTAAAAGTTATTATTTATAATGAAATATATAATCTCTGAATATTTATAATATAGTAGCAGATAGTATTTAATATCAGAAATATATGTATAATTATTAAAAACTCAACATGGGTTTGTGCTCATGAATTTTTATTAAATTTTATTAATTTGAGTAAACATATTTCATCAATTTTTACTAATTTGTTTAATTATCGATATTTCATTATTATATAGTGTATTTGCTAATTCACATTAAAATATGTGTATGACTTTGCCATACACTTTTCGCCATACCAATCGGTGTCTGTGAACACTGTTCAAACGCCTGCTCAGAATAATATTTATTTTATTAACCAGAACTTTTTGAGACCACACGAATTCGAATTCGACTTTAACTCGAACACTCTAAACTCTCTTTAGTGTAACATACTTGCTTCAAGTTCTGTGTTTTAATATAAACTAACACATTTTTGTTGTAATATTTTCTAATACATACACCAAGGTATATATTGTATATTGGTATGTATATATTGTTGCAGCAAAAACATTCACATACATATATTTCATGCTAGGTGTGATTTTCAAAACTATTATTCTTCAATGTAATTTTAATTAATTGAAGAATATATATGTACGTATATGTGTATGTGATTTTTGCTGGCCATCGCAATTTGATTGATTGGCTTCATTTCTAAATATATTTAATATGCATTTATTTTTAATCTATCGTAATGTACTACATATATTACGCAATACATTCCAAATTTAATTTCATCATGCCAGAAAAGCAATATTTTGTAAAGTTCCTAAGTTCATACTTATATAATTTAAAATATTTAAAATAACAGTGCAGCACAAATAAGGCAAGGAAAGTTTAGCTTTATGAGTTAATTTTCATTTTGCTGCTGTACAAATACATACATACATATATGCACATACTTATAATAATTGTTGTACGTAGACAGTTAAAATGAAAACATATTACGACGCAAGATTTTACCCATAAGTAAATACTTACAGACATACTTAATTTTTTTGAAATATCACATTTTTAAGCAATAAACGCATACACATAACTATGGATACTTATAAAACATAAACGATACTGCGGTTTAAAGGACGGCAAATAATCGCTTTACGTTTGCACACATGTACGTATACTTAATACGTCAAACTCGTTGTTTTTGTACAGTTTATTATGTATGTTAAAGTACATAGCAGCGAAATTACGTAATAATATAGTAAACGACAATAAATAATACAATATACAGTTATTATGCTCGAGACAACGCTGTCAATAAGTATAAGTTTGATGTCGTCTACCAACATAACCTATACATTTTTGGAATGTGTCAAAAAGGATAAGTTGAGAACAATATAAAGATATAAAAATCGACATAAGGTTAAAATTGGATTCAAAATCCATTAAAAAAAATTTATCAGCTGACCCAAAGCCCTCTTTTTTGTGGTGTATTAAAATTTTTAACTTTGCTGTTATATATTAACAAAAATAATCTGAATGTACATCAAACAGTTTAAACTAAAACTATAAATTATTTTCTTTCTATTCTTCTTTTTCTAATTCTGGAAACCGCATACTCGTAAATTTGGCCTACAAACCAGCTTGAACATTTGATTAACTGCCTTTGAGAAAGATTTTGAAAATTTTTTGAGGTTTCGATTCTAAACTAGCATTAAAAGTATGAGGATAGAAAGAGCATAATTTATAAATACTAAGGAATTGCTATAAATTTAGCTAAATTAACTTAAACTATTTTGTTGGTATTACTTTGTATTTTAAAAATGAAACAACAAATACTATACTATTGCAAATTAATTAAGTAAAAGCTGTAAGAAAAACAATCGGTATTTAAACTAATTTTTGAGATTAAAAAAAAAAATCAATAAAAAAGTAGTGAAAGATGAGCTCAACAGAAGGGTTACGGACTTAATTTTAGAAAAAGAATTTTCGGCACTCTAACCGGCCTCTACAAACGAAATTTGAGGATAAAATATTTATGTCTCTACCTCGAAAACAAGGTATATAGAATACAACATAAAATAATAAACGACATGGTTTCATTAATTTTCAACCGAGCATTCTTAATGAAGTGAAATGGAAGATGACAGCGAAAAAATAGATTGTCTTCATTTTATCGTCCAATTCATTATTACAATCGAGGACATCGGTTTCCAATTTAAAATGTTTTCGCTTTTTTGTTTTTTTTTTTAATATTAACTCCTATAAATAAAAGGAAGTATACCATAACACTTCAATAATATTAGAGCTAACTATCAAGCTTTCGTAGTAACTGTAAATAAAGGTTTCTTCTTTCGTTCATTACACATACAATATTGTACATTTCTGTCATATTTCTATAATGTTTGCAATAAATTATTTACTATCCTTAATATTTGTACACAATAAAACATATTATAATTTAATTAAAATAAAAATTGGAAGAGTCAAAGAGTTAGATAGTTATAAATTTAAGTTGAACATGATATAAAATAAATTCCTGGGATTCGTAAGACAATATTTGAGTAAACAGATTTAAAAACAGTAAAACCTGTCTTCAACTTCAAATTCACCTAATCTAACATAAGTAAATTAATTAAGCTTTTATTTTTGTGTATAATTATTAATGTTAAATATTTATCGCTGTTAAACATGAGGTAATCAAATATATTTGCTGAAAGCTTTAGTATTGTTAATATGTGTATATAAGTACTATATATTTAATACAATAAATCATTTATTTAATTACAATAAATAATATATTTAAATATATTTTTTAATTATATTAATCATACTGCTACCATAGAGATTAAAATATTTCATAACCGTTATTTGGTACGTTTTGTTTAACTTAAACAGCTCGCATGTGCTTTGAAGTTAGTTTTAAAATTAAATTTTCAATAATTATAATTATTGTTTTAAAACAATATTTGAGGTTTTATAATCATAAAAAGTTATAAGGATGAATTCGTATGAATTCGTATATTTTTTGTTTAATATTTTTTGCTGGTACGTAATTGTACTTAACTTGGATATCTTGCCATTTCATATTGTTTTTCGCAAGATTTCATCAAACTGTTTTATTTTTTTACATTTAATAGTTTTAAATATTAAATTTTTGTAATTTGTAACACCAACTTACACTTATTACTAATTAATTTTACTAGTGATTTATAAATATAACTCCACAAGCCGACAATAAATTTGTGCTTCACCTTTGTATTTCGATCTTCGTTGCTTCACAGCTTTTAAATTTTACTACGCTTCTTTGTTGAAGAATATGTTATTTTGATCTGCTTCGTAGAAGTGGTAATAATTTTTTACGAAAAAAATATTCGCTCAATCTGTATAGGTTCTAAGGAGACTATGTTTAGTTTTTTAGGTATCATACACATACATACATATGTAGACAATTTAGATGTATGTAGTTACTAAAAAGGAGTATAAGAAGTACATTTGCGTGTGATATTAGATTTTATCAGATATACATACAAATACATATATTACATATATGTATAAGCCCATGTAGGTATACGTTATATATTTTTATTTGTTAATATGCAAAGCTTGAAAGTGTTAAAGTATTAAGTATGAGTACGTACATAAGTTTCATGCATCAGTCTAACCAGTACCAGTTCACGGGGATTCCATACAATAATTTGCTTGAAACCATTGTCTATAAAATCATCAAATAGCATTTTCATTGAAAACGAACCAATAAAAATTATTATTACTTCCATAAACAAAAAAAAAAACAAAAAACAACAAATTCACTGTGCACATAATTAAGCAATATTTTCAATGCATTTCAAAAATTAAGCCCTTTACATGCACATTAACTTGATCCCTAAATGTAGAAAATGAGTTTCTGTAACTTATTTCATAAGTACCAGCCACTCAGTGCTGCTTTAGTTGAAAGACAGTGTCTAACTTTAGTATGATCCCTAAAGGAAAATTTAAATTTTATAATACATTTCGAAAACTTCGGAGTAAAAATTTTGTATTTACATACAAATAATAAATATGTGCAATACACGTATTTATATCAATCAATTTATTTACTTTGCAGAAGCACGATGCAATCCAGTATTGATTATCAATAACAAATTTAGCCTTTTTGTATGCACATTAAGTAGGTCCTTAAATATAGAATGTAAAATTCGGCAACAAATGTGTAAATTCAATATTATTTCATACACTTTATATAAATTCAGAATAACTTAAAAAAGGTTAAGAATAATCATAACGTTAATCATATGAAGAGTCAAATATAATATTTTGTGCTATCTGTATCTGTGACTAGATGCAGTAGTACCGATTTATGAGTTAACAAAAATGTTCTGTTTTCATATTTGTAATATTTTGAGTACTAACCATCTCCAATCGTTATAAAATAAATGGTTATTGTAACCTATAACAAATTTATAGTTTAGTTTTAAGGACAAATTTCAAATTCATGTGGATCTTACTTTATGGTCAATTTTGGCTATAACCCTTAAGTCGTTGGATTTATGTATATAAATATTACATTCAGATATTTAGATTATTTCATCAAATAAATAGTTAATATACATAATATGCAAAGAAATGGCTTGGCTCTACTAACAGCTAAAATAACATCACTCGTTTATATTTAAATTTTATAAGTATTTAATTATTGTTGTGATGATTTTTTTTAAATAGGAATTTCGCTAATATTTACTAAATAAAATGAGTTTCTGCCAAAATTATCTAACTTTAACTATATGTATGTCCACTACATTATCTTTCCCTTCACATGCAAATACATTTCTTTGGCACCAGAACTATACTTCTTTTATTTATTATATAACTTCAGTATGATTTTATTACAAATACAACTATTATATTCAATCTTTTAGTTTCAATAACGATTATCTTTGGTTTTGAATAGAGATCCGATAAAACTTTATATAGTTTCTATAATAAAGTAGTTTGATCTTTGCAACTAGACTTTCAGGAGCAGGCCGAACAATCATGAAAACTCTCGAATTAGCTATACTTAGCTCTACATCTACCACCCTATTCTCAGAGCACACATGCCTACGTCTCATTCCTTGAGTTCCTGACTGCGCCAGCAGCAGAAAACATTGTATCCTAATTATAGATTAGTCTGTGTACCTGTGCCGCCGCCTCCTCCAGTTGTCGCTGTTGTGCCAACACCGACAGCGCCATTAACATTGCCACTACCCTCCCTAGTATTAAGAATGCTCACCGTATTCACACCCAAGGCACTGCCTGTCAAACCTAAGCCACTATGCTGCATTGGTAGAACGATATTGCTACCGCCAGTTAGTAATTCGTGTTCTGTTTTGGCTTGTCGCAGCCAATTGCGTAGATCTCTGGTGCGCTCCACTAGACTGGTCGTATAGTTGACGGCACGTGGACTTTGCGAAACTATTGTATTTGCCGCGAGTATAGCGCCGCCCATTGAATTTTGCATGCGCCCAGTAGCAAGTTGACGATATGTCTCCAAGCGATCAGCTAGTGTTGGTATGGATTGTGGTGCATGCATAAGCGTAGCGGTTGCGCCAGCATTTTGATGATTTGTTGGAGGTGTGGGAGCTGAACTGATACCGGTTGATAGCATGTGTGACCAATTCAACTCGGAGGGTGAGATCATGGGTATTCCTATAAATAATTCAACGTAAAAAAATTAGTACCCTCAATTGTAAAGTCAATTAACATTTATTACCTCCGTGTTGACTTTTTCCAAGTATATCGAGAATTTCCCGAATCTCCGCATTGAGAATTTCTAGATTTTGTATACATTCTGTTGATTCCTGATGATAATTCTCTTTTCGTTTGTGCAAATTGTGTGTATCGGCACCACTGGCGAAATCTGTGCTGCTAAAACCTGAGCTTGAATGTGATGAAAGATCGCTTAGCGTGGCATCGTCTTTCTGCTCTATGCCCAGCAAATCCATGGTGGGTTTCTCCTTTTCGTAAATTCTTAAAAGGCTTTGTTCCAAGTGACGTAAGCGTATAACCTTTTCGCCGAGTAGCGCACGTGTGCGGTGCAAATTTACTTCCATTTCAGTCAATTCTTTTTCCTCTTGTATTAGTTGGTCCAATGAATGACGTGTTGTGGAAGCCTTATGACGCTGTTTGATCTCACGTTGTCGTGAACGGAAATTAGTACGCTGTGTGCGTAATGATTCCTTGGCACGTCGCACACTATCTCGCTCCAAATGTATGCGGTGTTTAAAAAACTCAAGCTCTGAACTATTGCCAGCACCGGCACGATCGTTGGATATATCGGAGAATGGATAGCGTAAATGGTAAGTGGTGTCCAGTGTATTGTCAGGGAATTGATCTTCTAAATCTTCTAGCTTCTGCAGCTGATGACGCAAATTCTCAACCGGTGTGCAAGGTCGGTCGTTTTTGTAATTGTCCGAATTTAAACGTGATGTAGAAGCGGACTTCAAACGGGAAAATATTTTCTTGCGTTGGCTATTACCACGTCCGTTATTATTGTTCTCTTGATTGCATTGGAAAGCAGCCTCTGAATCGGAGTTTCCATTATCGCTCAATAGTGGTGCTGGTAGGTAACGCCCCTTGCTGTAATTGTTCGATATAGTCGTGTCTGATTGGCTAATCGAAGTAGTTGTGTCATCTTGAACTTGCAAGTGCTTAATATATTTTGAAGCGATGCCCGGCTTCCGTGTTATTGATAGCTGTCCACGTTCATTTGAACGCTCACGGACCACAGAATTTAAATGCTCTTTGCCGCCGGTGACAGGCGTTAGATGAGTTTTAGGTGGCACTGGTGGTTTTGGACTTTTACTGCCCAATAGTGTATGAGGGACTGCACCGATACTACCAACACCACCGTGTTCTTGGCAAGAAGTCGACAAGGAAAGTGAACGATTCTCGCTGTTACCGATAGATGGCTTGTTTGATATGGACCTTTCCGTCTCTGAGCCTGTAGTAGTAGTATTTGTATGGAGACTTTGTTGATGTAGCGCTTGGGCTTCGCGTCGTCGATTGCGACGTTCCAATGATAGTTTAACATCAGTTTTTAAACGCACATATTTCTCCTTTAAACAGCGATATTTATCTTCTAATAAACGCTTTTCGCAACGCACCTTTTCATACAATCTATCTTCACCTGTTTCACGCATACGCTGACGTTCCAACTCTAATTCGTGCCCCAATTTGTCACGCATCTCAGAATGTTTACGTGTATGTTCCTTTTTGATGATTTCCTCTTCGCTTTTCAAGTCTCTCTCTAGATCTTGTAAAATTTCGGTGTGATTTTTTTGTAGCGTAACCATATGAGCTTTGTGTTCATCTACAACCATTTTTCGTTTTGTGTTCAACTCTTCCTCCAACTGCGCCCGATACTCATTCAAGCGTGTTTGAAATGTTTGTTCCATTTCCTGTCGGTGTGATGTCAAACGAGAATCATATTCTTGCCGAATACTTTCGAGCTTGTGTTCATGGTCAATCTTGATGGCATCGATTTCTCTTTGAAGTTGGTCCTCTAAACGTTCACGTTCCTCTTTAAGTAATGCCTCCTTTTCTTTTTCAGCCTTTTGTTTTTGAATTTCGTAGTCTTTGTCATTGTCTCGGTCATTTAGTGTTTGAACACAAGTTTCTTGCTCGGCTTTATCAGTATCTTTTTTCAGAAAGCTAACAAGTTTAGACGCCACCTTTAATGTACGCAAAACGGGTTTCTCCGTTCCGGGTTTGGTCTCGGTTTGCTCCAGCTCACGATTATTTTTAGTAACATTTTCATCACTTTCAAACGGAGTAACGGCAGGCACAATTGAATTCACAGAATCCTGCTCGGATTTGTTTATAATAAAACTTCGTACGGAACTGCCTTTTGATTCCGAATCTGTGTCCTCGTACATTGGTTTAATCGTTGTAGAATTGTCTTTCAATTTTTCGAGGTAGCTTACTACAGAAACTGGTTGCGGTATGCTCCCGGATTCCGTACTTTGTGAGCGGGCCAACTCTGAAAGTTTGGCACGATCACGTTCAGGCAGATCCATAGAAAAGCTTTGTGCCTTTAGCATTTGTATTGTTTGTGCCTTAGGTACCGATATAATTTGTATTTCCTTTCTTTTTGCTTCATCATTCATTAGGAATGGGTTAAGACTACGTGGAAGACCACCTTCAGCACCAAGTAAATCGTACCCAACGCAGCCTTCATTGCCATCGTCATTATCATCATCCCAAGGATCATCATCTTCTGCATCATCGTCATCGGAATAGATTGATGCTTCTGGGCTTTGAGTTATTTTGCGCGAACTGCTTTGGTCCTCCTCAGGAGAGCCTCGTATTTTCGTTTCGTCTAAATTGAAACGTACACTTTTCTTATCCTCCAAGCCCTGATTTTCTACATCGTCCTTTTCGAATCGTCGTCTCATATCTGTTAAGCTTGAATCGCGCAATATGCCCTTAACGCCAGGTGGCGTGCCAGCAGTACCCTCAATAATTATATTATTTGAGTTGGAGTTCAGTAACATAGAAGCAGTGGCTTGATTCAACCCAGTTTCCATTTGCTTGCGCGATTTTAGGAACATCGCACCAGTACCGGACAACACAAAAGCTCGCTTATCTACAGCACCTGTTGCACCACCGTCGGTTTCAACTTTGTTCGCTGCCAACTTCGAAGAAAAACCTTCTCCGCCAAATTTCATTGCTAAAGTTATTTGCGGGTTTGTTTTCGATACCTCGAAACGAGATCCTTTCACGGATTGAAAGTTTAAACCAAAATTTTTACTTCTGGATTCTAAGAAACGACTAACTCCGCCACTAAACCCACTTGTGCTTGTACTATTCGAAGTCGAACCTGAATTATTTATTAATCCGATGCCAGCAATACCCGCGGCGTTGGCTCCTATACCAGTTGCAGCAGCTACTGCATTATTCACAGACCTTGCAGTGCAATTAGTATTTACATTGCTAACCGGTGAAGACATTTCATTTGTATTGTTGGTGTTGTCGCATTCATCATTACCTTGTAGGCTACGTATGCCTGAGTCCAGTTGCGACGCATCGTCTGAGTTGTCGATGACAGGTGTGGCCGCTATTGCTGTGTGCTTTTGCCGCGCCTGTTCAACTAATTCTCGGTAGACCGCATCGAGCGGGTGGTCCCATTGTGATTGTTTCGTTTTAATATTGTAATAATAGTGTCCACATTTCTCCTCGGAATAACTGAAAAAAAGAACTTGAGTGGTTGTAGAAAAATTTATGAAAGTATAACACTATGCAGAGGAGCCAACCGTCATAACTTCGCACAAGAAAACTTGTATTAAATGAAAAGATATATACGTATATAAGATATAATATAAAGCTTGCGATCAAACCGAACTTCTCTGCTTTCACATCTAATACATCGTTCAGCTGTCGTTGATCTCACTTCTTGCGATCACCAATCACAGAGCTACTATATACTATCCACATACCGAGGCTACGGAACATTTAAAAATGAAAGGAAAATAAAATGTTTTTACTTTGTTCTGATAGGAATTCATTAAAAAAATATGCCACATGACTGGCAAGCAATTTATATTAGGATTTTACTGTTATTTTTACGATCGAAACGTAATTATAAAATACTTTACAAGATACTACTGCCGAAGTATCAACGCCGCGTGTCCACTACAAACAATTGTAACATTGACGTTGGTCATTGCTGGACTACGCCAATGATTTGAATAGTTGGGTCAGAAAGAGAGCATAGTCACAACAACGAATCGATGTTCATTTACATACAACCGGGAATGAAATCTAAATTAGTATTGTTCCTCAGGTTATAAATTGAGAAAAAACTGTTATGTATCTTTTTTGTAGTAAAATGAAATTGGCTTATATCTGTCGATGTCTGACAATTGACATAACGTAAAATTACCAGTTGCTTGTTTAGAATAATGACAGTCGGCTCATAAGTTATGTTACTATTCGTAGATTGTTGTTATATACATATATTATAGCAATTAAATTCAACACAGCGGGTACATACAAACATACCATATTTTCCAATCGGTTGGCAATGCCTGCATCAACCCTTCTTTGGCCAAATATAGTAAGTGAGGTTCTTTAACTGGATCAATGCCAACCATCAAAGCATAGTCATGGATTTCTGGAAAGAAAAATTATTTATTTGTTGTATTTTTATATGCAAAAGTTTAGATAATGTAGTAATATGAATATGAGAATATACTATACATATCTGATGAGCAGAGTAACTTAAAGGCTGGTTCACATATTTATTCAAAAAGTTTGCGATCCCTTGCATACATTTATCATTCAAATAAATTAACACAAACTTTAAATGTGTTGACAAAATACTTAATCAAAGTTCCGTTAAATACAGTGAAATATCGACTGAATATCAGAAAATTTTTTAATTTCTCGGATATGGAGTCCAATTGTTTTATACAAGGTCTGTCGCAAAAGAAACAGAACTTTTTAAATATAACGGTTTCTGGTGGCGGCACCTACTGGTGGGTATATGAAATAAAAAGTTTGATCTCTTGTTGACATTTCGTAAAAATTTTAAGACAATTGGATAACTACAATCGATATTATCGATCAAAAAGTGACAGCAGCTTTTGGTCATTGGTCGTAAAATGCATATAAAGACAATGATGATTTGTTTTTACGATTCCGAGGGTATTGTACACCGAGAGTTCGTTTCACCTGGCCAAACGATTAATGCTGTGTTTTACCTTGGTGTTACGAAGCGTCTTTTGTCACGCATTCGTCACCGTGAGGCAGGGTCCTGGCGCCTGTTGCACGATAATGCGCCGTGTCATCGGTCGACGCTTGTCACTGATTTTTTGACAAAAAACTCCATATTAACCATTAATCACTCACCCTACTCACCTGATCTGGCATCCTGTGATTTTTACCTATTTGGAAAACTTCATTTGCCCATGAAAGGACACTGGTTTCAGGACATTTCAGCTATCCAAAAGGCGACGACCGATATTCTCAAGAGCATTCCGAAAAATGACATTTGAAATGCTAATTGACCGAGCTAAACGCTGTATCGAAGCACAAGGAAACTACTTTGATTCAAAAAATATAACTTTTGAAAAATATTAATTTTTTGTTGTTTTTTTTACAGTCCTGTTTCGTTTGCGACAGGCCTTGTATTATCTTGATATAAAAGGTCTACCAACAATGCCGACGTTAAAATGAAATAAAACACTCAAATCTGATCAAAATGAGTTACATATATTTTTTTGTTATGCGAATAATTTTATGCCATTTATGATTTGAACTAAATGTCAACCAAACAACAAGGCTTCGTTTGCATATAGCCACTCGTTTACAGAAATTTTCGATGACCCGGTGCAGAATTTTTACGCTGAATGTTGTTGTTCTGGGAAAAAAGGTGGTCGACATCGCTATTGATAGGCTTTTCTTGTTTATGTTGCATGCTTATATAAATAGTTGAAAGTAGATATTATTAATAAATTAATTCATTTTGTTATTCATTTCATTTCTTTTGTTCTAATTTTGAAATTTAACTGAGAATTGGACATAAAGTTGCCGCTTTATTTAGGGATGCTGTGTCGGCGTAAGTGCTTTATTTGGTGATTTTAGTTTGTTAAAAGCTCACACTTCGTTGCTTGTTCGTGAATTCTTGACCAAAACAATACTCTACTCCGTGTGACTTTTTCCTATTTCCAAAAATAAAGAGAATCTTAAAGGGCCGTCGTTTTACAAGCATACCTGTAGGTGACATTAACAACGCATCACTGAAAGAGCTGAAGGCTACCACACAAATCGATTTTAAGAAATGTTTCGACGATCGGAATAAGCGCTGGCATAATTAGACCATTATATCAAATGCTATTTTGAAGGCGACAACATTAATGTAGATGAATGAATAAATTTAGTTTTTTTCAAAAAACGAAAAATCCATACGTGAACACACTTTCGATAAACTCTACTATATTATACATACATATAATTCAACATTATCGTGGTTTGTTATAGTACAATGAAAAGTAACTTTGGGTTAGATGTAAAGTTAAAAAATTTACTAACCAATTTTTCATGATCTAAAATAGGATTCAAAATAAACTGAAATTGTTTTTTTCCACTGAATTAAAGCAATTTTTGACTTACTATTAAGAGCAATAGAAAATATAAGTGGAGTTCTAAAAAAATTGTTAAAAACAAAATAACAAATGGATCGCATAATATAGAAATTGCGAATGGAGCATGGTTAATAGTTACATTTTGAACTTGTTCACGATAAATAAAGACAAACTTTTTTCAAGAAAGCAATAACTAAAATCGTCTTTATATTAGACCAAATTCATTTTTTTTTTAGGATTAAGGGGCTATACCAGTGTGACGCATGAAAAATTAGGCGATTTTCGTGAATTTTTTTTAAAGAAAATACTAGATTGAATGTTTCGACGTTCTATGGACATAATAAAGTATATTTTTAGCTATATTAAAATTTTTTTTTTTTAATATTGAAAAATAACGGAGTTATGTGCTGTCTGCGGAAGTACCAAAAAAAGTGCCACAACTGCTGGCATGATTCCGGTCGAATGAGTAGCTGGAACAAAAAAATTCCAAATGTTTATTAAACTTAAATATATTTCCTATAAAATGAACTACGATCTTTGAAAAATATCAAAAATTAAGAAAATGGCGTATTTAAAAAAAAATCGTTTTTTTACGAAAAAAATGTTTTTTTAATGCCAAATTGACAATTTTCAACCAATCAAAAAGATCGTGGTCCATTGTATAGCAAATGTATTCAACTATACCTAGTTTTAATTTGAAGTCGATCGGTCAATTTCTCGTTGAGTTATGATGTCAGAAATATTGAAAAATGTCATTTCGAGAAAAACTATTCAAGACACGACCTTGCCGTTTTCACACGATACTTTCGAATATATAAACTACCGAAAAAGCAAAAAAATTTTTTTTGAAAGTGTCACACTGGTATAGCCCATTAAGGCATTCACTGTGAAAGTAAATCTGCACACATACTATATGTACATAAATATATTTAATACGGATTCATTATTGCAATGACAATTAATTACCTCACATAAGATGAGATTATTTCAAACTACATAATACCACGATTAACAAATTAATAAAAAATTATAGCTCCAGAGTAAGCAGCTTAATGTTTTATTTTTACATTGTTTTTATTCGTAAAAGTCTAGAAATACAAAAAATAAACATAATTTCTAAAATTCTACTCACATTGAATATTGCATACTACAAAACTCAAAATATGTCACCGGTGCATATGCAAGTGTATGCATACTTATAAGTATATTTAAAAGCTTGTAAAATTATCATACAAACAACGAGAAATAACGAAATAATAAGAACAAGTAGGGAAGGGCTAAGTTCGGGTGCAACCCAAGATTTTAGTCTTTTGCAATTAGCAAGAATAAAAATCAGGGGAACACCTTAAGGGGGTATTCTAGTCTAGAAATTTAAAAAAATCGAAATTTTTTTTATATTTTCAAAGTTTAACTATTCAAGAATATGTTTACAAGAGGATTTTTCAAAATTCAAATTATTTTCGGAGATATAGGCATTTTTCTGACTGGCATCCAAACTGGTTCGGCCGGAACGCGAAACTTTAAACGCGTTTCTCTCAAAACTGACTTTTTCGGAACGATACCCACAATTTCTCAGGTTCTACTGGACCGATTTAATTGAAAATTTTATAGAGTCTTCTTTATAGGCTTGTCTATGGAACTAGCCTCATCCTCAAATTTTCATTTTTATTATTTTTAAAAAATTCGAAATAGTCAAAAAAAAGTGATCCAAAAAAACTTTTTTTTTAAGCAGTCACCATTTTGTGAAAAAAAAAATTTTCCCACTTTTCCGTAGTTCCGGCCATTGCGATATTATTCTAGATTAATAATCTTTTTTTCTTTTTGGTTTCAGATAACTAGAAGGGTTGAAATCATGGGTATGGTCACGTGGACATTTTTAGAGACTCCCCACTTCGTCAGCTCATAATTTTTGAAATTTTTTCTTTTTATAGTTTTTAATTTTTTTCTCTACTCTTCTAAAATTAACAAATAACTAATAGTAAAAAAATGGATTGTAAAAATATTAATTACCCTTGTTTTACGACACTTTAAAAATTACCTGAAATTCATGCTTCTAGACTAAGAATCAAAACATCGACTAGAGGTTCATAATCCAAGCAATTATAAATACATACATTTATATAACTATATTATAATTACATATATTATATTATGTTATGTTTATATATATATAACTATCTATTACTGTGACCGGTACATAGATGATACTATTAATACCATCTATATGATTTCTAGTCAGCCCCAACCTATAAAAGATACGTAAACAAATTTGACAACTGAGGAAATATTAGTTAATGAGTAGATCAACTTGTGTCAGTTTACAAAAAATGGATCAAAAAGCATTTCGAGCGTTAATAAAGCATTGCTTTTTGGGGGATTTGGGCTCTGCACAAGGGAAATCAACCTTTGAAAAGAGATTTGCTAAGTTGGAAAGAGACGAAATTGCGGCGAAAGCTCTGTGCCATTTGTCGGCCGCGCAAGTTCATAATCTAACAAAAACCACGAATTGCTAATTCTGAGAAGTGTTTGAGTGCTCTTTAATCGTAATAAAACCGAATTTTTGCGTCGGTGTGTAACAAGAGAAACATGGCTCCATCATTTCACACTAGAGTCCAATCGATAGTCAACCTAGTGGACTGCACATTATGAACCAGTCCTTAGGCGTGGAAAGACGAAAAAGTCGGCTGGCAAGGTTATGGTGTCAGTCTTTTGTTATAATATTCATCGACTAATTACTGAGCCATTTATGATCAATTGCACTTCGTATATTTGGTTGCAGTTCTATTCTATCATTCCCCACATTTAGTAATTGAATTATTATAGATGAAGGATCAGTTAAAATATTGCACTGCTCCCTGCCTTGCCTTGAGGATGAAAATTTCAATATCATTAATTTTTGTTGTGATATTATAAATATCTGACGGGTTCGTCCCAAAAAAAAACTGCCTGATTCAGGACCTTCAATCAATATAACCCATATACTAAGTATGCATTTATACGAATATTAGTGTTCTCCCTTATTAGCTCTGTGCTGTTATTATACTCTTACAATCGGTTGCTACAGAGTATTTTAGTTTTGTTCACCTAACGGTTGTACGTATCACCTAAAACTAATAGAGATAGATGTAGGGTTATGTGTATATAAATGATGAGGGTAATGAGAAAAGTCAGTTGACTGTCTGTCTGTCCGTCCGTCCGTGGAAGCTGTAACTTGAGTAAATTTGAGAAATCTTGAGGAAACTTGGTAGGTACAAAAAAAATTCAACATTAACCGAAAACCTATAAAGTGCCATAACTAAGCACTAAATTAAGATATAAAACTTTATTTTAGCCAGGTGCATCTGTGGGAAAAAATTTTGGAAAAATAGGCGTGGCCCCGCCCTCTATCAGTTTAATGCATATATCTCCTAAATCACTAAATCTAACACAACAAAATTCGCTCAGCACAAATACTACAAGAACTCCTATCTATAGTGTGAAAATGGACACAATCGGATAAAAACTCCGTTGACTTCCCATATAACGGTACTGTTCAAAACCTTTAAAAGCGCGATAATTCAATAACTAAATGCGCCAGAGACGCAAAAATTTTAAGCCGGGATGGGGTAAAAATTGGACGTTGGGCGTGGCACCGCCTTCTTTTGGGTGAAATCCCATATTTCGGGATCCGACTGACCGATTTCGACAAAATTTGTAATATGGTTTTTTTTCATATTTTTATGTCCCATTGTGAAAATGAGCGTAATCGGTCAACAACCACGCCTATTTCCCATATAGCACAATTTTAAATTGCACTTGATTCTTAATTTTTCAGTATACAATTCAAGAAGCAATTAATACAACGAGATTAAACTTTGCACGAATAATGGCTTTAGTGTATGTGACCTTATGACCAAAAATTTTTGAAATCCAATAAGAACTGTTCAAGCACATAGGTACCAAATATTTGGGCCCCAGTACCTATAATTGACTTTTGATCGAAAATATCGGTGAATGTGTGAAATATACATTATAATTGAAATTAAGGGATACTACTTCTCTGACAAAAAAAATCATTACTTTCTTGTAATAGAGAACGTTAAATTTAGACAGAGAATGTTACTTAACATTTAGCTAAGCTGGAACACACTGATGAGGGTGGGAGTTATAGCATGAATAATAACAAAACCAGCAATTTTGTACCTATGCGCCAGGTCACTGGCAAGACGTTTCTTGCAATTTTAATACTTCTTTAAGTAACAAAATCCGGGAAGATAGCAATAGCAGCTGCTTCATCAGGAACTGATGCAACTATTCTAAAGGATGAAAAACTGCTCATTCATCTCTTAAATTTCCGTTATCCATAAATCTTGAATAACAATCAATATGCTCTATCCGCAAAAATGGGCATCTTGGTTAACTACTGCAAAACGCCTCATTTATTATGTGGGATGAATGCACCATGAGCCATAAAACATATATAGAGGCCGTGGACAGACAATTAAAAGACCTTAGAAACTTCTCTGCTCTTATGGGCGGGAACTTTTGTATTTGCAGAAGATTTCCGACAGACTCTTCATGTCATTAACAGAGGTACGCGAGCAGATATCATCAAAGCATACCTTGTATCGTCGTATATAAAATTACGGACGAATATGAGAGCTTACATATCTTCATAGAATAACTGATTGGTGATTTTTCACAGCAACTGCTTAAACTTGGGGAAGGAAGTTTTCTCACTCCAAATTATTCTTCTGGATGAGTCTCTAGGCCAAATAGTTCATATCCCTCACATCGAGAATTTTGACAAACAGGAATTTCATTGCTTGTGTCCTAGGGCAATAGTGTCACCTAGAAATAATAGTGTCAACGAAATAAACGATCTAATTATTCAAAAAGTTCCCGAAGAAATAGAAAAATACAAATCGATAGACACCGTGGCTAATATCGAAGACACAGTCCATTATCCCCAAGAGCTTTAAATTCATTAAAGCCTTCTGGACTGCCACCAGATGAATTGGCTTTAGAAATTGGAATTCCAATTATGCTTTTGAGGAATTTAAGTCCTCCAAGCTGTGCAACGGGACGCAACCATTATCACCGGCCCAGCAGCTGGTCAACTAGCTCATATACCGAAGATTCCAAGTAATCTGCCAATCTTATTTAAACGGCATCAATTGCCAGTGAAAACATCTTTCGCTCTAATTACAAACAAGTCTCAAGGCCAGACCAGGACCAAAGGATTGACCTACGAAAAGAATGTTTTACTCATAGCCAACTGTATGTTGGTTTATCGCAGGCCGAAGGTCCCGAAAATCACTTTATATTGCTGCATTAAAATAAATTAACACAAATATCATTTACAGGGAAGCTCTGATTCAATAAATTAGAGAGAGGAAACTATATAAATAAAAATAATACAAAAAATATAATTTCGTGTTCGAATTTCTTTCATTTACCTAATTTTTGGGTGTGTACAAAATTATAACTTTTGAAATGATTGTTTAATACCCGTGTGAAGCCGAGCGGCCTGCTAGTACTTACATAATATAAAGATAATCGAACTTCCGGGTGACTTTGTACCGCATGTATCGGCCAATATGTGAGTTACGCAATGAAAATGAGCTAGTGTCTTTTACTCATGACAGTGTATCTTTGTGCCTAAACTAAAAAAATTTGAGCGAAAACTTGACTTACCCCCATATAACTAACATCCGGCTAACTTTACTCTATATGATTAGATTTTTAGTATGTGACATGTTAATGGTATGTGGTATATAGGTTTTCGTTTTTCTAACAAACCATATGTGTCTATCAGTATAGGAGTTATATTTAGTATATGTGTATATAAAATTGCTTAGATTTCGATTCTCAGGTTGGTGTAAAACACCATAAAGAATTTCCCTGGCTTTGATTATTGTAAGTTACAAAAGTTTAATATGTTCGGTTGCTCCCGAACTTTGGTCTTCCTTACTTGTTTTTTTACTATTTTTTTCTTTTTTTGAAGTAATCAAAATTTTCAAATAATTCTTACATGAAGCTGACTTTTTACAAAAAGGGATATCCTGTCTCCTGGTTCTAAACTACCTCCCGTCCAATTTTCAGTTAAATCGGTTCAGCCGTTCTTGAGTTATACATATACAGATTCATACACTGACCGACATATTAGACATAAGGTTCGTTAAAAAAATAAAATCATTATAATACTACATATACATAAGTAAGTATATATTTGCGGGAGTTGATCCTGATATTAGTTATATGAGGGCTCGGTCAAGTTTCTGCACTGCAACGTACTGTTATGAGCAAAACACGCTCTCTCTTTTCAGTGAGATAACTCACATTTTGGCCGAAATAAGCAATATATGCAAGTTCGGAAATCGGCTCAGGGAAGTATTGTTCCGATTCAATTGATTTTTGATACGAAGTGAAACTATAATCAGGAAAAGATCCTCTCTGAATTTGAATTGTATAACCCATATTTTTGATCAAAAATTAATTATAGAAACTGGGGTTCAAATATTCGGTACCTAAGGTCTTGAATAGTTTTAGTTTTTGATCATAAGGTGGCATATGTTAAAGGTATTATTCGTGCAAAGTTTTATCCCGTTATATTAATTGATTCTTGATTTGTTTACTGGAATTTTAGAGAATCAATTGTGCTATATGGCAAGTGTCCCCAGTCCAATATCGCTCATTTTCCTACTGTGACATGGGAATATGAAAAGAATGCCACGAACCTAATTTACTCGAAATCGATTCACTTAAAAGTGGGTGGGGCCACGCCCATCGTCCAATTTTTATCCCGCCTTCCATAAATTTAAAGGTAAAATTTAATGCCTCTAGCGTATTTAGTTATTGTGTTATTACACTTTAGTAATTTTTAACAATAACGTTATATGGTGAGTGAACGGGATTATCTTCCATTTTCATCAATTTTTATAGTGTCGACAGGGGTATTAAAGAGATCTACCGTTAGCGAATTTATTTGTTGTAACTTAAGTGTTTAAAGAGATATTTACATTAAACGAAATAAAGGTCGAGACCACGCCCACTTTTTTAAAATGTTTTGAGTTCTATATCTTAATTTAGTGCTTACTTGTAGGCGTGGCATTGGTCCGATTACGACTACCTACGAATTTCGCCATACTTTTCTACCAAAGAATATGCGAGATCAAGATAACTTATTTTTTACTGAAGTTACAGGCTGCCTGGAAGGACGGACAGACAGCGAGCCATTTTATATATCCCTATGTATATCACGATTAGTTTTAGATGATACATACCACCGTTAGGTGAACAAAACTATTATACTCATGAACAACATGTTGCAGGAGCATAAACATATGTAAATATTGTACCGTGACAACCAATAATTAAAACTAAACATTCATAACTGTTATAAAACGTTAAAGTACATAAAAACAAAACAATAAAAAGCGTCAACTTCGGTTACTCCGGCATACAAAAATTTCTTGCAGATATCTCGTCAAAAGGAAAGATCGTCCAATTTGTATTGCAGCTATGCTTTAGTTGTCGATAAATGAGCAGCTTCTGTTATCTCAAAGACAAAGGGACTAGACGAGCATGGCTAAATCGACTTAGTTTGTAAAGCTGATCCTTTACATATACTACTGTGATCAAATCGAAAGGTGAATTTTTAATGTACACTGCGCGTGTTTTTTGAATCTATAAATTTTTTCTAAAAGTTGGTAGTACTGTTAATGACATCTATGCTATATTTCACGTAAAAATATTCATTAGTATTTGAGATACGCGTCGTTTTGTAAGTGAAAGTGAATTCTTTGATTTTTACTATGTCTGAATTTATTGAACAAAGAGGTGCTATAAAGCACCATCTCACACTGCATTGGTTATTCGAGACCACTTCTTCACATTTTCAACTAATATCGTGCTGCAACCACAGCATTCGCCTGATTTACCTTCGTATAACTTCTGGCTCTTCAACAAATTCACATGACTACTCCGAGGACTGACTTTTCCTCTTGGGTGTTACAAACGTTGTGACAAACTTAATATGATCTGTTCAGGGTATAAAAAGGGGACTGGAATATATAAACTACTAGTCTAAACCCGCGGCTCCGCTCGCTCTTTGTTGTCAAGGATGTCATTTATCGTGATAACAATATAATGGAATAGTTAAATTGGCAATCTACATTTTTTATTAACATCGTTAATCACTTAAGGAATAGTACATAAATAAACATCAACATCTTCACAGTCTCTGCATCTGCATCGTATATGGTTGCACATATGTATACATACATGCTTCTCGTTATAGTGAATAACAGTGCAAAAGTTGAGCAGAAGAGGGCGCGTCTCACGCCCTATATCTAATCATATGGCAATGTTTTGTTTAACATTCATCGAATGTTATTGCAAAATCGTCGGCTATAACCCAGATACTACACTCAAGAAAACACAGACTTCCGTTCCTTTTAAATGTTGCATTATTCGGTGCAATGCTTCTGGAATATTTGTCAGCTATTATGCACTCATGTGAAATTATTATTTAACCTTTTCTTATTCAGTTACAACTGTCACTATAATTCATATACACTGCTGGTCAATAGGTTTACAATTGTTTAAATATTTATTATTTTAATGATGATTGAATGCAAGAACATGGATAAATTACCGATAATTTAAATATAATATTCAAATATTTATTCAAACTTAACAAAATTGTGTTTTTCAAACATTTTCTTAAAGCTACTCAAAAAAGGTGCCTTTTTCTTGGTTATTAGAAGAGACGCACAAACGCTTTTAAATTTTTTATAAGAAAATACATCTATTTTAACCTCAATTTTTAGTTTGTACAACTATTTGATTTATTAGAAATAAAAAAATAATAATTTCAGTAATGAGTATTTCCTCCTTTGTTAGTAATAACTTTATATATCTGGTCATTCATAGAATCATATAGAATCTATGTAGCTCAAGGAAATATCCCTCCAAGCATCTCTAATAGCTGCAGTTAATATTTCCTTATCTCCGTATTGCTTTCCTCCTTCGTATACCTACCGTGTTAGCCAGCTCCAAACATTTTCAATTATGTTAAGATCTGGAGAATATGGTGGCCGGGTCATGACATTAACGTTTTGACTCGAAATAAACGACTTTACTACCCGAGCGTTATTAATGGGAGCATTGTCTTGTTGTAAAATCCAAGAAATTGGTCTAAAGAGATCTCTCTTAATTGTGGAAATACGGACTCCAACAATGTTTTGAAGTGAGCGCCGTTCATCTTCTGATCGATAAAAACCAAGTCAATCGTTACATAAAATGTGATGGCACCCCACACCATGACTCCACCTTCTCGGCTATGGTGGGGACTTAAATATATCTCATCTTTCCGCATATCGTGGTAATAGTATTGAAAGCCATCAGGGCCATCTAAATTAAAACACTTTTCATCAGTAAAGCCCACTGAACGCCAATCATTAAGTCGCGTGCCAGATTGAACATTCCACGTCATGTATTCTTTCGCGAATCGAAGCCGTTTTTCTTTGCGTAGTTCATTCAGAGGTGGTTTTTTCTTGGTTTTTAAACGCTTTAGATGTTTTGCATTTCTGATTGTACACTGAACAGTTGAAAGGCTTGCTTTTACTCCAGCCAGTTCCTTAATCTTAGCTGCAGACTTAACCGAATTTGAAGCAAATCTAACAATTTTGCGTACTGATTGTTCAGATAGGGCTTTGTTATTTCTTTTAAAGTTTTTTCCATATTCCTCTGGATCCTTTAAATATCTATCAACGGTTCCGGAGCTTCGCATTATCTGTTTGGCGATGTTTCGATTGGATAGTCCTTGGGAGTGAAAAAGTATACTTTTTCACGTTCCAATAAGCTCAGAATAGTAGCTTTTCCCATTATTACTTTAAATGTAGCTCGAAAAGAATTTATTTGTTTATTTTTAGTACTTTCTCAATAAAAAAAAACCTGCACTTGTTTACGCAAGACAAAGAAATGTTAAGTGCGTCTACTTCAATGACCAACCGCAAGCGCACATGATTGCCATAGACATTTCTGGAATCATCGAATATACAGTTATTTTTTCGCAAAACAACCTACTATGAGCAAATATTTTTCGGACAAGATTCGAACTTTGACAAGAAAAGCATTTTGGACAATAAGAACAAACATGATTAGAAATATAAAAATTTATAAAAAAAAACGTTGGTGCGTCTAACCTAAAATCAGCAGTGTATGTTTACGTGTATGTAAACAAAAGCCACTGTACCCTGCCAGTAGCTGCGTGATTTTATTTTGTATTTTTGAAGAAAAAAATTTTCAAATGATTCTTACATGAATTTTGAACACAGCTTATGTTTTGAAATACAGTTTTTTATATAAGAGTTGTTGTGACTTTTAACAAAAGACGATAGAAAGTAGTCTATGCCCGTCCCGAGGTTCCAAGCTACCTCATCACCAATTTTCAGCCAAATCGGTTCAGTCGTTCTTGAGTATAAACATAAATTGCGAAATCAAGGGTGGTTTTGCAAAAAAGGACGCCATTAAGACCTTTTCCAGGACTAAAGGAATACCCGTGCAAATTTATACGTCTTTCCGTTCGGTGGTTCGGGTGATAGAAAAAGACACGTGAATACAAACCGATCAGCTAATTTGATCTTTGTGAACGGATCCAGGTATTAGGTTTTAAAGTATTCGTATACATACGAGGTTTGACAATTAAGTAATAAGACTCATTTTATTGCCGCGCTTATCGTAAACCTGTGTTCTTGAAATTCCCTTTCTCTTTTTCCGGCATCCCTCCCCTCTCCATTGATATACGAGTATGTACCATCGCTTTAGCTTGTTTAGTTCGCCTGCTGCGTCAAGTTGAGTAGACATGGGTTTGTAGTGCTCGTCATGAAAATGGAAAAACGAAATCAAGAGCAACGTGTCGCGATAAAATTTTGCGCTAGATTGGTCGAAACAGCTTCGGAAACGTACGCTAAAATTGTAAGAGTGTATGGTGATAGTGCTCTTAGTCGTGCCCAGGCTCACAATGGTTGTCTCCGCGCCCTCACCCGAAAAAAGCTCGCATGAGGAAGTCGAAGGTGAAAACGATGATTATTGCCTTTTTTGATAACCAGGGAAAACTGTAAATCAAGTCTACTATTGCCAAGTACTCGAAAGATTGCGAAAACGAGTCAACATGGTATCGCTCCTGGATCCTTCATCACGACAACGCGCCGCGCCACACCGCCCTCAGCGTGTCCCAGTATTTGGCCTCTAAAGGGATCGCCGTGTTGCAACAGCCGCCTTATTCGCCCGACATGTCACCCTGTGACTTTTTCTTTTGTTTCCTAAAACAAAATCGATGGTCAAAGGAACCCATTTTGAGTCGATTACCGACATCCAGGTGGCCGTACGAGGCTACTCGCGGACATCCTAGTCGAAGCGTTCCAGAAATGTTACGAAGCATGGAAAACGCACTGGTATCGCTGTATAGCTGCCCAAGGGGACTACTTTGAAGGGGATGGCAGAGTTGTAGAATAATTTTCAAATAACGGTTTTTATGGAATTAGTCTCATTACTTAATTGTCATATCTCGAATGTATATAACTTCTAAAACATAAATTATATACATGACCATTTGTTCCTTTACCATAAATTAAAGAGAGAATGTTAAAAATTTAATATGTAGTATTGTATAAATATTAAAATTCGTTTAATATTGACACACTTTTTTGAAATGATCGATTTTTCTGAAACCTATTTTGAATTAAAACACCAATTATACTAAGATGCTGGATCTGTATCAGGAGAACACGTTGGCCGCTGACTTAAATCAGAGGCTATCGCTTTTGATGTGTTTACCTTGTCGTAGGGTAGTTAGAATTAAAAAAAAAATCGATTTGTTTTTAATTTTATTAAAGTACAATAACTTGAAACATTCTTTGGGGTTATTCGATAATTACCAAAAGTTCCGAAAGGATGGAATAGAGAGAGCGATTTCAACAGGATCTAAAAATTATGGAGGACAGGTTTCAAAGTTGATGGGATCGTTACATGATGATCAAGGATTTTTATTGAAATATAATGTATGTTTTCAAGGTCTTTCATTCTGTTTACTTCGATGTGTCCTTCATTTTTCAAATAAAACTGACATTATATATAAATATCTGTTCTTTCGTTTAATGGTTTCTGATTTTTGAATAAACGAGTACAAATTTTATAAAGTCATTGATAATGTTATGAATGAGTAGCGGAAATATATCTTATATCTAGGAAACATGTTTTGACTTATTGATTTTGGAGCTTCGGTTGATACTGGATCATCACTAACAGCCATTACTTTTAAAAGTATTAATTTTGTTTCAAATTTCTGTCAAGTTAAGCCGAAACATCATTTAATGACAATAAAATAAAAAAATACTTCAAAAAATTATTTAAAACTGTATTTTTTTCATGTCTCTAACAACACCTAACCCCTTAACTTCATTGACCTTTTATCTTTTGTGACCTTCTTTGATGTTTTTATTAGACGCCACGTGCATTCATTATTTTCAATGTTTTCTCAACATTACCGGCCAACGGTTTTCATTCAATGGAACGTTTTGCTAGTTTTTTTAATAATCATTAGTATTTTTTTTAAGATTTTTTGGCTAAAGGAAAGTGAAAGCACGATGTCGCGTTGACGTCTGCATTCCGATTACCAGGATGTCATTTAACGTATTATTACTGGCGATGAGTCTTGGATCTATGCTTACAACCCAGAAATAATCAATAGTCGAATATCGTGGCAAAGGTGAGGCAAAGCCGAAAAAACAAGTTAAAGCAGGTCAAAAATCAAGGTTATGTTGCCAGTTTTCTTCGTTTATCGAGGCGGAATTCCGGCCAGCCAAACTGTCAAGAAGGAACACTATTTGAGTTTTATATGTCTTTTGCGCAAAGCTATTAGTAAAAAGAGGTCGTACTTATGGGACGAGAACTCTTGGTTTTGCACCACGACAATGCAACGTCGAATATTGCTGCAACCGTCTGTCTTAACTGTTTCGAGGTTTGGAAAAAACGTTGGCACAAGTTTATTGTAGACAAGGAATATTACTTTGAGAGTTGTCCCTCTCAAAGAGTTTTTGAATTATGAATTAAGAATTTTAAAATTATGAAGAAATACTAATAATTTTTTACTCATAGTAGTATATCATTTATAACAAGGGTACACTATTTGTAAAGTCTCCGACGTTCACTTCAAAGTTCAGAGTACAAAAAGTTTAGAGAGCTTAAGGGGTTAGGGGTAGTCAGAGGCACGAAAAAATGAGAGTTTTCAGAATTTTTTTTTTGCTACTAAATCATGTTATTTTACAAAAGCAGTAATATGGCATTATTATAGGATGTGTTGACGAAAAATTTCAAAAAAAAATTTAATTCCCGAACTTATAGTTGTTTGAAAGGTAATGAATGGAACTTTTGAATAATAGCACCCTTCCCCCCCTAGGACCACGGGGGGCTCTAGGGCAGCCTCCTGAAAATGGTGTAAAATCGTAGTTTTTCCATACAATTTTCACTAATTATTATAAAATTTATGTATTTTTACGCATAGAGTGACTCTATGTTTATTATTTTTATTATTTCAATGAATTAAAGTGGAAATCCACTTTATTTAAATAATAAAAACACTGAAAATTAAAAATTGTGTATGTATCGGTAATAATGCATACAAGTAGTTGAAGTACCAAGATAACCCAACCAACCATTTATTCAAGACCCCCTAAATAATAAAATTGGGTTTTCATCGCGCGATTTTTTACTCCAAATTTTGAATATATTTTCAGTATAATATATTACATTGAAACAAGCGCCGCAGTATATAAGACCTACCATTTTGATTCGTTGGGTTATTACTGTCTTCCTTTTGTGCTTATTTCCTTCGGCGTTTGACAGTTCATATTCAGTAATTTTGCTTAAATTTCAAGGAACAGTATAACACGTAATTGAAAGCTGTTTTATTTAATAAATTGTACATAAAATTGCAACTTAAAATTCATAATTTATCATTAATTCAATTAAATATATTTCAAAGAATGTGTGTGCGTTAAATTGGTTAAATTTTTTGCAAGCAGTGCAACAAAAACTTCAAAAGAAGAGAGCCATTTTTTTAAAAAATGTGAAAATGTGCGTTTTTGCTTACTTATATCTAAAAAACAAATTAACATTTAACAATAAATTTACATTTAAACCAAAGTTTTATTCATTGGCTATCCGTGCTATATAAATTTAAAAAAATCCGTGCACGCATTTAAGAGAAATAAGCAGTGAAAATGAGATACTAAACTAAACCCAACCCAGCATAAGTCCTTGGAGATTTATCTAAAAACAATCGGGCAAAAAAAATTAGTTTTATAAATAGATAATCTCGGGTCTGATCGAAGGATTTCATTTTGTTCTCAAAATTAACAAAATGGTGGCCTCAGGAATTTTTTTTTTTAATTTTTGTGAAAAAATCAACAGTTAATTGGTCTTAAAAAATCGAAATTTTCGACAAAATAAAAATCCTTCGACCAGGCCCGAGTTTATTATGTATTCAAAAAGCTCTATAAATTTCAATTAAATCTACTGAACGGTTTTCGAGTTACAGTTGTCACCGATTCAAAAAAAAAATAGTTTTGAGAAAAACGCGTTTAGAGTTTCACACTAGCACTTTGAAGTGCCTGAGCTCTCTTTCTTATTTCTCGAATAACTCAAAAACTAATTGTCGGAAAATGCAAAAAAAAAAATATTTTTTGAAAATTCTAACTACCCCTAACCCCTTAAGCTAGGGTGAATCGAATACTAAATATGCACTCTAGTATTCCGAAATAATGAATATTTATTTGAATGAAAACTGCTTATAACGAGTAAGCAAATTTTTTACTTGAGTATCTTAAAGAACGAAGATTTTACGTTCTGGCCCAATATTTAGCTCTATTATAAGGGTTTGCCATTATGTCTTAAAAATGATTTCGAGCAAGTGGCCGTCGTGGCTGACTCAAACTAATTTCAGCCGAGAGGCTCAGTTGTCAACTACTTTTTGCATCAATTTGCACTGTATGTCGTTAATAACGCGCCGAATATTCTCTTCTAAGGTGTCAATCGAACAACATATCCAGGTGAAGTTTTCATAAAACTTATTTTATTGCTGTATAATAGAAAAGCATGCACCAAATACTATGGTGCTTCTTATGAACCATCCCACTAATAGTATTATATTTTTGAATAATAATTAGGTATTACTACATAGAATTTGTAATGCACAATCTTACTTTGTATACAAATGTCAATTGTTTTTTATGTCAATTTAAATAACTTTTAAAAAACTTGGCATAACTTAAAATTTATGACTAAATAATGATTTCGAGACTTAATCGTCTGGAAAAGCAATTGATTTTTAGACCTTCACCAACGGCTTAGTTGCTTTCACACACTCATAAGTGAATACATCCAGACTTTAAGTACCATACAAAAACAAAATTTTGCTTGTTTAAGATTCAACACCTGACTATACATTCGGCGCGTCTATCGATCCACTTCAGACCCGTATGCATGCAGAAGTGAAGGTCTGGACGCTGCTACATAAAGTTAACTTGGTTTAGTTGTTAAAAAGTACACGATACAAAAGAGACTAAGGTTAAAAGCAGGAAGTTTAAAATTGTTACTAATAAAATTAAATGCGGCAAAAAGTAGAATATATAATCGTATTTGTGCCCGAGTACTTACTTAATCGTTCTATATGGTATATGTATTTATGTACATATAAGCATAAATGTGCCTTGTTACTAACCTGCAAGTTAGCACCAGGCAACTGTAGATATAAATTGTATATACTGTGTCCAAAAAATAAGGTGACATTTGAATTTAAACTGCGCGCGTCGAAGAATTTGGAGAATTTTTTTTTTAGGTTGGTAGTACTGTCAGTCAAATTTATGTCAAATTTCATGTCAAAATATTCATTAGTGTTTGAGATACGTGTCGTTTTGTGAGCTGCTAAAAGTGAGTTTTTCGTTTTTTGCGATGTCGAAATTTGTTGAGCAAAGAATTTGCATTAAATTTTGTTTACGGAATCAATTTTCTGCTGCGGATACGTTGAGGATGGTGCAGAAAGCCGTTGGTTATGAGGCTATGTCTAAAAAAATGTTTACAAGAAGTATAGTGAGTTCCAAGCCGGCTGTGAATGTGTCGAAGACGAAGAGCGTCAAGGGCGACCATCAACCTCAACCGACGAAGCTCACGTTCAACAAATCAAAGATTTGGTGTTGAAAACCAGTCGATTAACAATTAGAGACCTTGCTGATGAAGTTGGCATATCGAAAGGCTCAGCCAATACCATTTTGAAGGATGTTTTGGGCCTCAAGCGCATCAAATCTCGACTGGTACCGAAAACATTGAATTTTTTGGAAAAAAGGCGTCACGTTGAAGTGTGTGAAACGATGCTTTCTGGGTATCATGACATGCATTATAACTGGCGATGAGACTTGGATCTATGCTTACGACCCCGAAACAACCGATCAATCGAGCGAATATCGTGCCAAAAGAGAGCCGAGACCAGAAAAGTCGCGCCAAAGTCGCTCAAAAATCAAGATCATGTTGACTGTTTTCTTCTATTATCGTGGTGTTTACATTATGAATTCCTTCCAACCGGTCAAACAGTCAACAAGGAATATTATTTGAACGTTATGCGTTGTTCGCGTAACGCTATCCGCCTAAAAAGGCCGGAATTGTGGAAAGACAATTCTTGGTTTTTACACCACGATAATGCACCATCCCATACTGCCCTCGTAATTTGTGATCATTTCGCCAAAAACTCAACCCATATCGTTCCGCAGCCACCGTATTCAGCTGATCTGGCGCCGTGCGACTTCTGGCTGTTCACCAAGCTCAAAAGACCGCTCTGGGGACACCGTTTTTATACGATAGAGGAGATTCAAGCCGCAGCGAAGACGGAACTGAAGGCCATCCCGGAAAGTGACTACAACCAGTGTTTCGAAGATTGGAAAATCAGTTGGCATAAGTGCATTGCATCGAGAGGGGATTACTTTGAAGGGGATGAAATTGATTTGGAAGAATAAATAAAGAATTTTCAAAATAAATACAATGTCACCTTATTTTTTGGGCACAGTACTATACTTGTATATGCTCTTATATCTATCAACGCATCAGGGTGGCAAGGCAACGACCATCCTAAGGTTCATATTGAAGTCTAAACAAAATTTTACTGCTTGGCCAGTCGCAAATTAAATAAAAACTCTGGAAACGAGTTCGTATCCACCACCCAAATAATTTATGCCTGTTAGTAACTTGAGTAAGTACATTTATTCAAAAATAAATTACAGTAGTATGTATGTACATATATACATTATTTGTACCGAAGACCTTAACGATAATGTCTACTGCCATGTCAAACGGATGATTTTATAGATGAATACATCAAAAAATCCACAATCGATTATAATCGGCAGATATGTGAATGCCACCTATACAGTACTTATCAAAAGACCAGAGCCTCTGCCAGATTGGTGTCGCGAGATAACAAATTGATGTTTTTAAGCGGTTTTTAAACGTGTAATAAACGCCAAATTTTGCGTCTTTGGATATTAAATGGATCGACTGCAATCGGAGTAGAATGCAACCTGCAAAATTATTTTTTGGGATACGCATTGGAAAATTTTCATAGACGATCTTGAAAAGGAAAAAATTATCCACGAGTAACGTTTATTATTATATATTATATTATATTGTCATATTTGTGATAAATCCGTCTTTTTTCTTCTGAGATGCCTAAAACGTAGATCTTCAAAATAACGGTACTATCTGTAGTTTATTTTGACTATCGATGTATGCCTTAACTAGACAACAATTAATAAAGCTACTTAATACCAAATATAAAGTCTAATTTTGGAAAACATCTAAGCATGTCATGGCTACGGAAATTCCAATGAGGCTAATAGGGATGGTAGTTTTCATTCTTGTCTTAGTTGTACGTATGTGGTTTCAAATTCGTAAGTACAGACAATTTTCAATATAGTGCTGGATGAGTTAGAAGGACTGTTACTGAAATATTTACAATTAGCAAAGAATTTCTGTTGTTCTGAAATGTCGACTCCACATAACCTCAGTTATTCATGCATACAGCCACAATTCAGGATTGATTTTTGGGAATAAAATTATGAAATTGCATATACACGAATATCACATTAATTAATTTTAATTTTAAAGAGTCGAAGAGATTGTTTAGCCAGCCTGAATTGCTAATATCTAATAATAGGAAAGTACAAAAGGCCAAAAACGTCAACAAGTTACATTTTTAAACCAAAACAAGAGAATTATTGAGGTGTAAAGTACTCTTCTGAACGTATTTTAATCATAAAATTATGATTTCATATTACATTAGTAAATGTATAAAAAAATTACCTTCTTATAGCTCGTCAACTCTCAGAGCTATTCATATATTAACATAAAAAATTTTATAATTAATTTTTTTTATTTTTTTGGATTTTCCGTCATTGTTCTTGTTTTTTTTTTTTTATAAATGAATCCAAAGACTATTTCAAAATAACGAAGTGTACAAATCTAGCTATCTTAATTTAATCCAGCGAAAAGTAAGTAGAATTCAAGGAGAGAAACTATCATGGTAATTTTTTAAACTATCGAAACTATCCAGTGGTTCGACTACAACGCTTCAGATCTTTGAATTTCTATACATGCACCATGTTTCCACCGCCTCTGATTCTGATTATGCTTTATAATTTATTTTTTATATCCTATAAGTCAAGCTTGATAGATCTCCCATTGCTCTGCAGTGTAATGTCTGATAATGACTTTCACTAATCTTATCTTCAGTATTAATTTCCCGGTCCGACTATCGATAGCTCTACTACAACGCTTCATCTTTTTAAACTTCTATATGACCACCGTATTTTCACCGCCTCTGATTCTTTAAGTGATGCTCCAGCTTTAGACATTTACGTTTCATGAAGCTAAAACTCAGGCTAGATAGATCCTCATTGTTCGGCAGAGTAAAATCTGATAAATACCCTAGGCTTTTTAATGCTACTGCAGCATTACCATCTCTTCATGAATTCTTTAATTGTTCTGCATTCTTTTAACTACCTTAACACCGAAACTTTAATTGTAAAAAATCAGGAAATGTAAATGTAGCATAAGTAAATGACTAAAGCAAGTTAGACTTCGCGAACCGATTATGGGAACAAATATTTTTAAATGACGTTGCCATTGATATTTTTGAGTAATATTCAATTTTATTTAGATATTTTGACAATTTTTATTTTTCGTAAATCAAAATTAGAAGATGATAACATGTGAGTGCAGCTAGCATTAAAGACTGATTAAATCACTCTGACGATGAAGATTATTCTTTCTAAATTTTTGATAAAATATTTATCATCACTTCAAAACTATTTTCCAACAATATTTTTATTGCTTTTTCTTCTTCTATTACCATAACAAATCTTTCCAGAAACTGTATTAGATTTTTGTTGCTTACAAATCGTAAAACGTAACGTGTTAAAGTTAAACTTGTTCGAAACACATTCAGAGATGTTAAGCTCTATTATAACACATTTTCTATATGAATTAAAAATTATATAAATAAATAGCTGATATGTGTGTATTTCTTAACTTACCTTCAGCACTGGGTTCAGTCTCATCAAAGACCTCTTCACATATAACCGATGTAGAGGGGGAGCCGATGCCCGTATTTCCAGAGGTCGATGCTGATGTGGATGCCGATGCCGAACCTGATGCCGATACCGATGTTGATGTCGCCATTGCGTTTAAGTATCCGTTTTAAATGTTCACAAACCACAACAGAATGACAAATCGATTTTCACTGTACTTTCTCACTATAACTTCAGTTATGCACACTTTTAGAATACACTGACTTTGATGCTGCACCACAAGTGCATATGCACGTACCAGAACTTAATCGTTGCGAAGGTTTCGAGGATAGATTTTATGCGACTTTTCCCATGCACTTACATTTATTCCTTCTTTGCCTTTACCTTCGCCAATATAAGTATACGTCTGCAAGTGTATTGGAATTTTGAAGACGAGTCACGAACAATGCACCGATGACCTAAAAAGGGGGGCACAATGGGTGGTTACGAAATATTGAGCATTTATGTGTGTACATATGTATGTATGCATTAGTTCATTTACGTTGTTAATGTCATCGTTGTTGCTCGGTGTGCTTTACCCAAATTGTGTTGTGATTGGAAGGGCTATTTTAGCTGCTGTACACCCCCAGAAGAACAAGAACATCAATGCATATATGAGATACAGAATTTCACCCACACTTGACAATAATTTTGGTAAATATGCCTTAAACTTTTTAATTATTGGTTTTTCATTTTATTTGCAATTGTATGTATGGAAAAACATATGTATGTTTAAAATAATTACTATAATATTTGAAAAACTGCTAAAATTCCTTGAAATATGTGCTGAAAACGGTTATTGATTTTCCGTAAAACCCAACTCTTGACTGCTTGGTTTCTTAACCCAAAGTTGATATTATTAGGCACAATAAATTACGTACGTAAATAATTTTAAATAATTTTTATGATTTTCAACAGATTTTTACTTATAAACTCAGTATTACTTCATTGACTGCTGTCAACTTTAATTTTCAATCGAAGAAATATTTTCACCGCTTTCTGGAAATAACGTCTATTCTTCTCAAACCTCTTAAGCTATACTGATTTTTCGAAAATGTACAATTATCGTTTGAGCCGCTTTCACTCTTCTATTAGAATGAATTTAAAGGTATATACATACATGAATGTGTGCACTTGCATATATGTAAACATTTTCGAAAATATCCTTTCGTCGAAAGCTTTGCGCATGTCTCATGAGGGTTGTATTCGTTTGCAGTCATATGGTTTTCCTTTCTTTACATTTGACTCTATTTTTGTTTTCATTCAGTTTTCATTCACATCGCTGTCTAGTGATTTAGTTAAAATTAAAGTCTTATATATGTACATACATACAAACATACGCAAATATGTAAGCGCCCACACTCACAGGCTTGTTGTTATACGAATGTACATATTAATTGGTTCGGCTGCAGCCGCAAAGTTGCTAGTTGGGAATTTATGGATTAACCATTACAACTTGTATTACGCTTTTTATACTCGTGCAAAATTTTCCAACAGAATATAGTAGCTTTGCTCACCTAAAGGTTGTTAATATCTCTTAACACTAATGCACGTAGATATAAGTGTAGTATACATAGAAATCATCAGGATGTCAAGCCGAGTCGAAATCCGGGTGACTGTCTAAACGTCCACCTATGCAAGCTTTAATTTGAGTAAAAATTTAGATGTCTTAATAAAACTTGATGCACAAAGATTTCTTAGCACCATTAAAGTTTTGCATTGAATATGGGCGGAAATCGGATTATTACCCTGCCCAAAAAATGTTATTAATTGAAAGCTATAATGGTCCATAACTAAGCTTTACATTAATGTTTAAAACTGTTATTCGGTGCTACGAAACGCATTAGGAAGGATCACCCCGGCCCTTAATATGTTTAATGTCTATATCTCCCAAACACTAAAGCTTAATTAACAAAATTCGACTATTTTTTAAATGATTTCTTAATTAGTATTGAGTGCTATTGCAAAAAAAAATAATAATAATTAGTGAAGGTTGAAAGTAAGAAAGTGCTAAATTCGGGTGTAACCTGAAACTTGCAGGAATCACAGCCCGTTAAATTCCTTCCGGTGGTGGTAAAACTTTATGTTAAAATTTGTTGCGAAAGCTTTAAATTTATTTTAGTTCGCTTCAGCTAAACCTATATTAAAAACACTAATATACATAATTTTTAAGAAAACTTGTCCATTTAGTTTCACGCTCCCTCAATTTTATTAAAATAACTTATACATTTGCCGGTAAACGGCCATTTCGAAAATCTTTCTATTAATCGGCTAAAGAAATTATTCATATGATTTAACCCATTTTTAACATACAGCCTTACTATTCTTAAGAAAGGGTTTTCTCCACATTACTAAAAAAACGGATAATCCAAGCAGAGGTATGTTTTTCAATAGTCGATGGCACACGTTACATTAGGTTGTCAAAAAAGTCTTGCGGTATTTTCGCTAGTTGGCGCTGTAAGCGCGTAGTTCTAGTTTTATTCGTCGCATCGGGTCATGCTATACCTTTTTGGAAAGCTCATTTCACGCGCTAACACGTGTTTGATTGATTGTCGCTTCTTTTAAGTCGTTCGTGAGTTATAGTGTCGCAAACATGGAGCAAAATAAAGAGAAAATACAACATATTTTTCAGTATTACTACGATAAAGGCAAAAATGCATCTCAAGCCAATAAAATTTGAGCAGTTTATGACCCGATACAGTTTCCATTTCCACCGCACAACGATGGTTTCAACGTTTTCGTTCTGGTGTAGAGGTGGTCGAAGATGCGCCGCTCCGGAAGGCCTGTCGTCGAAAATTGCGATAAAATCGCTGAATTGGTCGAAAGAGACCGGCATTGTAGTCATCACACCGTTATAAACCATTTGAAGAAGCTTGGAGTCACTAAGAAGCTCGATGTATGGGTGCCACACGAATTGATTCAATAAAAATACCGCAAAACTTTTTTGACAACCCAATATTTGTTCAGTATTGTTTGGCATTATTAACGTTCTGTAAAGAATGGTCAATATAATCAGACCACTAGTACTGAGCGTACTATTCGCAACACCTTCATCCATCTTGAGACCGAGCATTCTTTATTGGATAATATTTGACCGAATAGACAACGTCCAGCACTCAGTGAAGGAAAGGGTCGTAGCTGAGAGTGTACACGAAGACGTGGATAGTCGATTCAGCGTAAAATTGAAAGCGTACACGATAAAGCTTGTGCAGGAACTGAAGCCACTCGACCTTCCCAAGCGACATCGCTTCGCTCTATAGGCTATTGAAAAGTTACAAGAAGATCCGACTTTTCGAGCCATCGTTAAACTTTTTCCTGTGGGGATATGTAAAGTCTAAAGTCTATGTGGACAACCCCGCTTCGGTTCAGGCCATCACGCATGTCGTTCGCCAGTTACCTGTCGAAATGCTGAATGAGTCATCGAAAATTGGACTCAACGGATGGCTTCTATGAGACGTAGCACCGGCAAATCTTTGAAAAAGATAATATTTAAAAAATAAATACGAATAAATCTTTTTTCGTTTTTTCGGGATTGGAACTTTGATCCACATATGCACTATCTGAGGACTTGAATTGTATTGTTCAGATTTGAACACTTTCAGTCATAAATTGGACTACTTTAAGCACACTCTTCGGGCAAAGTTTTATCCCAATACATTCATTAGTGTTTGATTTTAGAAAGTAAAAGAATCAAATGGAATTTAAAATTGGGTATATGGGAAGTAGCGGTGGTTATAAGCCGCACTGGAGCACGGTCATTCCTCTTGTATTATCCCAGGTGTTAAATTTAATGTCTATGAATAGGGTGGTTTTTTTTCTTGAACTACTCATTTTTTTCGGTCCCATCATGAAATTTCCTTGAAAATACCCTAAAAAAAAATCCCTGAAAATTTTAGCCCTTAAATAAAATTTCCTACAAGTTTGTCATTTACATTTTTGCTATAGCTCTTGTCATTTACGAGATGTATACAAAAAAATTTAGAGCCCCGTACTACCTCGCCGGTGTGAGTTACGACTCTGTTGCACTGGACCCCACGCGTCTAAAGTAAAAGCGATGCTATAAAACACCTCTACTCTGTAGGAATTTAAAGATAAAAAGTCATGATTGTAGTGTATTTTCTTTACATGCCTTGGTCAGTTCTTAATGTTAATATTAAGGGCTAGAGTTTTCAGGGAATTTTTTTTAGGGTATTTCCAAGGAAATTTCATGACGGGATTAAAAAAAATTAATAGTTCAAAAAATAAAAAATACTCTATAGTCTCTGAACCATTTAGTTATCGATTTATCGCTTTTTTAATGTGGGGAGGAGCGGGGTTATCACCAGATTTCATCCAATTTTGCAGTATAATTGGGGTGATCAAGTAATATTGTAGCTTAGGAGATGTACATTAAAGCTTTTAGAGAGCGGGGCCCGCCCATTTTCATTGTTTAATTTTAAGCCTACAGGTGTTTATTGCTACTGCAATCGCCTATGTTTTATACCTTAATTAAATACTTAGTTTTTAGATTTTCGTTCAGTGGTCCGATTACACCCATTTACGAATTCGACTTCATTGTTTTGCTCAAGTTATCGCCTGCACTGACAGACAAACAGCCTCTCGAATTTCAACTCACCTCATCAGCCTGATCCTTTATATAAGTATGTATGTTTATATAACCCTACATTTAATTATTATTTTTAGGTGATATAAACAACCGTTAGATGAACAAAACTATTGTACTTTGTAGCAACATTCAAGAATATAAAAAAGTAATTAATTTATTGAAAACGTAGCCATAGTGAGAAGAAATTTATTTAACAGTTATACTAAAATTTTAAATTTCATTAAGCCATAACTCCTTAGAACATCTTAAGTAAACATTATTTTACAAAAACATATCATAACAGAGTTTTTTATTTTCCACACAGCTATGAAAGAGCATTAAAGTTTTATTAGGATAGGATTTGTTTTAATAAAGACATCTCCATTCAATTGTTACTATCACTACTACTAGTTTCTTACGTTTCTTTAACGTACCGTTAAATGCCGTTATATGAACGGGTTTCGCGGCGGGAAGGAGGGAACAACCGTTAGGTTTAATATTATTATAATAATGAGTTTAGTATTTGATTAAAATAACTCCAATTAGATAAGTGCGTTCAACCTATTAGAGGGATGGGCTGTTATTTAGAATATCATCCGCCGATTTGGGGAATAAAATGGCTATGTACGGATAGATGGGGTCGTCCAGCTCAAGGAAATATTTGCCGCTGATTTATGATATTTGAGATATTTGCATTTAAAATTCAAAAATTGGACTATTTAAAATGCGTGTTTCTTCGATTTATAATAAATTTTGCACTTATATTTTTAACTTTTGTATCCACTAACTAACACTAACACTTCACTAATTCGTTTCTAATCATTTATTTTATATTAAATAGTGCAAAAATTACTTTAATTCCATAGCAAACTGTAGTTAAAATCCAATTTATTCATAAAATAAGAGAATGGTTGTAAACAAGCAAAAAATTAGTGTTACCATATTTTATAATCGAATAAAAGTAAGCAAAAAATGCAGATTATGCCGTCAATACAAAATTCATTATAGTGTGATGAGCAATGTAAAATCTTTCGAAATTTTCATTTTCTTTATAAATCCCGGTTTTGGATCGGCTAGGGTTATTTTTTTGAAACGCGGCCGAAGGACCCCAATGCAAACAGGAATTCTATGCGGAAAACTAATAAGGGGTATTCTCTTGCTCTTGCAAATCTCGGTGCACGGTACAAGCATTGCAGATTTACAACGGCACAACAACAAACACACGCAGAAAAATATTTGCAAGGGCTGTGAAATATGTCAGACCAAAACCCATGTTTATTTGCGTGCAATGTCATGCAAAAATAAAATTGCAACCCTGTTGTAGTTGCCATTTTACATAAAGACATATTACGCCGTTAAATTGTTGAGGAAGGTAAGTTTTAAATAGATTTTATAATTTTTATTTAAATTATAAAGATTTGTTGCAGTTTTTTTGTTAAAAATGTTTGCAGAAGGTGCGACAATTCACAGTAGCTATGCATAATAGTCATTCACAATAAATTGACCGAATCAGCCGTTTATATACCACTAGATTCTGCAATGGGTGCTCTCGTGCCGTTGTATATTTCGGTATAGTATTTTTGCAATCTGCAATCTTGCAAGAGCAAGCGAATACCCCTATAATGTATTATTTATTTTCTGCCATTGAGGTATTATTTGTTTTATTTATATATATATTTTTTTTTTTTTTGGAAAATATGTACATAAGGTAACATTGATTATTGGTTAGAAAGCAACCCTTTCGTTATTGTGTGAACAAAAAGAATTTAACAAAAGTTAAACATTAAATTAAAGTTATTTTTGCACTATTTGATATGAGATAAATGGATAGAAACGAATTAGTGAAGTTTTAGTAGATATAAAAGTTAAAAATACAAGTTTAACCTCCGTACATACCCATTTTAACATCGAAATCGGGGGATACTATTTTAAAATTTACCCCTACTAGGAATTTCCCTTTATCATGTTAGTGTTAATTATCCATAGATTTTTTTGTACTGCCTCTTCTATTTTCTAAAAAGGGTGACACCTCCAAACTTTCCGAATTAATCCATGGATTTTATTTCCAATGCCAATAGTGGAAAATAATTGTACCAAAAACATAAATTTCTAAATGTGGCGCACAACAGTACTAAAAACCATAAAAAATAGTAGTTTTGTACACAGTAGTTCAAATTTCTAGAATACAAAAATCGATAACTTAAAAAATACGTTCCAATACGATATACATACATATAACTTACCTCAAAAATGTCCGCAAATATGTATGTATTTCGTTCAAACATCTGTTTTAGTTCCACAAATCCAATTGGAAATTGCAATAATTTAAGTTAAAGCGCGCCAAGTATGCGAAGTTTCGGCAATTAATAAATTAATTTAAGTATTAACCGAAATGGACAATCAAAGCTATTTTCCAAATTACTATGCTGTTGAAGACATATTTGTTACACAAGAGAAGGTCGAATGCAAAGTGAACACGAAACTATTAAAAATGGGTAAGTTCATACAAAGTAGACTGCATTGAAAAGTTTTATCATTTGACTTTTGTTGCAAAGGTTTCCTTGATCCAGGTGCAGAGACAGATGATTTAAATTCTGGTCGCACAGTGAATCTGCCATTATGGTACATTAAAGAATTGAAGGTTAACAATCCATATTTTACTGTAAATGTTCCAGACATCTATAAAAATGTACATAAGGCTGTATGTGAAGCGGAAACAACACATATTGAACTTGGTAAATTGCATCCGTATTTTTATGAATATGGTCGTTACTTGACTCCTTATGATCGCAATCATGTCGTTGGTCGAATTGTGTTTGAAACAATGCGGCAACGTGTGCGTCATTTACTTGATATTTCTAAACATACAACAGAGGATGGAAAACCGGAACATCGCTTGGATGACATCGAACAAAAGCTATATGATTCTGGTGTAAAAACAAATGCAATGGTAAATTGACAAATTCGATTTCAAAACATTTTTTAACGTTCTATTTTTTTATTACGTAGTTCACGAATTGGCTTCAAATGAAATCCAATAAAATACGCGTAAGTGAATTAGTACATGAGCATAGCAAGAAACGAAAACGTAATCAAATAGATTTTGACGGAGGAAGTATATCACCAGAACAACTGCGAAAGAGACCTACTATTTAATTACCCACTATTAAACAATTTGAATATAAATCAATTGACATTAGTCCTTAAAACTTCCATAGATGATGTTACTTAATATTGTGGCAGATATAACTACACATTCCTAAGTTATTTATTAAATTAAATCAAAGACTTTTTTTGTTCATTAACAACAAAGTAGGTTAAATTTATTGACACATTTTTAAACAAATCTGCTTGCTATAGCCAGAACCTTTGTATAATCCGCTCCTTTAGCTTGTGTTTTTTCTTTAAGTATGGTACGAAGAACTGTTGGGATGGGTACGTGAATGCGCGTACCTAGAGGGCTGCCATTATCATCGATTAGTACAATATTGTTGCTGTCAAACTTCGGTATCTTTAGTTTCTGGTTTTGCTTTAATCCAACCAATATACCCTTCTTCATTTGACCTTTAATGGCTACAAGCACTTTGTCACCAATATAACCCACAGAGCGCTTATTATATACATGAATGCATCTTGGTGGTTTTCCTTCTGCCATGGCACGTTTTCCAATTTCACTATTATCTACTACACGCAACCGTGCTAATTTTCGTATTTCACTACATGTTGACGTAAGATGAATCTCCTGCCGGCGCTCCACATGATTCAGACCTGGAGTAAAACATGATGTATTTGTACTTATCGTAGAAAGTAAATGTGTGGTTGGGCAAGTTTTCAAATTTGTCAACAATAACCGCGACATTTTGAAATAATCTAGAGTTTATTTAGTTATTCAAGTAATTCACAAATTTGGTGTAATTATTATAAAATAAAATATTGTCTAATTGAAGATGTCAAAACAGCTGAGTTTTGTTCCACAAAACATTTTCGTGTACAGAGTGGTTACATGAATGGAAGTTTTACGTACTATTAAAATCATAATTTCGAGTTTTTGCCGACAGTTTGTTTATTTATAATTTACAACTTTAAAGGCGAGTGCTTAGTTTTTCGAATGTATTTTAATAGGTCATATTGTGATATGGTCATCATACCATCACGTTTTTGTCCTTAATAAACAATGATAATTCATAATTACACATCACTTGCAAAGAGTTATCGATAAAAATTACATTGTTAATTTACACTTGAGTACATAATTAGTCGAAATGGAACTAAAATTTAATCAGCGGCACTAATTTTTTAGGAAATAAATAGTTGAGAGTTAATATGATCCCACCTCTTGTGATTTAAATAATAATAAAACATAATGGAAACTATAAATATATGGCACACTGCTGTGAACTCAAACCACATTTGTCGAATATGTTTAAAAGAAAATGTTGAATTGTTTTCTATTTTTCAAGAAATACATAAAAGTGGTGTAACTATAGCCCATATATTGTCCGAGTGTTCGCGATTTCCTGTCATATCAACTGATAACATATTACCACAAAAAATTTGCTCCTTCTGCATGGAAAATGCTCGTGATGCTTATGACTTTAAACAACGAGTCGAAAAGGCTTATATTTCATTAAAAGGCTTAGAAAATAGTATTTTTCGAAGTGAAGGCAAAGCAGAACCACCTAATACTGTTACGTTTAGTGAACGAAGGGATTTTGGTACACAGACTGATAAGCTGAGTTTACATCCATGTGAAATGTGCGAAATGAAATTTTTCGATTTGATGGAACTGCGGCAGCATCGAAAGCAAGTTCATCACAACAGTAAATTGCAATGTCGTATATGTGGTGTGCGCTTTGAACGCATTAGACAATTACGAAGTCATTTAGTTCACAAGCACCCCAGTGTGGGTATTGCATTGGATATACAATGCACAATATGTCGCAAGCGTTTTTCTCGAAGAGAACATTTAAATCGTCATATGCGAAATGTACACCATCAACCTGAAGAATCGTCAAGGTAATATTTTTATTATGATACTCTAGGTTTAAATTTTTGATATTTCTTCTTAAACAGTCCTAGAGTTTCTCTAAAGGAACCGGAAATAGAGCTTTCAAGTCATGTAAGCAAAAATAATGAACAAAACGATTTCAAAGATATTGACACTAAAAGGTAACTTTATTCTTCTGTTATGACCACTTTAAAATAATTATTGTGATGAAATTTACATAGTTCGCCTACAGATACACAGAAGCCTGAAATTTTCCTGAAGTCCGAGAAAATGTTTAATGCCATCGACAACGATAACTTTGTCGGTCCATCTCATTTTTTTGAATGTGGGCAAAATCCATCTGATGATGTCGAAAGCGATATTAATATGAATACCAACCCCATATCAAGTGATGACGAAGCGCAGAATAGTGGAGAATTTTCGGAAGATATATTACCTCAATTGAAATTAGAACATGAAGCTGGTATCAAAGGTTGGAAAGAATATAATACTATAAACATTTGTATTGAATAATTTTTTTTATAGTAAAATGTGAGCTAGACGGGTCAATGGATGATTTCGACATTATACGCATGTCACCTGATTGGGACCAGAGCAGATCACAAGATGGCATTAAAAAAGAAGCTGAATTTTCAAATGATGGAGTAATGCAGAATTTGAGTGTCGGGAAACGAAAGTTAAACAGAAGTGAAGAGCCAGAAACTGATGTCGCAGAGCGGCGCCGTATTACAGAAGTAGTTGATGAATTTCTTGCCCAAAATTCTGCTGTGGACCAAACAGCAAATTCTGAAAATCGATGCACAAAGTGCCAGCGAACTTTTTCGCGTCATTGTCATCTACGACGTCATATGTTGACCCATGTCGAAGAAAAAGCGCACGCATGTAGCTATTGTCCAAAGCGCTTCGCGCGTAGTGATCACTTAAAAAAACATATTATAAACTTGCATCATACGAAAGAGTTCAAATGTGATCAATGTAACAGCGCATTTGCACGCTCTGTAGATCTGGCGAAGCATATAGAAACCCGTCATGGTAACGATCCTCAGGCTCATAAGATTCACAATTGTGAATATTGTGGGAAAAAATTTACAAGCCGAACTTACCTTCGAAAACATGTACTGATGCATACGGACCGCGTATTTGCTTGCAAATTTTGCGAGGACACTTTTAAGGAACGTAAAGCTTTGCGTGAACATGAGAAGGGTCATCATAGTGATCGAAGAAATTTCCTTTGTTCAGTATGCGGTGAAAGTTTTGTTCGCAATGATTATCTGCGTGTACATATGCGACGTCATAATGGCGAAAAGCCATATAAATGTCAATATTGTGGAAAAGGTTTTCCACGTGCCACTGATGTTAAAATACATGAAAGGTAGTTTTTAAATATTTTGTTCACTTTCGAAAATTTATTAATATTTTCGCTTATTCTTTTGTTTGGATATATTTCAGATATCATACGGGTACCAAACCAAACTTATGTAATCTATGTGGCAAGGGTTTTCATCGTGCTTACAATCTAACCATTCATATGCGTACTCATACTGGAGAACGACCTTTCAAATGCGAGGAATGTGGTCGTGGATTTGCTCAAAGCAATGATTTAAAAGCACATATACGACGACATACAGGTGAACGTTTCAAATGCCCTGAATGTGATGCAGGGTTCCTACAAATGTATGCACTTCGGCAACATGCACTTGCAGCTCATGGTATATACATGGAGCCTGCAACGGGTCGTTTACAGAGATTCGCTACTAGTAAAGTGCCGGCACTAGTTGTAGGAGGAATTCCTACCAACAATTTGATAGAACCAAGTGGTGATCATCTAGAAATTATGCAACATCCACCTCATCAGCAAATAGCGCAAGCAGAAAATGCAAGTAGTTCTCTTCTACAACCAGCTCAATCATCAGAGTAAGATCAATATTTTGACCGCACTCGAGCCATGATTTTTCAGAAGTTAAACTAAAAAAATGTGGATCTTAAAGCAGATCCGGCGGCAGAATAGTCACGTCAGCACATTCCGTGCTATTAAAACAAACAAACAATATAAGTAGTGTATACGTAAAATAACAATTACTGCTTTAAATATAATTTTAAGTGCAATAGGGATAGGTCAAACTTGGTCTTTAGATTTGTAATGAATGGACTAATAAACATTTCGAAATTAACTTAATCTTTATTATACATTATGTTAATTTAGAGCGAACCAACAAATTTTTAACTATCTGCGTTACTATTCATGGTAAGGCCTACGCATGCAGTTGGATACTTCTGCACAACATTGAAATTTAACGAAAATAATTTACCGACTTCAAGAGCTTAATTGTGTCAGTTGTCTTCGGTTATCTCTCTTTAAAGCTCAGGTCAATAGAGTCGATGTTCACTGTAACCGATGTTGAACTAACTAATTTCTAACAAGTAAGGAATGGCCAAGTACGGGTGCAACCGAATATTTTATATACTTGAAGATTGCAAGAATCAAAGCTAGAGAAATACTTTAAGGTGTAAAACCAATCATATAGAGTAAAGTCAGCCAATTCCCATAACAGCCGGTTCTACGCACCGGAATTGACTCGGATTTCATCCGACCAATCGAAGACCGTCTAATCGAAGAAGACATCGACCCAAGGGATACTACCCTAGAATGTCAGGGCATAACTATCCGGTCAGGCGATGTCGAGCTCGAAATATTCAATGTATACATCCCCCCAGTTACATGTTGCCCTACAGGATATCACCCGAATATAGGTGCACTACTTCGTGGTGAAAACCGTTTGGTACTAGGCGACTTTAACGCGCACCACGTTCTTTGGCATTCCTGCCTGTCAAATGATCGTAGGGGAATGGAGCTGGCGGAACAGATTGACGACTCGACATTCTGCACAATGAATGACGAAGCCCCCACCAGAGTTATGTGCACCTGTAATAGCTCGCCTGATATTACCATTGCTAGTGGTGGTCTGATTAATAGCATAACCTGGCGACCTATGCTAACTCTCGCTTCAGACCATCTGCCCATAATTATCTCGATCGAGAAGCCTCCTGATTTCGTTTCCGTGGACAACCGTACCTTCTTTAACTTTAAAAAGGTAATTTAGTCGGCTTCACGGAATTTACCGAGAGCACCTTCAACGCTCTACCCATTCCTACGGACGTATGCGTTGGCGAGCGTCAATTCCGCAAGGTGATCGCAGCAGCTACCGCTCGTTTCATCCCGGCTGGAAGATTAGCGGAAATCCGCCCCAATTTCCCAGCCGAAGCAGCGGTTCTAGCTTACGAGCGCGACACCATACGCCATGCCGATCCCGGGGATCCCCGAATAAGGGATCTCAATTTGGAGATTCGGCGTATGGTAAATCAACATAAGCGGACGAAATGAATAGAGCACCTGAAGTCCTGCAACCTCTCCACCGGTGTGAGTAAGCTTTGGGCTACTGTCAAAGCTTTGTCTAATCCGAGGAGACATGACGACCGAGTTGAAGTTCAATTCAATGGTCATGCCTCTTCGGACCCGAAGAAGTACGCGAGCTATTTTAGCCGGCAGTTTACACTGCACCCTTCGGTAGACAAAGCCAAGAGATGTGTTAACCGACGGCTGCGCAAAATGCCAAACAACTGCGCGCCACTTACTTTCACCGATGAGGAGGTTCAGGGTGTCGTCAACAAGGCAAAATCGTCTAAATCCATTGGCCCTGATGGAATCAATATGCTAATGTTAAAGCATCTAGGCTCGACGGGAGTAAAATATCTCACCAAGATCTTCAACTTGTCGCTCACCACTCTTCAAATACCCGACGTGTGGAAAGTCGGAAGAGTGGTCCAGCTACTGAAACCTGGGAAACCCGCCAACAAAGGGGAATCTTATCGTTCGATAACTCTCCTCTCCCCAGTAGTGAAGATACTTGAAGCCTTGTTACTCCCGACCTTCACTCACCACCTGAGCCTAGCCAGCCACCAGCATGGATTCCGTAAAGTGCACAGCACCACCACAGCACTTAGCGTCATAAACGCCCAGATAGTTCGTGGCCTCAACCAGAAACCACCCTGCGAAAGAACTATCCTCGTAGCGTTGGACCTGTCAAAAGCTTTTGACACGGTAAATCACACAACGCTACTGCAGGACATCGAAAAATCCACTCTCCCTCCAGGGCTAAAGAGGTGGACCATGAACTATCTGAACGGTCGTCAGTCATCCGTACTATTTCGAGGTGAAACATCTAAACTGAGAAGAATTAAACAGGGGGTTCCGCAGGGTGTTGTCCTCTCCCCGTTACTGTTTAACTTCTATATCTCGAAACTTCCTCAACCACCAGAGGGGGTTTCCATAACCTCGTACGCAGATGACTGCACGATATTGACGTCGGGCAATGGAATCGATGGCATGTGTTCGAAAGTAAACAGCTACCTCTCCGACCTTTCTCGTTTCCTCACTGCACGAAACCTCCAACTTTCACCCACCAAATCCACAGCGACCATATTCACAAACTGGACGAAGGAGTATAGACTTGAACTTAATATTGCGGTCGATGGCGTCAAAATCCCGACTGTCAATAACCCTAAGATTTTAGGCGTAACCTTCGATAGTCTATGCTCCTTCTATCCCCATACGACCGCGATTATCGCCAAGGTACAGAGCCGCAACAAAATCCTCAAGTCACTAGCCGGCAGCACATGGGGAAAAGACAAAAAAAAACGTTGCTGGCAACTTACAAGGCAATCGGCCGGCCGGTCCTCAACTATGCAGCACCTATATGGTCGCCTGGTTGCAGTGGTATGCAGATGAGGAACTCCAGAATACAGCACTCCGGACCACGACGGGATGCCTCTTGATGTCTCCCATCGAACACCTCCACAGTGAGACGCGTATGCTACCTGTAAAGGAGCATAATCAACTCCTCTCCAGGCAGTTCCTGCTGGGTTGTTTCCGTAGGAATCACCCTTGCAGCCACCTGCTTCGAGCGGAACCGCCTCCCAGGAGCATCAAGAGGTCATTCCTCGACTATGTCGACGACATCGAACAGTACGCTGACCAGACTTCGGACGCAACTAACTATCGACAGGCACTGACCGCCATTCACAGTGGAGCCATCAACACCTTCACCGACTCCCTTCCCGTGAACGGCGTTCTTGGAGTCAAACCACCACCCCCCTCCCTTTGGTCCGACCCCGTGGAAACAGCACGTTTCCTGGGCCTACCGTTAGATGACCTCGACGACAACACAAACAACCTTTACCATCCTAACGGGGATTAGCTAACCGTTAACAACAACTAAAGTAAAGTCAGGCGGATGTTCGCAAATCTTGATATAGAGGCTAAGCCAAGTTTTCGCTCAAATTTATATATTTTAGGCACAAAGATACACTGTTATGAGTAAAACCCGCCAGCTCATTTTCGTTGAGATAACTTGCATGTTAGCCGATATATGCGGTACAAAGCCACCCGGAAGTTCGATTATCTTTATATTAGGTATATGGGGACTAAGTGAAGTAATGGCCTGATTCAACCCATTTTTGACATACTGACATACCATTGTCATAGAATCACTATTCCTGAATTTCAAGTATATAGCTATATATATAAAAGAAAGTTGTGTTAGTTACACCATTTATAACTAAAGAACGGCTGAACCGAATTGGCTGAAAATTGGTGGGGAGGTAGGGTAGGTAGGTAGGCAGGGTAAGGACATAGGATACTTTTTATCTCTTTATGTTAAAACTGAATGCAACTCATAATTAGAAAAATTATATTTCAAATAAAAAGCATTTGTTTAAAATTCATATTTGTAGGAGTCATTTGAATATATTCCTTCTCCCCAAGAATAATATAATTGCTAAGTATTTGGAATCGTAGAAAAGAATTGCAACCAAATACGCAGTGAAATAGATGCTAACTGGCTCGGTAATCAGTCGTTGAGTATGTATTATATCACGTGCCAGTTCATCATGTGCAGTCCACTAGAATGACTATCGATTTGACTTCTGTGGGAAACGATGGAGCCGGGTTTCTTCGGTTTTATTAGAATTAAAGAGCACTTTAACACTTCTCAGAATCAGTTATTCGTGGTTTTTGTTGGATTATGAACTTGCGAGGCACCCAAATTGCACAGTGTTTTCGCCTCTTTAAGCTTAGCAAATATCTTTTCATTGGTGGATTGAAATTCAACAGTATTTTCCCCAAAAAAGCAATTAACCCACGAAATGCTTTATGATCCATTTTCTTTTTAAAGTAAAACAAGTTGCTTCACAAAAATGCTATATCTCATTAACTAATAGTTATAATCCAACTAATAGAAATCATATACTCGTATGTACATAGATGGTAGTAGTATCTATGTACGTATCAGCCACAGTGAAGCGTGGACGGGTCCTCTAGTATCACATATTGACCGATGTTTTCGAACAAAAGTCAACTATAGGTACTGGGGTCCAAATATTCGGTACCTAGGGGCTTGAACAGTTTTTCTTGGATTTAAACATTTTTTGGTCTTTAGGTGGCAAATAGTAAAGGCGTTATTCGTACAAAGTTTTATATTAATTGCTTCTTGATTTGTGTACTGCAAACTGAACGAATCAAGTGGAACTTGTGCTAAATAGGAAGTAGGCGTCGTTATTATTCGACTTCGCCTGTTTTAACAACGGGACATACAAATATGAAAAAGTACCATATACCAAATTTTGTCGAAATCAGTCAGTCGTTTCCCGAGATATGGGATATCACCAGAAAGTAGGCGGTGACACGCTCATCGTTCAATTTTTACAATGGCCCCTATAAAGCCCACTCATAAAAACCCGGGGGTAAATTTTAAAGTCTCTGGCGCACTTAGTTACTGATTAATCGCGTTTTTGTAGTTTTTAATAGTTCCGTTATATGGGAGTGAGCGGGGTTTTCATTCGATTTCATCCATTTTCTTTTGAACAAAACGTGAAGAAAGTAAAGCCAACAGGCAGCTATTTGAGCCCAGTCCATTCCTAGCTATATCTTTGTGACCTGGCACCTAAATGAGGTGCACTTAGTTACGTTCTGGCAGACTATTCAGTCGTTCTATATTGAGTGCCGCTTGGTTATACGTTCATTGCGATAATTGCTTTGGAGGTTTAACTCTGCACACCGACTTATAGCAAAGACTTCTGCTTGGAATATTCGACATTTTCGAGCCGTCGGTGTACTACATGAATCGCTCCATTCGGCCTTACTGCTGAGAGCAATCTTAAACTTTCAAGTGAAGTTAACAGGTTCGGTAGTGCTATCCCTAGGGAGAGGTGACAGTGTTATGACGCCATTTAGCTCATTCAAACGTTGGGGAGACATTACCTTACCTTTGCCAAACCTTTCTTCTGTCATTTTAGAGCAGAATGTGTTTGGCGACTTGACCGATAACTAGGTGTTGCGGGGTGAATTGCTGATTGTACAACCATCTGATAATCCTTGGCTTTGATTGATTGCATTATCATGGTGGACAACCATCTGATAATCCTTGGTTTACATCCCCAGGATTTAACCGCACCAATTGCACATCATCAGTGCACCTCTACTTCTAGTCCGAATCTCAAGATCCTGTGATCCGACAATGAAGGTTCTGATAACTCTCTTGTCCTCTCTTGACGACACCCTTCACTGTGATATCAGTCGTTACTCAGGGTGATGTCCAGCACTTCTAATGTGGGTTTGCACCTTATATTCTTAATACTTTGATTATACTAAAAATAAATTATATTAGATACTCATCTCGTGAGTTGCAGTCCATACTACCCCATTTAGTGTGGTGCGCGTTCGCATCACACGCCAGGATCAGAGAACTCTGAAATGCAGAAGTAGTGAATATTTTTTCTAACTACTATAGATCTTTGGGGCCTACCACGAAAGAGATTCCAAATTAGCTTATTGGAGTCCAAGATTTGACCCCTGACCTCTCTTTTGTGGGCCCATGGCTCTTGTATATACCGGGTCCTCACACCCTCTAACCACCTCTTCCATGAGGAAGTCATGCAGATCGGTAAGCTCCTCTACCCCCAGAGTCTCCGCCGGTAGTTCAGTGGCAGCACAGCCATTCATAAGCCTTTTAAGGCATCCGCTTGTTTCCTTTTTTTTTGATATTCAATGATTTTCTCGCTCTAACCAATGGCAAATATGGTATGCTGTCTTGTTCTAACAGAATGACATACATTTGTTATGAAATCTCTTTACAGTCAGGGTAACAAATACTTTTGTTAGCGCATAGCTTACTTATGTGTTATGCATAACAAAAAGTATTTGATACACAAAATTTCTGTTAGTGTTATTATTTTGGTTAGCAGTTTGTTACCTTTAACATATAAACATGTTAGCAGTAACGAGAATATATGTATGTTACTTCGATATGTTATTATATTTGTTACCCATTTGATACTTCTGACAAATTCAATTAGTTTAAATAAAATTCAATAGTTTTTTATATTATTTTGTTTTATTTAATTGTAAGATCATAGTTACTTACTTAAACTAATTGTTAAAATTAATTAATACCATATATGTACATAGCGTGTGAGAAACGGGTTGTTAATGTAGACTTCCAATGGTATTAATAGATAACTCTCTTGTACTTTTAACGTAAATATGCATATTTTTACAAATTATATGAACAGAACACTAAACGCAGGTATAGGTATAACTTTAAAACAATAACATTATTAAATTTGTTTCTATCACTGCTACTACTGAGGGGTCTTTGTAAGTTTCTTAATTCTCTTGTTTCCTACACATATCCAAAAACCATCGCCATAAGCCAATATAACGCTGCCGATAATGACCACATCTTTTCGTTGTAGCGTATCTTCAAAGTTAATTCTGAATTTCTGCAAATAATAATATGTTCGGACCGACATTGAAAACATTTTGAAAACACATTTGTATGTTGTGGAATGTAAGTCGTTCGGACCGACAATGTGTGTTTTCGATGAGTTTTCACTGACAACTGTCAGTAGGGGGATTCTCTTGCTCTTTCAAGATGATACAAAATGCAAAAATCCTATACCGAAATATGCAAGGCCAAGAGAGCACCCATTGCGAATCTAGTGATATATGACGGCACGAAAATAAACATGGTCTGACATATTTTACAGCCATTGCAAATAAATTTTTGCGTGTGTTTCTTGTGCTGTTGCACCAAGAAGAAAATTCTGCATTTCGTTGTCGGTCCGAACATAGTATTAGAATAATTTTTGTTTCACAAAGCGTTTGATCAAATACATTTAAATTTCTCATTTTCTTTAATTTTCACTGTTGAACATTTTTTATTAGCGATCTTGAACCGTGGCAACAAATCCCTCTGTTTTTATATATATTTTTGGTGGAATTTCAATCTGGCCAATAAAGTCATTCCAATTGCGAAACGTCGAAACCTACCAGATCCAGTCAACTGTCAAAGTTTGGTGTGTGAGCGGTTCCCTCATGTCCAATAACAGGAGAGATGGGCATCTCTTTATCTCTGACTCGAACATTCTGTAGCCACGAATCACTCGCAAATATATTTGATTTTGGAATTGTACCTGCTACCACCCCAGCTTATGTTGTAAGCCATTACCAAAAATTATTATCGATACCATTTTATACTATGTTCATACCGACGCTTAAACACACGATTTTGGCTGTTGAATGGATTATCCCACTAATCTTAAAAATTTATCAAGATTTCGCCATACAAAAATGACAGTTCCAAATCATTTCATGTGAAAACATTTTTTACGGAATTGAAAGAAGAGTCATTGCAAAGAAGAGGACTTATAGAAAATGAAATAAAGGAGTTACAAAAAGAAGCAGATATGCTTTGTCGTTTATTAAAAACAGACGTGGAGCTCCCCAGAATTGATGACAAAAATGTACCTTTGTTGGTTCTACAGTCGAAAATGGATAAAAGTTTAACTGAATTGCGAGAGCAATTTCATTGAAATGATTTGAAACTGATCCACGCTAAATCTCTCTGTGTTTCACCTGAAAATCGACTTAACAAATGAAAAAATGCATCCATTATTTTTATTGTATGGAAAATATTTGAAAAAAGACTGCTTTTATTTCAAAATGCTATATGACAATCTTTTCTTTTGATAAATATTAAGCGATGTGACTTCATGAATGACAATAACAGCTGTTTTTTGATCTTTCTAACGGCAGTGAGAACACTTTTTGGTTAAGAAATGCTTAAATGTAATCTAATCTATAAAATTTTCGGTCTGAACAAAGTATTATTCTGCTATCCGTATTTGGTGCTATGTAATATTTCAGCAGACACAAGTATCTAGTATATGTCAAAATAAGATTTAAGAGTAATGATTTCATTCATCACATAATTCTTTTTATTTTTGTTAAATACAAACTAATTTGATTGTCTCTTGAATTTGACGCGCTTTCTAAATGATATAATATTCTTAGAGCCGTTTTCTTAATATATGATTAAGCGCACAGGAAATTTATCGGCAACATATGGAAAAAGGATTTTCTCAATACCTGGCTAACTCTCGGTCAGTTCGCTTTAGATTAACTTTTTAAAATAAATATGTTTAAATATGCTTGAAAAAATATTTGAAATCAGTTTTGGAAATATTTGAGTCTAGACATAGGGTTAGCTATATATTCGATATAATTTACTACTAGTAAAATCTAAATACAACGCTGTGTACTATTGAAATGCTTATCGATAGTTTTAGTGACATCAACATGTTTGAAATCAAATTTACAACTGAAAAGTAATGAAGGCGGCGACATTTGAAGTTGAAAATTTTTGTGTTTTGTAATAATTTTGTGTAAATAAGTGTTCTTATTAAATTTTTATACACTAAGGTACGATTTAACATTTATGCATAAAAAGAATTATATAAAGTGAATAAATAAATTTATTGTGATTTCAGAAGTAACGGGAGAAAATCTGTAAAATGGCTGACTTTGAAGAGGAGAATTTGGAGCTGCAAAGGCTAATGGCAGAAAATGTTAACGATCTTGCTTCAATATGGACGGAAATGTTTGATGAAGAAATGTGCTTATATAATTTTAAAAAACTGAAGGAACATGTGAAAACATTTTTTACGGAATTGAAAGAAGAGTCATTGCAAAGAAGAGGACTTATAGAAAATGAAATAAAGGAGTTACAAAAAGAAGCAGATATGCTTTGTCGTTTATTAAAAACAGACGTGGAGCTCCCCAGAATTGATGACAAAAATGTACCTTTGTTGGTTCTACAGTCGAAAATGGATAAAAGTTTAACTGAATTGCGAGAGCAATTACGGCGGCGCCGAGAAGAAATCTGCGAGTTGTTACTTGAGCAAGAAGGGCTATGTGAAGAGTTAGGTGAAGCTCCTCGTCCTCTTTTGGCTGACCCTTTACCTTCAGAAGAGGATATTTTGGAATTTCGTACTCACTTGGATCAATTGAAGATGGAGCGTATGGAACGCTTGAATGAGATGTCAGTATTACGCCGGGAGATAAAAAATTACTTAAATATATTAGAGACACAAGTTAATACAGACACGGAAGACAGATTATTAAATCACAGACAAATTAAACTGAATGAAGAGACTTTTAAAGCGCTCAAACGTATGCAAGAATTATATGGGGCGCGGGTACAAGCATTGTCTGAGCGCATAGATAGTATGCGTAAGAAATTAGATTGCCTTTGGGTGCGTTTGAAAACATCGCCGAACACTCGAAATAAATTTAAGCGTCATACAGAATATAACCAGCGAACGTATAATGTACTTAAAGACGAACTGCATCGATGCGAATCTTTGCAGAGTCAAAATATAAAAGAATGCCTCCAACAAATCCGAACGGAGATTGTGGAATGGTGGGATAAAACACTTAAATCGGAAACAGAGAGAAATCGTTTTTCTAACTTTCACAATAATTGTTATACAGAAGATCTATTAGTATTACATGAAATTGAGTTGGAGGATTTAAAACGATTTTATGAAAGTAATCGGCAGATATTTGAACTTTACGATAATAGGAGATTGCTTTGGGATCGAATGATTGCTCTCGAGGCTAAAGCTTCAGATCCAGGCCGGTATAATAATCGTGGGGGCCAATTACTTAAAGAGGAAAAGGAACGCAAAACAATAGCTACTAAATTGCCGAAAATTGAGCAACAGATTCGAGAGTTAGTTGTTGCCTTTGAAGAAAAAGAGCATCAAGAGTTTCGTGTTTATGGCGAAAATATTTTAGAGTTAATGGAAAAAGAATGGGAGAAGAAACGTCAAGAAAAGGAGAAAATGAGCAGTGCACGTAAAAATGCTCAAACCCCTCGCCCAGTTACAGGTCGAACACCTATGTCAGCAAAAAACGGTTCAATGATTTCAATGCGTAAAGCCCCTTCTAACACTAACTTATCTGCACTCCCGTCTGCCTCTGCCAACTCAGCGAAGAAACGGAAACTGCTTCAAAATGAAAGAAATACCCCGTTGGCTAAACGAAGTTTAGTTTTTCCACTTAACAGTCCTAGCGTTTTCACAAAACCAATGATAAACGCTCGTAATACAGGCTCAACAAAATCGTTCAAGTCGCCTTTGAAAAAATCACGTGTCATTGCAACCACAATACGTCGTAGGTCGGGGCGTCGAAGTTCTGGAAACAAAAAGCGGTCCTCCTTGAGTAAGACCGTAAAGAAAAATACAGTTGCTACACCAAAAATTCTTATCAATGATGGCTCTGATTGGAACACTGATGAAGGTGCAGATGATGCATATGAATCCTTCCAGAAAAGCATTGATCCCGATTCACGTTCTTCCATAATACACACGGCTTTTTCACGCATTGCTGCAACTTCATCGACTATTTCGACTCGGTCCAAACGAATTCATCCGAGCGACAGCTGTGTTGTACACTTGCCTAATCCCCGTGCTGGGTTTCACCATCCACTCACACCGTCCAAAATGTCGCCCGCTGCAAGCAGCCGAAAGCTTACAACGAAAAATTTACCTATTATAATTTGAAATTAAGAAATGTAATTTTATTTGCCGTTTAATGATTTAAGTTTTTTATATATGTATTATTTGTAATTTTCTATGTTAAAGATTCATTGACAATTTTGTAATTGTTTTTAGGTAAGATTTTTTTGTCATGTTTTTTAGCTTGAACAATTGTTATTACAATGAAGTTTTATCATAAGGCGTTTGGGTGATTGGACAAAAAAGGGGCTACACAATAAAAATATTTTTAATTTCCAAATAAGTAAAGTTTTCGCAATAAATGCTAAATATATTGATTTATACGTGTGTATATTTAAAAAATGTCTTATAATTTTTAAGCTTAAATATGTAAGTAAGAATATATATAAACCGTTTGCAAGTAGTATTCTCATGGTATTCCATTTTGATGAAATTTAACCGAAGGATGGGCTCTTGTCAGTGTTCGATGCACGGCATTTTTAATAAAATTCTCTAAATATTATTATTGAGGTTATTCCCTATTTATAGTCATAATTGAATTCATTAATTAATTTTTTTAAAAAAGTTGCTTTTAGTGAGATGACAACGTACGGAAATGTCAACAAAATTATTAACTAAAAAATACAATACTTTAAAGAATAGTTAGTTTTAAATATGCTCTAAATTGTATATTATCATGAAACTTTGCAGACCTACGCACATATGTACATATGTATGTATGGCTTACGGTATTAGAAAGGACAAGATATTTATTGTTAAAATTCTCAGATATTTTGAAGGATCAAATCTGTTTGTAAAATAAATTTGAAAATTGAAAAATATTATTTTGGCATATGATTGTTTGACGAAAATTTTGAAAATAACAAAAATGCATCAAAAGCGTAAATCAGAGAAATTGAGGGTTTCTGGTTACCACCGATCATCACGGTATAGTATTCGAGTACACTCTATGTATTTAGTCGAATTTGTTAATAATCTTTTTATTTATTTTTAAAAGGGGCCAGTGCGAGCTGAGCCAAAGGCAAAGCTAACGCAAATATAATTACAGAAAACATGTTAAAAAAGCAAGATCCCTGACGGTCGGTTTCGGTCTTCAAACTTACATCCATTTATGCATTGACAAATCGGAGACAAATCTGTTGCATAAAAAATATTCACAAATGTGGATATTATAAATTTGTTAAAAGCATTCTAGTGAACTGAAACAATGATATTCATTGAGACTAAGGATACAATCTTTGTGTTTTCGAAAATAAACAATATAGTTATAAGCAAATTTTTAATACGGAGTTGGTATAAATTCAATAAAATTTTGCATATAAAATTCTCTGTACACTGTTCCATTTTCATCCGTTCCCCTATCGTAATTTCAACCCTATTTTTCTGTCTGCTTTCTCTAAATTTGATAAGTAAGAAAACGTAATGTTACAAAATAATTGTACAGTGCTTTAAAAATCATTAAAAATTGTATTTTGTAGAATAAATTAGTTTCCATTAGTAAAGAAATATAATCATTATACAAAGTGGTCGAAAACAATTTTTATATTTATTGGAAATATTACAGAAAAACGACTTGTACTTTTTTCAAAGATTTTGAGATAGAGAATGGCGAAAAATTTTCAAAATGGCAGACCCATGCACAGAGCTGCGGCTATACCATACAAAAAACCATTCAAGAACTTGGGGAATGGTGGTGGGGGACCAGTACATCAAGGCAATTTCAATCCGATGATGTTCAATGGTAGTCAAATTCCTGATAATCCTGGTTATTTAGATTTCAACAACCCTTCGCCACCGGTAGGTATTGGCGGTGGAAGTGGCCTGGGTCAAATGCAACATAAAAAGAAGAATAATAAAAATAGACCTAAAGGAAAACCGCAAACGCAATTTCAACAACCTCCAGTAAGTACTCCAACACAACAAAATGGTAGTGGAAATTGGAATAAAAATAAAGGAGTTCAATATCAAGGATCAAATAATACAACTAATAATAGATTCAATGGGGGAAATATCGGTGGTCCAAGAAATTTTATTAATGGTGCTCCAAATCCGGCAAACGGTCCAAATCGCGGACGTCGTATGGGACCACCTGGTCCAGTTCCTCGAGGAAATTTACCAATGCCGCCCATGCCACCACCGCACGGATTCCAGCCACCTATGATCCCACCGATGCCACCAATGGGTCGAGGCCCAATGCCTCCTCCAATGGGTATACAACCGCCACCACCATTTCTCCGACGTAGTGGACGTATTGGACCGATACCACCTATTCCACCTCCAATACCACCAATGATCCCACCGCGCATGCCTCGTGCTATGCCGCCAGCACCATTTAGCAATGCTGGGAAAATTAAAAAACCAAACACGAAGTTAGTGAAAAAGGTGGTAAAAGGAAAAAGTACCATTAAGACACTGAAAAATCTGGTGAATCAGTATCCCATTGAAAAACCTTGGGTTACGGAAGAAATACGAGCTGAGTATGACAAGAAAGTTGACATTGAAAATAGGCTCAAAGGCAATAAAAATGATGATTTATTCGCCCAATTTAAAGTGCAACGTGACAAGTTTGTATCTATGTACGAAACTGCTCGGGAGGAATATTTGAAAAAGGAGGCGGAGGCCGTCAAGGCAAAGGTAAAATCTTGAAAAGACTAAATGGTATAATCGTCCACAAACAATAATTATTGTTTATTCCCAACATTATCGCTATATGCAAAAAACATTTCTGATGGATTGTATACCAAAATATGGCACTAAAGTAAAAGAATATTGAGCGCATACGCTTAAGAACGGTAACATCCAATCCATAGCAATGTTTTCTCACACGCACATAAGTAACACCTTTTCATTATGCATAATTTATATGTTACGTCGATGAAGGGTGTTGTTTTGATTTAATAAAAAAAATATATATATATATATATGTATAACAATATCGAATCGGATTTAGTGATTTCATATTTCTCAAACTTAGTTTGTCAATTTTAATCAAACTCAATATTTATTTAATGTACTTGTAGGTTAAATCAGTAATGAGATATCAAAATTTGCATTCCAATATTATTAAAATTTTGTTCAGATTTATAAAAAATATTTCACTGCGTTCCCGGTAATTTATTTAAAAGTTTGAGAAACACAAATGATTTTTGTAGCTTTTGCAATTTATTTTGAAGGAACATATTTGTTGAATATCATATTTTAAAACCCTTCGATATTGTCTACGTATCAATCTATGATTTCTTGTATATTTTCGTATGATTTTTTGCGCATACAATAATTAATATCCGTTTGTCACACGTACTTTGAACGATTGCTTAGAATAAATTGCCAATATATCAAAAATATATTTTTGGCATCAGTAATGTCACATCATATCTCTGTCATGATAGCAAAAGTGTTTGTATTACTTTTAAAAATTAAGTATTAAGATATAATAATAAAGATATGCATATCGCTATTTAGATTGTGTAGCACTTTGCTAATATATACTTTTCAGAAGCGTATATATAAACACTTCACATGGCTAATATGATGTGCTATTTTAAATTTGTCTCTTTAACTTATGAGAATGTTTAATATGGAAATTTTTTGTTTTCTTAAACCATGCTTTGGGCGCATTTATTTGCAGGATGCTAAAGACAAACAAACAATTAACAAGACCGCCACAAAGGAAGAAAACAAGAATGATGCAAAAGCAAAGTAAAATATTTCACATCAAAGTTAATATATTAACTAATAACTAGCAAATATAAATATATGAATGAGTTTCATTCATAAATTTGTAAATGAAAAAATTAAATTTACCTTTAAATAGAAATCTGAGTATTTAACACTGAAGAAGACACAATCAAATTTGCACACATAAACCAAATTTAAAAACAAAATGGTTTATGTGAACTGTCCAGACGTAGTGTGTAAATTAACATATATTAGAATTTGTTAAGAAAAAATAAAAGTAATAAAAATTTGTAAGCACGTTGCTGCTGTTTAAATAAATATACAAAATTAGAGTCAAATAAAATGATTAAATGATTTCAATAATAAGCAACTTTGCTAAACACCAGAGGTGTATGAATTTTGTTAAACAAATTGCAAATATTTATATATACATCGATATTTAAAAGAAAGCTGCAAAATAAATTTTAACAAAAAAATTATGCTATAGATTTGCACAAAATAATGTTTCTTGTATACTTTTCGTTAAAATCATAAAAATCACGCTTATTTTATTAGCGTGTGCAACCGTATTAAGTAACAATATTATTGCTTGGATAAATGTTTAAAGTCATTCTAAAAATTGTATTTTTAAAACTTTTAAAAGTTTATCCTTATAGTCTATATAATATAAGTTCAGCATATCTATAGATTGTCAAAATAATAAAATAAAATAAAATATTGGAAGTATTTGCCGATAAATTAATTTCTTTGTATACATATGTATATGAAACATATTATTTTAAAGCAAATTTGATAAATAATATGAGACTTGAGAAATGTATTAAAAAAAAAAATGAACACGATTAATTTGTATAATCGTCCTAAATTTATCAGTACTTCATTATGAATGGAAGAATGTGCGTTGAGCTTATCCAGAGCAGATGCGGTACGTGTGTAAACGGCGATATTTGTTTGTCTTATATTAAATGGCAGTTTGTGGTGTGGTATATGGTGTTTGAACGCCCAACCGATTGTTTTTGTTGAAACAACAATAAACTTCCGGTTACATATTGAAGTGTCGCTCACACGCCATTACCACAGATAGCTCTGCTATAGGATATTTCAACAATGATGGCCCTATGAAGTTTCATCAGAAACGGAATGACATATAATATAACTTAAAATATACACATTTATAAATATTTACATAGTTGTAATAATTGTCTATTTCAGCGTAAACACTTAAATAAATCATATAAAATCATGAAATTGTGTTTTAAATTTTATTTACACTAGGTTTTGCATAATTAGGAATCTAACGAATATACATGCTCTATCATAAAAATCTTTAAAACAAAATCAATTACTATCTTAAATAAAAGACATTCTATTTTGTTACCAAACGAGAAAGACGGAAAACAATTTATTAGAAAAATTTATCTGAAATTGTTTAGTGTGTTAGAAAAATATGTCTATCCTACATTACTGGTCATTCTCCAAAAAAAAAAGAAATAAACATAAGTAATGTAGAGCTTGTTCGGGTGTAACCGATGATAGAATAAGAAGGAAGGGTCAAGTTCAAATTCAATGGAACATTTAATACTCAACTTGCAAGGACCATAGATGGGGAAAAACCTTCAGGTGCTTTCATAACTTTATAAAAACAATTTAATATTCAGTACTCCACAAAATTGCGAATGTATAACGGTGAAATTTGGTATACATATTGTTAGGTTATAAACTCAATTATTATACCCTGAACAGGAAATATTAAGTTTGTCACGAATTTTGTAACGATCCGAAAAAAATTCTTGTATGGAAAACTTCCTTATTTGACAAGATATATTCACGAAAATTGGTATAGATTATTTTCTAAGGCAACAATGAAATCTCCAAAGAAATTTTTCAGATCAGCTTTCTATAGCGTATAGCTGCCATATAAACTGAAAGATCGAAAAAAAGTTCTTGTATGGAAAAGTTGCATTTGGTAAGATATATTCACGAAATTTTGTATGAGTTATTGTTCATAGAAGTAATGTAATATTGGAAGAAATTGTTCAGATCGGCTTACTATAGCATATAGCTGCCATACAAGCCAAACAATCGGAATCAAGGGTTTGTATGGAAAAATTTTGCATTTGAAAAGATATATTCACGAAATTTGGTATGAGTTATTGTCCATAGAAGTAATGTAATATCGGAAGAAATTGTTCAGATCGGATTACTATAGCATATAGCTTCCATATAAACTGAACACATAGTTACTAAAAGAAATGCACCTGTGAAGGGTATATTAGCTTCGGTGCAGCCGAAATTAACATTTTTTCTTGTTTTTAACTATATTTACTTCCCGTCAGTGAAAATCATATAAAAATCACCTCCAAATGAGATATATCATATATTAAATGTGCAAAACGTCAACCATAAGATATATGAAGTTGTAGTTCAATTCTGACAATTTTTAGATCTAAGATGGCTTACCTTAAAGGCAAAATCGTTCAAAGTCTTATCACTCTAAATTAATTATACTTATTACTCAGTTAATGTCGTTAATTTCTGTTAGCTATATGGGGCGAGGAGAAATACTCACCCGGGCTCAGTCTCACTACTTGAATTCAAGACTTTTCATTTCTACAATCTTTAGACATGAGAAAACCAATTATGAAGCGAACACATATCCACTTTTTAAACATTTTCATACCATAATTTGGAACTTAGTCATATCACATTATGAGTTTTCGTTTTACGGCATTTTGTTGGCGTGTTAGTAATAGTCCGGTTCCGACAATCTGCAATACCAATATTTTTATGTGCATCAAGTTTCAACAATCTCCTATTCAACTAGTTTCGGCATGCTGATTATTTCTAATTGTAAATATTGATTAGTTAGGAGTTGAAAACTATTAGTGAAAAAAATCATTTTGATACATAATGTACATTGTTCTAACGGGATACACCTAAAATACTGAAGTTCAAAGTCAGCATGCATCAAAATACCGACAAAATTTAAATATGCAGCTAAATCAAAATACCGACAGATTAAAACACCGACAAATCGAAATGCCGGAATGTGAAAAATATTTTTTCGTGTCCGTATATTTACTTTGTGAACAGCAAAAGGGAACTCGCCCCCTTTTTTACTCAAGGACAGAAAGGAATTCTACCGATTATGGGTTATGATCGAGACACACTAAAAATACCGAAGTTCAAAATGCCGACACTTCAAAATACCGACAAAATTTATGCAGCTAAATCAAAATACCGACAAATCAGAGAGCACCGAAAAATCAAATACCGACAAACCAAAATGCCGATATGTGAAAAATATCCGACAAATCAAAATACGAACAGAAGAAATTGTAAAATTAAGTACTACATTTATTAGAGGTTCCTAGATCCCAAAGTAGAAAACACCACTAACCCGATGTTAAATTTCTGAATGTGGGGTTATACTTTTGAGGCACTGCGACCTCCGGCCACGAACACGCTAAGGATCATAACCCTTAATCGGTAGAATTATCTTTCTCTTGGTTTGGTTTGTCGGTGGTTTGTCTTTATTTTGATGTTTCTATTTTCCGATTTGTTGGTGTTTCGATTTCTCGATATTTTGATTTAGCTGCATATTTAAATTTTGTCGGTATTTTGATGTGTGGGCATCCCATTTAAAAAAGCCTATTCATATTTATACATTTTTACAATGTACATATATATGTAAATTCACTGAAACATATATAAGTTTTCTTAAAAAATATTGACAGAACAATCATATCTCTTGTTTATTTAACGTCGAAAACTATAATTCATATGTATATTTTTTGCATTTACTTATGCCAAACTTTAAGATTTATCTTTTTCTACATTTGCTTCATCACACAAATTACTTGCGGGAGGTTCTGTATTAATAGATTCCTTTTGTTTCTTCCACATTTTGGCGGCAGCCAATAGTTTCAAATTAGGACGCGCCAACTCATCTTCTGGGAAAATATAGTCAAACACTTCTTCCCATCCTTCTTCCACGCCACTTTCTGATACGATCTTCTGCCGCTTCTTAACACGGCGAGGCATTTTCTCCATCACTTTGTTTAATGTGTGACTATCTCCCGATTCCCGTTCAAAATCACGCCATGCCTCTAGCAGCAGAACGCGGGATTCCTTGTCACTGCCATTACGTAGAGTATCGTTAGCACGCTCATAAACCCGTCTGGATAATTTTATATTTATTTCAGGGTCATCAGCAAGTTCAGAATCTTGTTGTAATAATTCAAATTTTGCGTATGACATCCACACTTTAACGTGATGCGTACGTTCCAAAAGTCGTTCGTAGAGTTGGCGAGCCAATTCCGTTTCACCTTGTGATACCTCGAAGTCTATGTATGCTTTCCATAACAGTTCTGGCATGTCAAGTCGCGGTTGTTGGACTGCCAGTTCGAAAATTGCACGGGCTCGATCCGTATCACCAAGTAAGTTTTCAAGCTCAGCAAATTTCATCCATGTTACACAATTTTCAGGCCCAAACTCTAAAAATTTTTCATACAGCAATCGGCAGCGGTCGAATTCACGCAACTGAATTTCTAATTCTATGTAACCGCGGAAAAGTTTGTCGCGTGGACACATACCTATTGCCATTCCTAAAGTCTTCCGAGCCTTTTGTAATTCTTTGCAACGAATTTCAAACTGTGCATACATTAGCCAAATTTTACTAAATGTAAACTTTTTGTGCGGAATAAGTTCGAGGCATGTTTTGTATATTTGTCGCGTACGTTCGAAATCTACTGCTTCAAGTTCTTCATAGAGTGCATAATTAATCCATAAATAAATGTAACGGCGCCAATAGTTTTTCTCATTGGCAGGTGGAACGTTAGAGATAGCACGCTCGTACGTTTCGCGTATCAGATCGACATCGCCTTCACCTACACAAAATATGAACAAAAAAAAAAAACTATGTTAATAACTTCAGATATAAAATAATTAGTTTATATATATATTTTTTTTATTTGTTTTTCATATATATATATATATATATTACCTTCAATTAGTCGCAAATAATCGAACCAAGCATCGTAATTTTGCGGATTTACAGCTACCTCCTGTTCATATTGGAATTTACGCTTCGAAACGATAACATCTTCAATACCGGCTCTGTCGCCATATTTTTTCTCATGGATTGTGTAAGCTTTATAAAGTTCCTGTGTTCGATCTTTTGATAAATGATCTAGTGCATATTTGTAAATCACACGCGCCCTATCATGTTCTTTTTGACCTTCTTCAAAACGTGCAAATGCAATGAAAAGTCGTTCATCAATGTAATCATCTCCAAAGAATTCGACGGCACGTTCAAAAACACGACGTGCACCATGTACAAATCCATGAGATTCTTCGAAACGAGCAAATTTAATCCAGTTTTTAACATCAGGGTGAACATATACGAAACGCTCATAGATTTCGCGCGCACGGTCGATTTCTTTGTAACGCAATTCAAAGTTAACATAGGTCTGCCAAGCTTGTTCTTCCGGTTGCCACTCCATCCATCTTTCAAATACTTGACGTGCTCCCGCTACATTATCCAACATTTCTTCCATATATGTATACTTGTACCAAAATTGATTAACACGCGGCATGATTGTAACGGCTCGATCCCATAAATTACGCGCATGATTTACTTGTTTGTTTTTCATTTCCATTTCTGCATACTTTAGCCATATAGTGATATTACGGTGATCGTTATCCAGTGCGCGTTCCCATATTGAACGTGCCCGCTGTATTTCCTTCTGTGATTCTTCCCATTGCGCGTATTTAATCCAGTGACTTACTACCATGCGGTTTTTTCGCAGATTATCTTCAAATACTTTTCGTTTCCGTTGTTGGTAATCCGCTAATTCTGCAGGATCCGAAATCTTTTGCTTAGGAGGCGGGGGAAGAATTTCTAGGTCACGTTCTTTAGCTTCGCGCAACAATTGTTCAGCAGTAATCTGGATCTCCGCTGGTGCCTTGTTTTTCACCTGCAATAATAATAATGTAAGTGTGATTATTGTATATGGTATTATATATTAACTTACCTTGGCTACTTTGGGCATTTTTTGAGGTCTTTCCATCTTGCTAAAGTGGTTTTCAATATAATTAAAAAAGGTATTTTGCAATAGACAAGCCAAATAGTAAACAAATTTTACGATTATTTTGACAAATGTAATTGAGCAGCAAACAGCTGCTGATAACAGGGTTGTAATAATAATGAACTTAACCCTCGCATAACATTGTATTACAAATACATAATTAAAAATTTTCAACTTTAAACTTCGCCGTTTTCATTACATTTAACTAAACATGTTATGCTAAATAAAGAAAATAACTAAAAAAATTCTGTGTCAGAATTTTATAGTACAAAAGTGAAGACAAAATTTATTTTCACGCGCCTTTAAATTTATGACTTTCTGTTAATCACAACTTAAGTTTAGTTTGCAGACTCAGGAGAAGGTCTTTAGATATTTGTATCCAAGTAAGGAGCTCAATGGTTCAAAGCGCCAATTATGATCTCGACATTCATTAAGTGATGGGTCGTGTGAAAAAGAGGAGAATACAATAGACTTCGTAGTGCAACCGTAATCTCTTCTATACTAATTTTAACATTTGATTATTTTTAAATAATTAAAAAAATTACTTCACAAAATATATTATGGAATTTTCCACTCTATTGAAAAATTTAGTGTTACTCTACTTAGTAAATTTGTAAGTTTTATTAATTAGAACTTTTTTAAAAGGTTTACTGTTGTCAACTCTTTGTCTTTCATGTTCTCATTTCGCTATTTCCTTTTCTTTTCTTTTTATTTTATCAGCTGATTATTCGATAACAAAACAAACTATTCCTCATCTGTAGTCGATTTAAGTAGTGGATTTGCATTGCTATTAGCATAAAATTAATAAGCAAGTCTTGTGTATTCATTCTTAGAGAAAATGGTTATTCAAGCAATGAGACGTTCTGCAAATCTTGCGCGTAGTCTACACCAATTGAGCCAACGCAATTGTGTGCATTCACCGCTTATCAAGAGAGGATTGGTAAGTAATAGCTGAATGATTGCAAGTATGCAACAGCCGGAGAAATTAAAAAGGGTGATGGTTATGTAATATTAATTATATTAATATCTCTGCTCAACTACTTTACTGAAACTTAGGCACTTGCTAAAGTAACATTTAAAAAGATACAAAATTTATTATTTGAATGAAATAAAACATAAGAATTTTATAGGAAAATATAAAAATATGTGAGGTTAGATTTAGTAACGCGCAGTCAAAACAACTTTCATACGAATGGGTATAAATTAATTATATAAATATTACGATGCATTTATGCTATAATGTTCATATTTGCTGATAAACGACTCAAAGCTACTATACCAGTGCCGGTTTAAATACCGGACAACATAACAACACATTAGTGTTGTTTAGCTATCTTCAGCTGCCGGTCGTGTTAAAAGTACTTTCTCGTTGAGAAATTTATTTTCTGCATTAAAGTTGTTTTTGTATGAACAGCCAATAAGAAAACATATAACAGAGAAAGTTTCTTAAAATCAAAAATCTTAAGAATGGTAAGCGGAAATTCACTGATTTCTTTCTATTATTCTTGACATACTTATTTGAATTTCGGCGTTTGCATGTTCATACATACATACGAACAATGCAAAAATGCTCTGATTGTCAAAAAAATTTGAACTTACATATAAGTATGTACATGCGTTCGTGTAAAATGCCTTCTATACATACATACATATGTATGTACGTCAATATGTACATATATATTTTTTAATATAATGCAGACTTAACATACATATTAGTTAAACATCTTGTATGCATTCAGGATATTAATAAGTTGGCATGCTTCATATTCCAACAATTGCGTTTTTTACATAGATATAATTTCCAAACAAACAAAAACCAAATTAAATGACTTGAATCTCGTTCAAATTAGTAAAAAGTTCTCGATATCTCAATGGTTTTAAGCAATTACACGAAGTGTTCACGATTTGTAATCTTTCAAAATAGGTGAATATTTATCACGATGACCCAGTGGCGGCGCGTTGATATTATATTTAAGAATAAAGACTTTTTTTTTAGGTATCGAATTCACAAATTTGACGTTTTATTCTAACTGAATTAATTAGTGCAGCTAGGCTGCCTCTGATTTGCTTGTAGCGTTTGAAGCCTTTGCTTCGATTTAAGTTTACCACAATGAGCATTGATTTGGCCGATACAAGGCTTCAAAGAACCCTTAAAGCTGAAATATACTTTAACTGAAAGCGGTGGTAATGGCTGTAATGGTAAATTGGTATCTGTTTGAACGATAAACAGAGTTCATATTACTAAGTATTTTATAAAAAAAATTACAATTATTTATTGCTAATCTGAATACCGCTATAAGCTCTTTGATTGGCACTCATCCTTAAAAGCTAGAGAGTCACTCTGCTTGTCAAGATATTTGTTGTCAATTACTTGTACAATTAAACCGCATATGCATATACATATGTACGTATATGTATATTGTACAGCTAAGTGCAGGCTATTTGAAAAGTACAGCAATTTGTATAAGAATGTGAAAGGTTTGAAAAACCTTTTATTAAGTGTTGCATTTAACTTCGGTGTCTAGATGATAATAATGGGTAAATACATAAATAACTATCTCATCAAAAACAAAAGGAAAAAAAAAAACACATTGATAAAAATTAAGACGTGAATACGCGTTTTAGGATTCGGAACAAAAATTTAATTTTAAGCAGAAGTTCTATGGCTGCTTGGTGTCCAAAGTCTTTCTATTACATTAGGTCAGAGACTTGAAAATTATATTTATAAATAATTTTTTGCCAATAAATTATTACATTTTATAAATGTAAAAATAGTAAATTAAATTTATTAAATATGGTTTCGACTTGACAGAAATTTGAAAAAAATATATATAATTTTTAAAGTACATAATTACTGTTTGCGTTGACCCATTTCCAACCGAGGCTGCTAGCAGTGATCACTAATCCTTTGAGGTTCATCTAAAAACAATTGAACAAAAAATAAATGTACTTATTAATAGATAATCTAGTTTCCTAAGGATCTGGATTCTGGATAAATTTAAAAATTATTTCCGAATTTTACTTTCATGGTGGAACCAAAGGGTTAGCCAAACAGTCTCTTATAATATGCTTTATACTTTTAACATTAAAACTCAAATATATTTTCAGTACTTTCAAATGAATCACGAATTGATATACAAATTACATACATATACATACAGGGTATACGCCTAGCTTTGTAAGACCATAAATTATAAAATCTTATAAAGACGTAAGAAATTCTCGTACTAATTTACTTCAATGTTTAATGTTTTGCAATCAAAAAGTAGTGCCACCTTAAAACTGTTGGAAAGCTATTATAATATCCCCACAAACATTTATATACATATGTATGATTATAGTCATAAATTATTTCTATGTACATCTACATACATATGTATGTAGATGCTCTCGCTTTTGATGTGTTAAATGAATGCTATTTTTTGCCGTTCTCACCGTAAATGCCTGTTTGACGCTTTACGATAAGTTCCCTACTGATGTATATTTATGAAAAGTAGATTGACTGCTAGGGAAAATTTAAAATTCGTTTAAATTGAATATTATGGGAATACATGTATGTATGTAGTTAGTACATATATGCCAATTAAAATTCTTATTATAAATGGAAATGTATAGTAACACCGTTTTATTTTCCGGTTATTTAAATTTTCCGATTTCAGTTAAAAATACGTAAGCATGTATATAATATATATACAACCACACGTACTAATCCCTATACTGCATATTAATAGGAATAAATTGAAATAAAATTTAATAATTTTATAAATTATAATTTTCCATCAGTTTGAAACTCATATTTTTTTTTGTACTTTAGTCAATTTCTGTCAAGCCCCCAAAACAGCAAGGCACCAAATTGTATACAAACAACTTTTACTTAAAAATCCATTTGTGTGTTAACTTATGTATGTATGTACATACATATGTATATAAATGCTTGCATATGCTGATAACGTGTTTTTTTCATTTGGTTATCTATAAACATTTGCACGTCGATTAGCCAGTCAAATTTATTGTCTCTAAGCCTTATGGTTTCAGTAGCAGAGCGACTGACCAGAATTGCACACTTTTAAAATGGTACGGAGGATTTTTTAGGTTTTAGTTTTTTTTCTTATTGCTTTGTTTAGTAATTTTGGCTCATGTAAGCGTGTGTAAATCAATAATGCATTTGTTTGCAGGCGTCTGAAGCTTATCGTGTCGAATCGGACACATTTGGCGAACTCAAAGTTCCAGCTGACAAGTATTATGGTGCCCAGACAATGCGTTCTAAGTTGAATTTTCCGATTGGCGGATCTTCTGAGCGCATGCCGGTAAGCTGCGTTACGATAAATTACAGGTATTAAAAAAATCTAACATTTGCATTTGTGTTTAGCAACCGGTTATTCAAGCGATGGGAATTTTAAAAAAAGCTGCTGCTGAGGTTAACAAGGAGTTTGGTCTTGACGCCAAGGTCAGTGACGCTATTTCGAAAGCTGCTGACGATGTCATATCCGGTAAATTGTATGAAGATCATTTTCCATTGGTGATTTGGCAAACAGGTTCAGGCACACAAACTAATATGAACGTCAATGAGGTGAACACATAGTCGATTAAACTTTAAGTCCTTTTTTGATTGATTACCATAATTTTATAACATATTGCGTACTTTTTACTTACATATTAGGTGATTAGCAACCGTGCCATTGAATTGCTGGGTGGTGAATTGGGTTCAAAGAGCCCTGTCCATCCTAATGATCATGTGAATAAATCGCAGAGCTCTAACGACACATTCCCTACAGCTATTCATATTTCGGTTGCATTGGAACTCAACAATAACCTTAAACCTGCCATAAAAATTTTGCATGACGCTCTTAAAGCCAAATCTGAAGAATTCAAGGATATCATCAAAATCGGACGTACACATACTATGGATGCAGTGCCACTGACGTTGGGTCAAGAGTTTAGCGCTTATGCTCAGCAAATGGCATATGCACTCGATCGCATCGATGCCGCTCTGCCGCGCGTTTATGAATTGGCTTTGGGCGGTACAGCTGTTGGCACTGGCCTTAACACCCGTATTGGCTTTGCGGAAAAATGTGCCGCACGCATTGCTCAACTTACTAAACTGCCTTTTGTATCAGCGCCAAACAAGTTTGAAGCCTTGGCAGCACGTGATGCAATGGTGGAAGTACATGGTGTTTTAAATACAATCGCCGTTAGCTTAATGAAAATTGGAAACGATATTCGTTTCCTCGGTTCGGGTCCACGTTGCGGCTTGGGTGAACTGATGCTGCCAGAAAATGAGCCAGGCAGTTCGATTATGCCAGGTAAAGTGAATCCAACTCAATGCGAATCACTAACTATGTTAGCAGCGCAAGTTATGGGCAATCATGTTGCGGTAACTGTAGGCGGCGCCAATGGACATTTCGAACTGAATGTTTTCAAACCTTTAATCGTCTCGAACGTTCTACGTTCTATTCGTTTGCTATGTAAGTGAGAAATATTAAATTAAGTACATAACTGTTTATTCATGGTTTAATTGTTTTAATAGCTGATGGCTCACGCACATTCACCTCCAATTGTGTCAATGGAATACAAGCGAATCGCGATCGTATTGGAAAGATCATGGCTGAATCCTTGATGTTGGTGACTGCATTGAATCCCCACATTGGTTACGATAAAGCTGCCAAGATTGCTAAGACTGCTCATAAGAATGGCACCACTTTGAAGGAGGAAGCCATCAACTTGGGCTACCTAACTGCCGAACAATTTGAGCAATGGGTTAAACCGTCGGAAATGTTGGGTCCAAAATAATTATTGAGACTTATTTTTATATTAAATGTTTATATAAAGCGAATGGAAATCTTACGATACTCTAAAATGATAGTCATGATGTGAAACACTATTTAAATCTGAAAGAATGAAATACACAAGATTGCTGGTACTTATCTAGTATAAGCCCAAACTGGCAGACGTTATTTTTTGGTTTTAGAAATTTTGATTGAAAGAAAATCTTATGAAATTGTTATAAAAGTTTCTTTATTCAAGGAAAACATTAATTACTTTTGTAGATTAGATAAGTGAGGATTGCACCGCGACCTAGAGTTTATTGTATCCTCTTCAAGGCACGTCTCAACTCGAGCTATTGATGTGATGTGATCCCTTTTTGGAAACATGGATCCAAGTGTCCCAGTGTTTCTGGAAGTTGTTGCCAATGCCTCTCTACCCAATGCATCATCATTTCGGAGCAGCTTCCTTATGGTGTTGGGACTAACCGCAATAAAAGGTTCCGGCTCTACCATGTTGGTGGATGTGACCTGGCTCCCAAATAAGGTGGACTTGGTTACGTTCTGATAGTCTAATCAGTCGTTTTATACACTCCTGCGCCAATACGTATAGCGATTTGATCTCGTATGCATAAATCGCTTTGAGTGCCGCTTGGCTATCGCTTAGTATATACGCTATACGTTCATTGCGATAGTTGCGTTGGAGGTTTAACTCTATACACCGACTTATAGCAAAGATCTCTGCTTTGAATATGCTTGGAAAACTACCCACAGATAAGGAAAGTTTTTGTGGGTAGTTCTGAGACCCCTGCGCCAATTCCCTACGACCCGTCGGTTTACCACTTGAATTTCGTATCGCATAAACCAACATCCTTAGTGCAAAATGCGTCAAAATTATTACGTTAGTCATTTTTATTTAACTCTTCTCTCAACAACTTCTTGTTTTGTGGTATGTACATTTTATGGTTCACTTCATTTTGCTTATTTTATTGCAATATTAGTGATGCAGTGCTAGTGATGTATTCATATCTTTAATAACTAAACATAATCCAAGCGCGTACGAAATATAGTGTCATAGATAAAAAAGGAAAGGTAAGCAATTTCAAAGGCCTAATCGAAACAAATTCCCTTATGTGAGCACTTACTAATGTAACTATGTATAAAAGTATTCGTTTTCAAAAAAGATTTAACAAACCCTAATCAGAGTATAGCTAAAACCAATGTCATTACAAAAATATCATTAAAAAATCCAACAATAAAGATTGAATAATATTGCAATTTCATGTTGTGGAGCTTGCTTGGCGTTGATCATTTTGATTTCTACACACTTTACTGTGACCGTCCTTCCAGTGCCGTGACTGGCAAATTTGCGAACAATACGCAGCACGAAAGCAACATAAGTAAATAGCTTCATTGAGGCACCAGTAGCACTATAAAAAATTTAAAATATTTTACCAACGTATAGCAAAAACTTTGTGTACTTTGCAGTGTACAGTTACCCACCCACTGCTTTCGTTTGAGGATTTTCTTTTCATGTTCATGTTTTTTGATTGATGCTTTCAGCTTTTCTATATTAGCTTGCAATTTTTCATTTTTCTTTTGTGTAGCTGCTACCACTTTTAAGGCGTCATCAAGTTGGTCTTGAACCTAAATTGATAATATTTACATTTATTTATTGACAATATCTTTGAATATGTAATTTTAACTACCTGTTTTAAATCTACTACACTTATTATTGTATTTGCTGAACGTGTTAGGCGTTTCGGTGACTTTGGATTGCCATATTGCGATCTGAAAAATTATAAAAATTAAGAACAATTATTCTATATAAAATTGAGATTATTCTTAAAGAAAATATTAACCTTTTCTTTCTTGATCTGGTTTCCGTATCATTTAGAAATCCGCTGTCACTAAGAACAGGCGGTTCGACATTAGGCAAAGACAGTATATCGTCGGAGATATCCAAGCGGGTATCTATTCTAATATGTGGAACGGTGTTACAAATTGTTTGTCGACGTACTGGAGGTTTTCTCGTCTTATTAGTGTTCTCCAGGAATTGATTTGTTGTTCTTTGTAAAGCATTCCTTATAATTTGCTCCATTTCATTTTTGTTTGCATGAAAAGAAAATATACTAGGCGGGTATGCTGACAAAATTTGATGTATTCTTAGTTCTTCCAGCGCCTTTTTAATAGCCGGTTTATTGCCGATCTTCAAAGATTTTATATCTGTGTCAATTGAGCGAATTAAACGTGATTCGATGAGTGCTCGTGAGTGATTACCGCCGAAAAAACGAACATCGTATTTATTGTTTGGTAGAAGTCGAATTACTTTTGCCGGCCAATATGAGAAACCACTGTGCTTTGCAAACACTAATTCGTGTCGTTGAACGCACGGTTTCGCAAACCATACGCTAGAATGTTTTTCATGTGAATGCCGAAAACAATCAGGACAACGACGAATCTCAGCCAAATCGTAAGCTATGTCACGAACCATCCACTTCGTAGCTTCCATTTCCATGCTATTAGCTGTTGAAAAAATTGTATTTTTTTTTTTTTTTTTTGCGAATTGATTTATCTAACTACTTACGACCAAAAAATACACCAATGTTATGCTGCAAGTCAAGTATGTCAACAAAGAATTCAGTCAATAGGTTATACTGCATTTCTCTCAGTTTAGCTGCTATGGATTCCAAATGTTTATCGGGAAATTTAAATAGTAATTTTGAAACATCCGAAATCAATCCCACAGGTAATTTTATTGACTCCAAGTAACTTTGTACGTCATTACTGACCTGTTTATGAATAAAAGTATTACTTTTCTGTTCATATGGATGAGTTTATATTAATTATACAGTTAATCCAAGGTTAAAGTATTACATAAACCACGGTATATACTCACCCATGAACGATTACGCTCAAACGTAAAATTAATCAAGTAACTTAATTCGTCCGGCCGCATATTTGGAGGGTGTCGCAGCTCAGCTGTTTTTAACAGTCGACAACACGTACAAAGTTCAAAATCTGATTCCTGTTCTTCATTTAAGCAGATCTCACTTTTATACGACAAATTTGACGTGAGAGTGCGTGGACGTTTTCGCGTTGGGGGTCGTATTTCGCCCATGCAAACAACTTCCACTTTAGCCTTTGACTCTGTTTCAAAATCTTCCCGGTAGATTTTCTGATTTCTATGTAGCTCACTGCCAATTTTTGTTGCATTTGACGTATTTGGTATTTCATCTTCAAAGTTATTCAAATCGGATTGAATGGGCGAGGATGTGCTATCAACTGTAATCTCTTCGGTGAAGCGTTGTTGGCCTCCGCTGTTAGTAGAACCAGTATCTATTTGCAGCAAAGACGATGGTACCCTTACGTCACTCTCATAATCAAAGGAAGTATTTTCCTGTGCGGTGTCATTGGCATCAGAGTCTGCATCCGTGTCTGAACTGAACGCCGGAGGACGATTTTTTTGAAATTTTCCTGATGGTACCGAGTAGTTGGGCCGTTCTGGTTCTTTACGATAGCAGAGTCGATGAAACGAACGGCAGCACTGCCGGCAGTGCGTTAAGGCGCCCGGTAAATGACACTCAAAACAATAGAAATCATGTAAATTATTCTCCTGTAAAAAAAAAAAAAAATTATATAGATATTTCAAGAACATAGATCATTTAATATGGTATTACAATAATTTCTGCAGGTTTTGGCAAACGCAATAAACGCGGTACTCTGGTGGAGCCTGTGTTATTTTGTAGCAACGGTTTGAGTAGACCATCCTTCAAAGCATTTTGTACCGTTTCCGAGGCTAGCGCTGTTATTCATACTTATATTAAATCAAAGAATTTACAATTAATGAACTAGTTACATTTTTCGTAATTGCCCGCTTCCACAAGCACGCGTACAAGGTCCTCAACTTGGGCAGAGCTCGAGCTGCCTGAACTTAGTTTCGACAGAAAGTAGCGAAGGCAATCAGGTTGAGCTTTTCGATACATTTTAAAACAATTATATTTGGCACTACATTAAAGTTAAAAATATCTCATACTATAATTTCTTCAATGAAAGAGTAGTAATATTTCGCAGTATTATAAATTTAAGTTACTAGGTTTATAATTTGCTAAAGAATTATAAACTGTAACAAACAAAAATAATATGACGAAGAGTTGCATTGGAAACAATAAATGTGTTCACACCATGCAATTAATTATAATCGTTATCTGCTGTCTAAACGCAATTTTTTTAAACCGATTTTTATTATATCGATATAATAAATATGTGAATTTCGTATAAAAATTTGTTATTTTTAATACAGAGCGTAAATTTGGTTGTATTTTAGAATAGCATCCCCCGATTTCGGTGTTAAAATGGGTATGTACGTATAAAGGAGGTACTCCATATTATTTAAATGTGTATTTTATATAATTGCATTTAAAGTTCAAAAAGTCCACTATAAAAAGTGTGTGTTTTTCTGTTATATTTTTAACTTTTTTATCCAAACCCTTTTCTAATTAGTTTCTACCTATTTATTTTTTATTAAATAGTGCAAAAATAACTTTTATTCAATTTTTTAATTTCGTTGAACTCTTTCACACAATAATAAAGGGTTGCATTCTAAATAATAATTAGTGTTACCCCATCTACATATGTTTCAAAGAAACCAAAAGGTATAAAAAAAAAACAAGTAATAGTCCAATGGCAGGAAATAAATAACATATTAGGGGTATTCTCTTGCTATTGCAAAACCCTTGCACGGTGCACGAATTGCAGATATTTCCTCTTGGTGCACCGGCACAACAAAAAACACGCAGAAAATTATTTGCAATGGCTGTGAAATATGTCAGACCAATGGGTTGCAATGACGCATAAAAAAATAATTGCAACCCTGTGCTAGCTGTCATTTTATTTAAATACATATTTTGACGTTAAATTGTTGAGGAAGGTAAATTTTAAATAGATTTTATAATTTCTATTTAAACTACAAAGATTTGTTACAGTTTTTTTTGTTAAGTATGAATGCAGAAGGTGCGCCAAATCACAATAGCAATGCAAAATAGTCATGTACAATAAATTGACCGAATCAGCCGTTCATATATCACTAGATTCTGGAATGGGTGCTCTCGTGCACTTGTATATTGCGGTATAGGATTTTTGCAATCTGCAATCTTGCAAGAGCAAGATAATACCCCTATTGTTAGTTTTACGCGTAGAAATATTTTTTTGCATTTTTAGTTCTTTTTCTTTTTAACTTTATTTATGCTACTTGGATCTGGGAAAAATAAATATTAGAAAAGTTCCATCGGTTTGAAATGAATAATGTTGATGATTAAAATAAGTTAATTAAATAAGAATTTAATTTTCTCACATACAAGTAATATAATAATATGTGACGTGGTCTACGGAAAGGGGGCTTAGGTGTCAAAAAATCAATTTTTTTCTCGTAGACCAGGTCATATATTAAAAAATTTACAGTTGCGATGAAGACAATCGATACAAGATGATTTAAACTTGGGTATCAAAAACTTGCGAATGAAAGGAAAACAAAAAAATATTTTAATTTCTAAGATTCTAAGAAGCGTTTGGCAGCGAGATTTCAAAAAGCGTTTGACACAAAAATACTGTAACGGAATTACTTAAGAAATCGTCTACGTTGAAATTACCTAGCGTACAGCAAGTTTTTTACCGGAGTCAGCACCGTTGTTTGATGTACAGGCTGATAAGCCAGTAGAAACAAGAATATACATACATACGAGCATTAGGTTGTCAAAAAAGTCTTGCGGTATTTTCGGTAGTTGGCGCTGAGAGCGCGTAGTTCTAGTTTTATTCGTCGCATCGGGTCAGACTATACCTTTTTGGAAAGCTCATTTCGCTAACACGTGTTTGATTGATTGTTGTTTCTTTTAAGTCGTTCGTGAGTTATAGCGTCGCAAACATGAGCAAAATAAAGAGAAAATATTTTATTTTACAGTACTACTACGATAAAGGCAAAAATGAATCTCAAACCGCTATTAAAATTTGTGCAGTTTATGGACCCGATACAGTTTCCATTTCCACCGCACAATGATGGTTTCAAAGTTTTCGTTCTGGTGTAGAGGTGGTCGAAGATGCGCCACGTTCCGGAATGCCTGTAGTCGAAAATTGCGATAAAATCGCTGAATTGGTCGAAAGAGACCGGCATGGTAGTCATCAAACCATTATGAACCATTTGAAGAAGCTTGGAGTCACTAAGAAGCTCGATGTATGGGTGCCACACGAATTGATTCAATAAAAATACCGCAAGACTTTTTTGACAACCTAATATATAGGTATCTCAAAATGTTTTGTTATTTCCGATTGAATTCTGTGTGAAACTCGGTAAATCTGCGACAGAGACGTTTGATATGATCAAGCAGGCTTACCCAGATGTTGCTTTAGCAAGAACTTGTGAGTTTCGGTTGCACCAGGACTTTTTGGAGGGCCGGGAAGAGGTTGCTGATTAAGAACGTGTTGGGAGACCTGCGACTTCGACAAGCATCGATAATGTGACTGGTTTGCGCAATGTTTTGTACTTAGACCGTCGACTAAGTATTCGTTTAATACCCTAGATGATAAATTTATCAAAATCTGTGATTCATGACATTGTGACGGAGCACTTGAAAATTTGCAAGGTGTGCTTGAAGATGGTCCCAAAAGTGCTCACTGACGACCAGAAATTTTGGCGATTGGAAGTGTGCCAAGAAAATTTGAACATATGGGAAAGTGATCTCTAGTTTTTGAATAACGTAATTACAGCTGACGAGTCATGGATCTTTGAGTATGATCCCGATGGAAGGCAAGCATTTTGAGACGACAGAGGGAATCCAAGCAGCATGCACCTCGGTTCTCAAGGCCATTCCGGAGAATGCTTTCCGTGACGCTTTCAACGCTTTGAAATCGCGCTGGGAGCGCTACATCGACGCAGAAGAAGCCTATTTTTAACGTTTTTAAAGAACTGTAACGATTGGTTCAATAAATTCTGTTAAAACGACAAACCCTGTAATTCTCTTCATTTCGGACTCACTAAACTGTGTCTGCTGCGCAATCCATGCGATTACCATTCGAACATTCTACAACCACGATGATTTTCGAATTATTGTTAATTCTGTTTTGCTCGGGCCTCCCTGATCGCCACAATACATACATACCAACTTCGTATATCGTGTGTTTTTAACCATCTCTTCTAGTTGCACATACGCTTATGGTCAATCTATCTTTCCGTCAAATAAAAATGTTTCGAAGATTAGCCAAAAAAAATTGCTTTTCATAAACATACCATTTAACATTTGCAAAATGTTCAAAAGAATTTTTATTTTCACACTTCAAAACTATAAAAACTAACTAAACAAAGCAATTACATAAGTATATACAGCTAGCAGAAACTAGCTGCTTTCTGTGATTCCAATGCTCTATTGGTCTAGTTTTTTTGGTTTAAGAAATTCTTCTCCAATAGAGACTTGGCTAGGCTCGAGAATTTAGTAACGCTCAAACAAGGTAATAAACTATTGTAAAATATCTCATGAGATTCTTTACAGATGATCTGACTTCCACAAAAAATAAGGAATAGAAACTGAATATTTTTGATAACCGAAAGTAGAGGTTTCTTCTTCGCATTCTTTTTTAATACAGAAGTTGGAAAGAATATATATTCATGTTTGGCTGCGTAAAAACTCGTTTTAGGTGTAAGCCTACATGGAACTTTTTAAAAAACTATCTTGTACAAAACCGGATGTCAGTAGTTGTAATGATTTCTTAATATAACTGTTAGACTTTGCAATATTGCAAAATTTTGTTTACCTAAATTCCTACGCGCTATATAGTTTTTCACCTAAAAGTAGCCGGTGCCATGCCCATTATCCTCAATATTATGTAAAAGAGGATATTTAATGATTATGACAAAGAGCCCGTGATTTCGGGCGCTGGATATCTGGCTTCGCGGGAGTTCAAAAAGCGTTGGTTCGCAATCAGCGTACGGTTTCTAAATCTATTGAACTGCTAGCCCTTTACAACATTTACTCGTCGCAATGATAGACGTTATAACTGGACACAGTCCCATTGGCACTCACGCGGTGAACCTAAATTTTGGAGGACGAAATTTTTCAAAGTTGTTATGAGGAATTATGATGCTCCTTCCATCTTCGATTCACCGTACCTAATTATATAATTAGGTAAATAATATATTATATAAAACTAAATATTTAGTTTTGTATCTTAATTTGCTGCTCAGACTTTTCGATTAAGAGTGTTTTGTAGACACGGCAATGGTCCGATTACGCACATCTACAATACAGAACTAGTTTTGGTGCTAAATTTCTTCAAGATATTTAAATTTTTATTGCAGTTTAATGGAAAGCCGGTCATTATGATCATTTTTGCATATACATATACATATAACAACTCAACTCGCAATATGTCGCGAGAGTAAAAACTGTTCCATACGAACTCAGCATTAGTTATTTCACGGAAGCCTGAAAGAATTAAAATCGAACTTGGCATCGTATTAACTTATTACTACATTTTGTTAGTTCGTTCTAAAATCGATCATTAGGTATATAGGGGCTAGGGTTATTATGGGAACGATTTTGTCTATTTTAGTCGCAAGGCGATTTTTTAACAACGTAAGACAAGAACGTCAAAAACAATGTTATGCAAAAAATTTGGTTGAAATTGGTCAAGAGTTCTTGATGTATATGATTTCTCCAACGATGAGAGTTGTCACTCCCGTTGATAAACTTTTACATCGGCTCCCATGAAAATTAAAATTATATATCTCTGGAACGTTTACTTATTGCCTTATCATCAAATAGTTTTCAACATAACCGTTATATGGGTAGTGGGCGTGGTTATCATTTGATTTTACAGTGTTTTAAGAAGTGCTAGAAATACTACTTCTTAGATACTTTGGTTTAAATAGCTTTAGTGGGGGGATATGAATATTAAATTATTTGTTTGTTTAAGTTTTGAACCACATATACCCTTTCATACTTCGATGTTCTGAACTAAACAACAGTTTTGTATTTCTCATTTGGCATTTTGCTGAAAATTATAACTAATTAGTTTTTCAGATATATACTGTCTTATCTTTTCATATACTACTGTGGCCAAAAAATAAGATGACATTTGAATTTAAACTGCGCGCGTCGAAGGATTTGGAGAATTATTTTTGTTTTAGGTTGGTAGTACTGTCAGTCACATTTATGTCAAATTTCATGTCAAAATATGCGTTAGTGTTTGAGATACGTGTCGTTTTGTGAGCTGTGTGAGTTTTTTGTTTTTTTGCGATGTCGAAATTTGTTGAGCAAAGAATTTGCACTAAATTTTGTTTACGGAGTCAATTTTCTGCTGCAGATACGTTGAGGGTGATGCAGAAAGCCTTTGGTGAAAAGGCTATGTCTAAAAAAAATGTTTACAAGTGGTATAGTGAGTTGCAAGCCGGCCGTGAACAGGGCGACCATCAACCTCAACCGACGAAGGTCACGTTCAACAAATCAAAGATTTGGTGTTGAAAAACCGTCGATTAACAATTAGAGACCTTGCTGATGAAGTTGGCATATCGAAAGGCTCAGCCAATACCATTTTGAAGTATGTTTTGGGCCTCAAGCGCGTCAAATCTCGACTGGTACCGAAAACATTGAATTTTTTGGAAAAAAGGCGTCGCGTTGTAGTGTGTGAAACGATGCTTTCCGAATATCGTGCCAAAAGAGAGCCGAGACCAAAAAAATGGTGCCAAAGTCGCTCAAAAATCAAGGTCATGTTTACTGTTTTATTCGATTATCGTGGTGTTGTGCATTATGAATTCTTTCCAACGGGTCAAACAGTCAACAAGGAATATTATTTGAACGTTATGCGTCGTTTGCGTAACGCTATCCGCCTAAAAAGGCTGGAATTGTGGAAAGACAATTCTTGGTTTTTACACCACGATAATGCACCATCCCATACTGCCCTCATAATTCGTGATCATTTCGCCAAAAGCTCAACCCATATCGTTCCGCAACCACCGTATTCACCTGATCTGGCGCCGTTAGACTTCTGGCTGTTCACCAAGCTCAAAAGACCGCTCCGGGGAGACCGTTTTTATACGATAGAGGAGATTCAAGCCGCAGCGAAGACGGAACTGAAGGCCATCCCGGAAAGTGACTACAACCAGTGTTTCAAAATAAATACAATGTCACCTTATTTTTTGGGCACAATAGTATAGTACATATTGGTAGAAACTGGTCGTTCGTGTGCGTGGTTTTACTGCGAAAAATTATTTCTGGCAGTCTACTCTCATGATTATTGTTCGGCCAACCTATTCATCATATTTGTTCCGTCCGATCTTTTTAGTTCTCGAAACTCAAACTCGTTTTCAAGTTCGAAGGAAACAACATTAATTTGCTTGAGTTACATTATTTTTCTTTTTATTAGCCATTAGTTCTAGTTTGTATTTATATAAATTATATATTTGCAAATATTACATACAAAGTTTATAGCGAACAATTTAAATTATATTAAATTATAAATGATTTAACTAACTATAAAATCCGCTGTACGTTGCTTTTTATCAATTCAACTAAATTCAATTTAACTAGAAATAATGCATTTTAGTAGCAATAAAACAAAACAAATAATTTATTCAATAATTTCAACAAATACTTCTAATATAAAATTTGTAAACAGCACAAGCCACGTTTTTCAATATACATACATACATACATACATATAAACACATATATGTACATATATTTATATGCATATACATATGTACATACAAACAAAAAATGCAAAACAATGTACAGCAAATTGGCAGCTTTCACTCATTTCAAAAACTTTCGTGGGCTATCATTTCTCCAGTTCTTAAATTGCTGCTGACTGCTTTGTTGTTTTCATCATTGTTTGATAAAAATTATTTAACTTCACGTACTTATATCACATGGGTCACATTATCAACCTTTAAATTCTCCTGTTTTCACTACTCATAACTACCACACAATGCGCTTATCTATACATAAATATATGTATGTATGTATATAGCAATATACATATAATGTCCGAGACATTTAATCCTTAAACTAAGTTAATTGATTTTAATTTAATTACTAAAAAGACGTTAAAACAAATTCGTATGATTCAAATGCATGAGGTTATGCCTAATACGTATGTATAGTATGTAAATTAATGAAATTTCACGTGAGCCTAAGTCAAATGGTTTATTACCAATCTCTAGCATACGTCCTTATCATATCATTGCTGATCAGTAATCGGGTTCACAATATGATTTGAGCTCCGGATAGCCGCACGGACGGCGACAGCACTCGTGTATGGCACCTTGAAAAGGTTGCCGATATTCACCTTCCTCACCGGCTAACCGCTTCAAGCTGGACACGTGTCCCATGCCAACACTATCGGCTGCATAAAATAAACAATGCATAATAAAAAATTAAATTATGTTAAAAAAAACTTAAATTTGTTTGTATACTTACGAAATTTTCGAGACAGTGAGTAGTAGCGTCCACCGCATATGAGACGGATCGCATCTGAGAGATTAGTACTACAGTAGCGTTTGAACTCCACATCATTACTACCACCAGGAAGTAAAGGTAAAGCTTCTGTACAGTGCGGCGATAGTTCCACACAAAATACAAAACTGATAACGACTAAACTAAGGCACAGCAGGTTAGGAAAATTTACGGTGTGTTTTGGAAACATCATCTGTAAGTAAATAACAAAATTATGAAATAATTAAAATATGTCTCCCGTTTGAACCTCAAAAAGATTACATAAGTAATATCACGTAAAATAGAATAAAGACTACATTATAAAAGCAAAAGATGTAAGACTTATGCCCGGTTTCACAGTCCATACTTAAGTTGTGCCCAAATAAAAACTTAGCTAAGCAGACTTAGTAGTCGTTTGTGTATCACTGTCAATGCTTAAGTTCTATAAAATTTTGTTATGACATATGGCAACGTTATGGGCAACATATGTTTTACAAATGTCATCCTTAAAATATCGGAAAAGGATGAAAACAATAAAAGAACCCCGAATTTCAACGCCAGCGAGTCGAAGCACCTATTGGAACTGGTGGGAATCCCAATCCGATTCCATATTTTTTCACAAAAAATAATTTATTATTTCTTATTATTCTTCGTTTGACAAATAACTGAAAATTCAAAACAATTCAAAAAAAATCAGCTATTACTCTTAAGTCTCCCATTTTCAGTACTTAAGCATAACTTAAGTATGAACTGTGAAACCGGGCGTTAGGATCATAAATACCGAATTGTTTTATGAGCGATAGAAGTAAATGTATTATTGGCTAAAGAAATCCCGTTTGTTAAATAAGAAAAATGTTTTTTTTTTTTTACAAAGTGTTTATAGCAAGCCACTAACTTGGAGGAAGTCAATCGCAAAGTACAATGTGTTATCAAAATTATAAATACCAGCATTGAGACCGTGTAACGGTTTTAAAATCGACCACCCATCGACAAAAGTCTTATCCATTTTCATCCAGTGAAATTAAATTTTTCTGAAATGTGATTATTTATAGAAAGTGGCCGGTTACTGAAGAAAGTAAGGCTGTTCTTATTTAGCTGAAATATGATTAGCATTCAAGAGTAGCGCTATAATAGCTCGGGAAAGGTTGCAGCTGTGTCAAAATTGAAAAGGAATTCAAACCATTTGATAAAATATAGATTTGATAGGAACAAGTATTTAGGTAGGTAGGGTAGACGTGTGACGATGCACCTAGGCTATAAGGAGGTCCATTGTAAAACTAAATGATTCAATGGCCTCACTCTATTTGTTCCTCCCTTAACCACTTTGTGTTCCTGATGAAGTTTATCAATAGAAAATGTTTTATCTGTGCAACCTACGAGACACCGTCAAAAAACCCTCGGTTGATGGTGCGATTTTTTTCTTATACACAAAGAAGGGGTTCTAAAGTCTCTTTTTCTTCAACGTCTTGACAGAACAATAGTTATTGCATGTTATAGGCAGTTGCCAGGAACTTCACTATGTACTGGAACCTAATGCAGGTTTATCGTAAAATGTGATGTCAGATCCTCTAAGAAATTGAGACATTATTTCACTATCTTCGAGGAAAACCCGCGATCTCTGATTGGAAAACGCTGCAGTGTTCTGGTAGTCGGAAGACGATTTTAGTATCTAATTTTACGTACTTATCCCTGTGCCCCTATTCCTTAGCCCTAAGTAGCGTGCTTTCTCTCCTATTGATAGCCTGGTACGATTTATTTACATATGTCGGATTTCTTTGTTTCCTGTTGAACAATATTATGCCGATTTAATTATAGGCCGCACGATACGTCCCATCGATTTATGTTATTTACAATTGTTTGCATAGGGTTTTTGAATATTAAATTACCTCTAACCGAAACCGCCATATCATCAGCGTAGCTCACAACATGCTCCCCCTTCTTTTCTAGATTCAACAAAATTTAATTCATTGTTAAGGCCCAGAAAAGTGAAAATAACACCCCTCCTTTAAGTGTACCTATTTAGAGAGATGTACACATCGTAAAACTTCCAGAGTTGAAATTATGGAGGTTCGGTGATGTTCAGGTCTTTAAGCGCTTGCAGTATGCCCTTAAACTGGACGTTATGGAAAGCGCTTTCTACGTCCAGGAAGACTGTTAGGCCGTATGTTTTTACTTCCAGAGATTTTTCAATCTCTGCAAGTATCGACTTTAGAGCTGTTTCTGTGGACTTTCCTTAAAAATACGCTTGCTGCGAAACTGCTATCTTTTCGTCTTAATTTGTTTCAATAAGACAGGTGTAATAAGTGCTTATAAAATAAGAAAAACTTAACTTCTCGAAGTACTATTATTATAATTAACAAATGTTGGTGCATGTAATACATGTTCATGAAGCGGCTACAGGGAGTCTACACATCTTGGGTGTTGTTGTCATTGATATCAATAATAAAATATATACAGGGGTACATATAAAATGGTTATGAGGTAGATAACCTTTGCTTCCTCGCAGAATAAATTTTTGAATTGTCAGATTTGTTACATATCAATACTACGAGCGCTCAATATACATATGTACATATAACTAGATGTACTCATGAGTGTATATGGTTAGAAATTGGTAGATAATTATCGCCTACATTGAGTGTAAATAATTATACATACATACACATATAATTGTTTTTAATTCCTTGTATGCTTTGAATTTCGATTAATCATTAAGAGTACAGGCGTGTGTACTTATTAAAATAAATTTCAATGTTTAAAAATAAACATTTACACACATATGTATGTATGTATAAATGTTTACGAATAACTTTGGAGGAGCTCGCTCAATGCATTTCTTATCATTTAGGGCATGGATTTGTTGTTGCCGCCGCCACTGTTGCTTTTGTAATTAAACTTATTGTTGTTTACATTTCAGTTGTTGGCTTCGAAAGCGTTGGCGTAGCGTTGTCACTTAAGTTTTGCTTGAGAAAAAGTAGTTAATCTATTTTAATAAAGCCACGAGAAAAAAACTTAAAAAACTCTGATCGCCTTGGGGGAAATCGGAACCCAACATGAACAAACAAATGTATGAGCAACTATCTAATTATAGCTTGCATAGATTTGCCGATTTAACAACGACATCCCACAAGTACGCATACTTTGTGAAATACAATAACACAAAATTACCAGAAGACGCCAGTTCGCCTTCGTTTGCGCTCTCATAGAAATCCGTACTTAGTATAAGAATGCAATTAAGTACTTAAGAGAATAAAATCCAAATTATTATAAATAATACTGACTGCATACCAGGCAATTACTATAAATGTACATACATATAAACATATATACATAGATGATAGTGTGCATGCTCGTGTTTGGAGTTTATATCTGGATCTACATTTGAAACTTGCATTACCCCACATGTGCTTGAGTTACTAAACAGAGATCAGCTTGACTTAATTCATTCATTTAAAATTAAACGCTGATTTGAATAGATTAAATTTTTTATGTTCAAAGCGTGTTTCTCTTGAATATTGTGATTGATACGCTGAACACAATGGTTGCGACACAACATTGCATCACGACAGTGAACTAAAAACGGCGTTGTGCATCCTACTACCTGAACGCATGTACACAAGACAACACAGCTCTCCATTTTGCATGTACACAATTTCGTTGTGGCCATACTAATATCTTGCACTTCAATGAAATTTTAATATTTTGTTCAAAGTGAAATTTTTTATGCAAAAAATAAGTAAATAGGTTAATTTATTTGTTTTAAATTATCAATTGTTATTACAAATGATACAATAGAGCCATTTTATGCTTTTATTTGTAAAATAACGTCAAGTTTGTAAGAGCTGTGAATAATTTTACATTTTACATATTAGTGGCATCACCACTTTTCCTCATCTCTCTATCTTCCATTCTACTGTCAACTCTACTGTCGTCCTACTGTCGCAGGCAAATATAGGAAAATTTTGAATTTAGCGAGAACGACAACTGTCGGCCTACCGTCGCATAGTCGTGCAGCTGACAAAATAACAGTGTCCATAAGAACGAGTGCATTTTAATATTTGACAGATGTCCGTTGTCGTCTGTCGCAACCATTGTGTTCAGCGTATCACAGTTATTATAAAGGCGCCATTTCATAGTATTAAACCTTTGCGATAGTGTTCGTAACACTAGCACTGAGAATTGATAGATACTAAGTATGTTATAATGCACTTTCGGGCAAAAATGTGTTTTCCGTTTACCTTTATCATAAGGGTATAAAGTCGGATTTATTCGAAATTACCGTTCGGTACGATCATGCGTAAAGACCCATTGACATAAAACTTTTCTGGCTTTGCGTGACAGTTCATACTTAAACAACAAAGCGCAGAGGTTTGCCACAGTGAACGCTGTGCTTTCAGTGTCTTTTTCTAAGAAAAATGGTGATTGGAGTGTGGCAAAGAGTAAAAAGATGAGAGTTGCCCAACATTTTGCTTAGCATCTCGTCAAAAACCTTTTACGTAAGCCGAATGGCCCTGAACGGAATAAGTTACTAAAAATTGTAGAAACCCTTTTCAGTTCAAACCCAATAAATATTTTAAATTATTCGTATAAGTATATAACAGCTTTACACAACTATTTTTAAATAAAAAATTACTCAATAAACAATTGTTTTCACTTTAAAAATATTATTTTCCTCTGTTCAATTTAATGAAAATTGATACCATAGAAAAAACCAATTCTGAGAGATATTTTTGTTTTCTATACAGTACTTATGTCTAAGAAAACGTATGCGTAGGATAAAGAATATGGAAGAAATGAAATGAAGTAAAAGCCCAACAAACGCTGATGGCCGCGAGTAAATTTTCCATTGTATTTTAACAAGAAAAAAATGTTATCTTTAGCTGTTTTTAGTTTTTGCACAAGAACTGATTTAGTACCAAAAGCTGAGTGATTAGTTCGCGTATATAAAGACAGAGGTACATGGTTAAAACGACTCAGGTCATTACACTGATCCTTTATATATATTTTTTTAGGAACTCTGATGTTTTCTACTGGGTGTTAGAAACTTTGTAGCAAATTTAATATACCTTGTTCAAATTATAGATCTAGATAGAAGAGATTGAGGTGGACATCGTAGTGAAAGAGTGAATAAATATAGAAATATGGTTTTTAGGCAAAGGAATGATTACGATCGCCGGAAATAAATTGCGGCCCATAAAAAGCTATCGACTTGCTCATCAGCTTGAAAGGTCACAAATACTGATTGCAGGAGTTATATTTTGTATATAAAGTAATTTGCAGATTTGAAAAATAGTTGCCAATGTTTAAAAAAAGGACATCAATATTTCTACAATTATACAAATTCTACAAATTATTATTATCATCCCAAAATATTAAGCTCCTACTGAACTTTTTTCACAATTATCGATTTTTAAAGTATACTGGAGGTGTGATTAAAATCTGATTTTTATTATGGCGTGATAACTCATTTGTGAAGTATAATTAATGTTTATATTTGTATGTTTACTAGAATAATGGGCGGACGGTTGGTCGCATTTCGATATATGGTATACTTTAGTATTTTTCATACTTGTGGAATTTAAGAGAATATTATCGTTTTTCTTTAAATGCACTAGAGAAATGAAGGGGGAACAGTAAAATGGAATGATTAAATAATGTGTGTGATGATGTTAAAAACTCGCCCACTATTTTAATTCAGTATCTTTGCTCTTAATGAATAGTTATAGTATATTTCTCAAGAAGTGGCGGCATTCTGTGGAGATGTTGTTTTAAATTTACAATTAGCTTAATCCTTTTGGCAGGTTGGAATCGCTGGGAACTAAAAATTACGCATACGTCACGTTGAACCTACAATTTATTAGTACGTCAAAGCAAAAGAGCAGTTATTAATGATTCTGGTTGATTGTATCAGATATACATACATATATAATTGTTTCTATATTTTAATAAAAAATTTGTCAATGAGTTTTAAGGGATGTCATTTTAAGAAAAACGGAAATATTAATATATCAGTAAAGAATTTGTTTGCTTGTCTATCTATTTCTATACATAAAAATTATGTGTCACGTTTTCTTCTAAACTAATGAAGATTTTTGTACACTGAGTTCAAATTGTGTATAAGATAGGTTAGTTTATATCTCAATTATATTAAAAGTAAAAAAATTTAAAAAAAATATTTTATTGTGAAATTGCTCATAACTAGACATGCAATGTCGCAGTGTGTTTGTCCGGCTATGGGAGCTGTCCATATATGGAGCGGGGCAAAACCGTGTGTTTAAAATGTATTGTTAGGGTCAGAAGTTGCAACTCGAAACTATATTTCTACTGAATTAATACATATATGCATGCTAATATCAGGTAGGACAATTATCAGTTCCGTAAAAATTAATTGATAACAATATAATGGAATAGTTAAATTGGCAATCTACATTTTTTGTTGACTTCGTAACTTACTTAAGGAATAGTACATACTTAAATACGTATGATGTAACAACATATTAACAAATGTCTTCACAGTCTCTGCATCTACATCGTGTATAGTTACATATACATATGCTTCCTCTAATAGCGTATAACAGTGCAGGAGTTGAGCAGAAGATGGCGCGTCTCACGCCCTGTATCTAATCATGTGGTAAGGTTTTGTTCAACATTATTCAACGAATGCAATTGCAATATCGGCTTCAAGAATATTTGTGAGCTTTTATGAACTCATCTAAAATTATGATTCAACTTTTTCTTGTTAAGTAACTATCAGTATAATTCACATATGTATATGTGTATGTAATAAACTGCCAGTAGCTGTGTGATGTAAATTTTTGTTTTCGAAGTAAAAAAATATTCAAATGATTCTTACACGAATATTAAACACATACCTCTGTTTTGAAATATTTTTTTTTTTTTTTATTTATGGCTTTTAACATAAATCGCTAGCCTATGCCCGTCCTGAGGTTCCACGCTACCTCATCCCCAATTCTCAGCCATTCTTGTGTTATAAATATATACCTAAATTGTCTATTATTAGGACCTACTCCAGGACTAAAGGAACACCCGTAAAAATTTTCACGTCTTTCCGATTATAAGGACTTTCCGTAATCGAGAAATTCACTGTATACATATTTTTAAACATACATACATACATAAGCATGTGTTTAAAATTTGTTCACCTAACGGTTGTATGTATTACCTAAAACTACCGAGATTGATATAGGGTTATATCTTTCTTCTTTACTGGCGTTGAAACCGCTTACGCGGTTATAGCCGAGTTAACAACAGCGCGCCAGTCGTTTCTTCTTTTCGCAAGGTGGCGCCAATTGGAGATTACAAGCGAAGCCAGGTACTTCTCTACCTGGTCCTTCCTACGGAGGTGAGGTCTTCCTCTTCCTCTGCTTCCCGCGGTGGGTACTGCGTCGAATACTTTCCGAGCTGGAGTGTTTTCGTCCATTCGGACAACATGACCTAGCCAGCGTAGCTGTCATATATTTTATAAAGCCCATCGTTCCATCGAATGCGATATTCGCCATGGCCAACGCGCATCAGTTGATGTCATCGTCCAGGCCTCTGCACCATATATCAGAACGGGAATTATGCGTGACTTATATTGTGTTGTCAAAAAAGTCTTGCGGTATTTTCGCTAGTTGGCGCTGAAAGCGCGTAGTTCTAGTTTTATTCGTCGCATCGGATCATGCTATACCTTTTTGGAAAGCTCATTTCACGCACTAACACGTGTTTGATTGATTGTCGTTTCTTTTAAGTCGTTCGTGAGTTATAGCGTCGCAAACATGGAGCAAAATAAAGAGAAAATACGGCATATTTTATAGTACTACTACGATAAAGGCAGAAATGCACCTCAAGCCGCCAATAAAATTTGTGCAGTTTATGGACCCGATACAGTTTCCATTTATACTGCACAACGATGGTTTCAACGTTTTCGTTCTGGTGTAGAGGTGGTCGAAGATGCGCCACGCTCCGGAAGGCCTGTCGTCGAAAATTGCGATAAAATCGCTGAATTGGTCGAAAGAGACCGGCATAGTAGTCATCAAACCGTTATAAACCATTTGAAGAAGCTTGGTGTCACTAAGAAGTTCGATGTATGGGTGCCACACGAATTGATTCAATAAAAATACCGCAAGCCTTCTCCTATAATGGTGTGTCTGTTGTCAAAAATGGGTTGAATCGGACCAATACTTCCCTTAATCCCCATATATCTAATATAAAGATTCTCCAACTTCCGGGTGACTTTGTACCGCATATATCGACCAATATGTTAGTTATCCCAATAAAAATAAGAGATCGTGTTTACTCATAACAGTGTATCTTTGTGATTAAAATAGATAAATTTGAACGAAACATGGCCTATCCCCTATACAATATGTAACTAATATCAGGATTTTCGAACATCCGGCTTGCTTTATGATTTCCCTGGCTTTGATTCTTGTAAGTTGCAAGAGTATAAAATGTTCAGTTATATAGTTTTATAGGTATATTTAGCTTTAGCGCAGTTTTAGTAAAGCTAATTTAAAAGGCTTCTAAATGCCGATTTCAAGTACGATATTATTACTTTTACGTATATTGTTTACTTAAGTTTCAGCAATAAGTGTTTCCCCGTCAGAACTGATAATCATACAAGAGGCTAAAACATTTACGGCTTTTATTTTTATAAGTATGTTAATTCCTTTTTTGAAAAACATTTCCTGTTCCTTATTTTGCATAATATCGAGACAATTTTATAGAAACAACAATGACTGACTTTTCAGCGACTTATTTTTGAATTTAAAATAATTTTGAATATTTTTTTTTTACTTTTAGCAGCATTAATGAACTTTAATGTATTTGATGTACATATGTTAGATTTCTTAATTCCAGCTTAATAAACAATTATCTAATTCTTTCAACTGTTGGCATTGACCGTAAAATGAATGCACAAAAAGACATTGACATCAATTTAAACGAGGTCGATTGTATACCAAAAAAAAAATAAATCTGCTCGATTTTTTTACTTGTGCGCTTATGATTACGTGCACAAAAATGTCAATGCGATTTTAAGAATACCCAAATAAAGCGCCTGATACCGAAAGAAAAAAATGCTTGCCCTCAATGTTTGTACAAATAGCTAATACCATATTGAAATTTTTACTTACTTTGTGTGATTGTTGTTGTCTGACCGCTACGTATATGAGTACTTAAGCGATATCTAAACATTATATGCCTGTGGACGCAAATAAACAAACTGACGTCTCCCGCGCTGACAGCAACAGATTTTGCCGAAATTTTCTGAAACCTTGTTATGTTTATTGACTATTATACTCGTACTTTGTAGTTCCACTTCAAAGCTTAAACCTTATGATTCGTTTCTTTTCACCAAAACCACCTTTTCAGGAACTTTTTTTTTTTATTTTGAGATAACTGAGTTACTATATTAATCGAATTTATATTTTACGTAAACGCGTAAATGAAGATCACAAGTTGCACATCACTAGCAATTTAAAACATATAATTATATTTTTTTCTTTTTGCTAATTTCTTTTTAAACAAAATTGGAATTTATTTTTTAAATTTATTTTTATAATTTTTACTTATGTGACTAACGGTAACGCCACCGAATAATGCAATTCTTCATTTATGTTTATTGACGTTTGCAGTGTTGTGGTGCGCGGTTCGCACTGTTTCGGTGTGAGCTCAACATCGCTCTGGTCCAAGCGCTCGTACGCGAGGTGCTTTGGACTCTTCTAGTCGGCTACAATATTGACTACTTTTTCAATGCACTACTACCGCTGCTTGTTATTAAAATTACTGTGTTTGTTTTCTTGAAGTTGTGTCCACGTTACAAATGAATCTACGTTCAATTGCAGGGAATATAGCTGTTTGCTGCTGATTGTTCAGTATTTTTTCTACTTTTTCGTTTGTTGGGTATTGGTGTTGCTGCTCGGCATTAATGTTTAACACGCCAGTGACTATTTTTGGACCTGTTTTGGCCTACGACACAGTATACAATAATAGCCGTGGCACCTATCCTCAGCAAGCGTCCAGCAAGCGTCCAGCAGCAGCTAGCCACAGAGCGCGAATGAGCGCTTATAGCTTGGAGCCCCAATGCCTGCCTATGAGTATGCTGCTTGCCACCTAACAGCGCACAAATTTATGTTTAAATACCTTCTATGTACGTATTGATAGGTGTAAGTGTGAGACAGTGGATTCCTTGGCGTATCTTAGCGCGGCTGTCAATGTTTGTGCTATTTTTAGCGTGATCTGTGCTATAGTTAGACGCGATGTTTGAGCATTCACTTACACCGCAGGTGGGTTTGACAACTGGATAACAAACACTGCGGCGCGTCAGAGCGTTTGCAGCGCGGCTGATGTTAGAGTTTATTACTTCTTGTCTGTTGCTGTTTTTATCATATATTGTTGTTGTGGTATTACTGTGGTTTCCTATGTTATGTGGGTTTTCACATTTGATGTATTACTAACTTTGTGCGCGAAGGCTAAACACTTGTTTATATTTTTATATACTAATAAAGATGTTTGACGAGAGTTAACAACTTAACTGCGATTGTGGTTTGTTTGATAGTTAAATTTTTTTTATTTATTAGGTAATCAATGTAGTTAACTGAATTATAGTTTATTTTCAATTTATTCTCACTCAAATAACTCGTTGTGCTGGCAATGACATGAACTTTTCTAAAGTCTCTTCAGATTTTCACCAGCTTTCAACCGAATAAATGTTGGATTTTTATATTTTTTTAGAAACAGAACTTGTTTTTTTTTTACTAATTTTGTTAAACTTTTTTCTGAATTTCCTAATAGCTTAGTACGTTATATGTAGCACAGCGCGTGTTGTTCGCCGTTTCACAGCCAATTTGCGAAAGAGCCTCCTAAAAACTGTGTCTTCGGCCACAGCTTCGTCGGTGCTGTCGATTCGCTGTTGTTTACTAATTATCATTTTGATACTTAATACAATAAACAGCAAACCACAAACACGATAAGAATCACATACATACATATGTATGTACCTACATATAGTACATATGAAACGGCTAATACAACACGCCGCTGTTAGTTTTTTCGGTATTTCTTGCCCACTATCAAAAAAGTGCTTATAAAGCACTTTGATCTGCGAGGAGTTTTGGCGTTGCGTGTGCTTTACAAGTAAATATATAAATAGAAGGGTCTAATTCTACTATTGCCACTATTATCAAAAGAATTTCAAAACGGTGGAGTATTTTTTCTTTTTATAACGCTGGTAGCAGTAAGAGTCATTTATCTTTTTGCAAAAACATCTGTAAGATGTTTGGCGTGTCTCATTATAAGAGAATATACATATGTATAATTCACATATCATAGCCATTCAAACTTTGTCTGCATTTGGGTATCTTACCGTAGGTTTGTATTAGTTGCCCTTTAACTCTGAAAACATTTATTTAAGGAGGCGATAGCTCCACCCGGCTTTCATCAAATATTCTATTCTTAATATGCGTTTCAGTTGAGTTGTCTTTTGTCACCTATATCGGAGTGATACGGTGTTTTACTATGCGATTTTTATCATGCTTTGAACATATTTATTACCTTGTAAATTTATGTAACTTAAATGTTTAAATATACATAGCCCATAAAGTCTGCGTTCACCGGACACACTTTTTTAAGAGAAGTAAAGACACAATATTAATAGATAGTTCTGTTTAAATTTTTTACATGTATTTCTTCTTGATATTCTTAAGTTTCAAATGCAAAAACAAAAATATATATTCCTACTTCAATTTTTGTGATAACGGGATTATAGTGTAACAACAAGTAAACATAGGCACCACAAAGTCTGCGTTCTGAGCAAACTGAATTGGAAATACCTTTACTTTTCACGAATTTGTGTCTTCCTTTTGCGTAGGTTCTATTGTGTTTTAATATAATTAATCGTTTAAAGAGCTCTTGACGCGTTTTAATAATATTTAAAAAAATGGAAACCAAAGGAAAAGAAATTAGTCTGTCGGAAAGAAAAATTATCATTAAGTTGTGGAAAGATGGTGAAGGTTTCAGAAAAATTGGGCAAACTATTGGAAGAACGTATTCCTCGGTCCAGCGTGTAGTAAACAATTTCAAAAAAACCGGAATTTAAATGTCAAAACCGCGATGTGGCCGTCCAAAAATATTATCAGTCCGGGAAGAACGCAAAATAATAAATATGGTGAAAGTTAATCCTCGACTTACGTCCACAAATATTATTGAAAACGTAAATATAACCTTTAAGAAAACAATTTGTGCCGAAACTGCTAGAAAACTTTTACGAAAAGCTGGATATCATGGCAGAGTCGCTCCAAAAAAACCATATATTTCACTTGTAAACAGACGAAAGCGCATTGAATTTGCTCATAATCATATAAATATGTAAGTCTCCGGAATTCTGGAATCAAGTGATATTTTCGGATGAAAGTAAATTTTGTATTTTTGGCATAAAAGGTCGTCAAATTGTGTGGCGTAAATCAGGAACTGCACTTGAAAAACAAAATATTGTTGGTACAGTGAAACACGGTGGTGGTGGAATTATGGTGTGGGGTTGCATGGCGGCTGGTGGTGTGGGTCAGCTTGAATTTATTGAATCCACAATGGATAAATGGGGTTATTTGACCATTCTAAAAAATAATTTGAAACAAAGTGCAGAGAATCTTGGATTATCTTCGACGTTTTGGTTCCAACAAGATAATGATCCTAAGCATACTGCTGAAATTGTTAGACTTTGGCTCTTATACAATGCTCCTAGACAGCTTAAAACACCCCCTCAATCACCAGACCTCAATCCTATTGAGCATCTATGGGAAGTGTTAGAAAAAAGAATTCGTCAGCATACGATAACAAGCAAGGAGGCTTTACGAAGTGTTATGCAGGCAGAATGATCCCGGATTACAGCTGAGGAAACAGATAAGTTTGTAAGATCAATGCCAAATCGACTGCGTGAGGTTTTAAAACAACGTGGCTATCCAACAAAATATTGAACTTAATTTTTTTTTATCATTCTAAATGCTTTTCTAACTATTTTTAAAGTTGAACGCAGACTTTATGGTGCCTATATTTGCTTGTTGTTACACTAAAATCCCGTTATCTCAAAAATGAAAATAGGAATATACATTTTTGTTTTTGTATTTTGAACTGAAGAATATAAAGAAGAAATACATGTAAAAAATTTAAACAGAATTATCTACTAATATTGTGCTTTTACTTCTCTTAAAAAAATGTGTCCGGTGAACGCAGACTTTATGGGCTATGTGTATGTTAAAGCAGGACTATATAATACGGATGTGCGTTAGCAACATACGAATTTAAGCTTTTTGTAGAATTATGCGTAATAAGCACACATTAAAATAGCAAAGAAAGCTATAAAATTTGTAACTAATTTGGATTGATAACGGACACGCTTTGCCTGTAAACGGAAGCGTGATATTTTAAATACCAAAGAATGAAATATAAAATTTCTAGCTGCAAGACCGACATATGTATACGCTTAATCATTAACCTATCACCGTAAAGAAACAAACACTCTGAAGAAATTTTGAATATAAAAATACACCACGTGCCAGCGGAGTCTATGAAAATCATAAATTGACAAGTTTAATTGGTTCTTATAGCAAATTTGACTATCAAACCCTATTAAATGTCATATTATTCTCAAATAGCTTTCAAGTCGCGGTAGATACATAATCTCCGAGAGGTTGCGGATTGCAATCATTCTTAATTGGACGCTTAGCTTCTTGATTATCCACGCCCTGGAGCCCCGAAAGCGGCTACGATGGAAGATAACATAGACCTACTATGTCGAACTAATCTGTTGAATAGACGTGGAATTGTGGCAAAACAGTACCATTTAGTGAAGAGATAAAATCGCACTGGCCACTACATCACCGTATATATGGTCAAAATTAGTCAAATCAGGCTACGAACTGCTGTCCTAACCACCAAATCCTCCATGGTTTCTGTATCTCAAAAAGGTATTCACTGACTAAAATTTTAGTTGAATGAGAGGGTTATTGCGTTTTTCAGCAAAACGCGTCGGATATTCTGTTTCAAGTTATCAATTGTCTTCGACTTATCAAAATAATTACCATAGCGGAAATAGCATCTTCAGTGCGCACTAAAAAAGCAGTACTACTGTGCCCAAAAAATAAGGTGACATTTGAAATTAAACTGCGTGCGTCGAAGGATTTGGAGAATTATTTTTTTTTTTTAGGTTGCTAGTACTGTCAGTCACATTTATGTCAAATTTCATGTCAAAATATTCATTAGTGTTTGAGATACGTGTCGTTTTGTGAGCTGCTAAAAGTGAGTTTTTCGTTTTTTGCGATATCGAAATTTGTTGAGCAAAGAATTTGCATTAAATTTTCCGTAAATCAATTTTCTGCTGTGGATACATTGAGGATGGTGCAGAAAGCCTTTGGTGATGAGGCTATGTCTAAAAAAAATGTTTACAAGTGGTATAGTGAGTTCCAAGCCGGCCGTGAACGTGTCGAAGACGAAGAGCGTCCAGGGCGACCATCAACCTCAACCAACGAAGCTCACGTTCAAAAAATCAAAGATTTGGTGTTGAAAAACCATCGATTAACAATAAGAGACCTTGCTGATGAAGTTGGCATATCGAAAGGCTCAGCCAATACCATTTTGAAGGGTGTTTTGGGCCTCAAGCACGTCAAATCTCGACTGGTGCCGAAAACATTGAATTTTTTGGAAAAAAGCGTCTCGTTGAAGTATGTGAAACGATGCTTTCCGACTACCAGGATGTCATGAAACGCATTATAACTGGCGATGAGACTTGGATCTATGCTTACGACCCCGAAACAACCGATCAATCGAGCGAATATCGTGCCAAAAGAGAGCCGAGACCAGAAAAATCGCGCCAAAGTCGCTTAAAAATCAAGGTCATGTTGACTGTTTTCTTCGATTATCGTGATGTTATGCATTATGAATTCCTTCCAACCGGTCAAACAGTCAACAAGGAATATTATTTGAACGTTATGCGTCGTTTGCGTAATGCTATCCGCCTAAAAAGGCCGGAATTGTGGAAAGACAATTCTTGGTTTTTACACCACGATAATGCACCATCCCATACTGTCCTCGTATCTCGTGATCATTTCGGCAAAAACACAACCCGCAACCACCGTATTCACCTGATCTGGCGCCGTGCGACTACTGGCTGTTCACCAAGCTCAAAAGACCGCTCCGGGAACACCGTTTTTATACGATAGAGGAGATTCAAGCCGCAGCGAAGACGGAACTGAAGGCCATCCCGGAAAGTGACTACAACCAGTGTTTCGAAGATTGGAAAATTCGTTGGCATAAGTGCATTCCATTACTTTGAAGGGGATGAAATTGATTTGGAAGAATAAATAAAGAATTTTGAAAATAAATACCTTATTTTTTGGGCACAGTAGTATTTTCGGATTATTTAGCCAAAATATTCTCCCCATATGAAACACGTAGATTATCTTACTGCTTCCAGTCAAGAAAGCGTAGAAATATCAACTAGCACAAGCAAAATTGCTGAAGTTATCATTATTCCAAAGCCGCGAAAATAAGGATATTATGTATTTTCTTACAGACCCATATCACTTCTACCGATAATATCGAAGCTTTTTAGAAAATTCTCATAAAACGTCTCAATAAAATCATAGAACGAAAAACCATAATTCCAGCGCATCAGTTTAGGTTTCGACCAACCATTCTACGATTGATCAAATCCACAGGATTAAACACATAATTGAAAAAGCCTTTGAGGAAAAAAATTCTGTTCTATCGTGCTTTTGGATGTTCCAAAAGCATTCGATAAAGTTTGTCAAAAATGACTGCTTTCGAAACTGAAACTGATTTTACCGAAAAAGCGTTATGACATCATAAAATCGTATTTATCATATCACCACTTTCGCGTTAAACAGGAGACAAATATTCTATTCTTGGGAAGATAAAAGCAGGAGTTTCACAAGGTAGTGTGTTGGGCCCTCTTCTTTATATTCTATTCACGCACGACCTGCCAGTAGACTGCAATTATACAACAGCCACATTTGCAGATGATACCACGTTGCTTGCTGCTGATAGTAGTGAACACGAGTCCACTACAAATCTCCAAAAAGCTGTAAATAAAGTCTTACAATGGGCAAAGAAATTGCAGGTAAAACTGCATGAAGCTAAGTCTGTACACATTGTTTTCACATACAACAAGATACAGCACTTACCAATTTTCATAGGCGGTACACGAATACCGTACTTTAATTCCGCTCAATACTTAGGAATGACGCTTGACTCTAAGCTACGGTGGAAAATTCACGTAAAAAACAAACGTAAGGAGCTGGACATACGACTTAAAAATTATAATCGGTTAATCGGTAACAAATCAGTGTTATCCAACGAAAATAAGTTACTTATCTATAAACAAATACTCCGACCGATATGGAGCTATGGTGCACGACTCTGGGGATATACTAACGCAAACAATAAGAAAGTCATCCAACAATTTCAGAAGAAAGTACCAAGACTAATTGTCAAAGTGCTTCAGTATTGTAGATGTGCTTTAATATTGAATTATCGACTCTGTTTACTGATTCATCCAAGTCACCAATAAGGATTTACAAAAGTTGTTCCGAAGTAAGACTGCTCATTATGAAATGACAAACCAGCTGCCAAAGAAACTAACTCCGAAGACTAGTATTGCCACATTGAATACCACAGGTCTAAAAAAACACCCGTTATTAGCAGATAAAGTTGTCATTTTTGTGTTAGCAGCATCAACATCTCACTAATATGTATTTTTGGCCAGTTGACAGTTCTTGAGATCATGTTTATGTATGTATTATTCTAGCCATGTTTGATATAAGCAACCTTCAACCATCTTCTATGATTATATTACGTTCAATGTAATCAGCAATATTATTATCATAATATGCATTCCGATTTATTTATATATTTATATACAAATGTACATGCCAAGGAGGTGTAGTGCGGAATGTGCCATTTTTTGTAGTTATACTATAGGTCAAGCTTATCTCTGAAGCATGAAAATCTATGACGAACGCCAAAGATTTTTATGTCCCTATGTTAAGCCATCCACCAGTAAAGTCGAAATAATTGTATTATGTCCAAAAGTTAGGCACAATTTTGCTTTTTTAATCGGAAGGGTATTATAGCATTCTTAGCTAATGTCCAAGTAGTATTAGGATGACAAGCAGATTTAAATTTTATATCCTGATCTGATCTAGAATCTCTTTATTATATAAATATTAATATATATGAAGCAGTAAAAAAAATATCACTTTGCACAAGTAGTACATTCAGCGAGTGAGCCCGCTCATCTATATGAGGGAAGCATCGTGAAAAACTTAACATACAGTGCTCAGGGTATATTTATGAATTCTTTTAGCAATTTGGCGCCGATTCGAGATACCAAGTGCACCCACGACACAACGAAGTGGATGTCTTCCTCTTCCTCTGCGTTCACAGGCGAATACTTTCAAAGCTGTAGTATTTTCGTCCATTCGGATGACATGACCTTGCCAGTGTAGCCGCTGTCTTTTAATTCGCTGAACTATGTCAATGTCGTCGTATAACTCATACAGCTCAACGTTTCAATGCGATATTCGCCGTGGCCAAAGCGCAAAGGACCATAAATCTTCCGCAGCACCTTTCTCTGGAAAACTCGTAACATCGACTCATCCGATGTCATCGTCCATGCCTGTGCACCATATAGCAGAACGGGGACGATGAGTAACTTGTAAACTGTAGCCTTTGTTCGTCAAGAGAGGGCTTTACTTCTCAATTGCCAACTCTGCCCCAAGTAGCAGTCGTTAGTAAAAGTTTTCTGCGTTGGATTTCGAGGCTGACATTATTGTTAGTGGTTCCAAGATAGACGAAATTATCTACGACTTAGAAGTTATGACTGTCAATAGTGACGTGCGATTACTGTTTGTTTGATGACAGGAGATATTTCGTCTTGCCCTCGTTCACTACCAGACCCATTTGTTTTTCTTCCTTATCCAGTCTGGAGAAAGCAGAACTAACGGCGCGGTTGTTGCGACCAATGATATCAATATCATCGGCGTACGCCAGCAGCTGTACACTCTTGTAGAATATGGTACCTTCTGTATTTAATTCTGCAGCTCGAATTATTTTCTACAAGAGTAGATTGAAGAAGTCGCACGAAAGGCAGACACCTTTTCTAAAGCCTCGTTTGGTATCGAACGGTTCGGAGGGGTCCTACCCGACCCTGACGGAGCTTTTGGTATTGCTCAAGGTCAGTTTACACAGCCTATTAGTTTTGTGGGGTATCAGTCACTAGATCACCTCTGGGGTTTCTACAAGAGTATGCTAGGGTCTTGAACCCGTCTGTTAGTCGCCGCATTTGAAGTACTATATATTGAATAGGAAGATTTTGAAGATGCCACGACATTGATTCTTCAGAAAGGAATCATAATATTTGAAGAAAAATTATTTATCTAAAATGCTAGTGGTTCATAGCACTTGGTTGCACTCGAACTTTGCTCTTTCTTACTTCTAATATTTGAGGGTCAAAATTCGTCCAAGTTTTTATCTGCTAATGTAGCACATGCTGTTCGCATGTACTCATATATGTATATACATATGTATCAACATTTTTTCATCCGCCAACAAAATACGTATACATATGTATGTATATGAGTAGATACGTAAGCGCGAAAAAAAATTTGTAAGAATGACAAAAAAATCAAATAAACAACGAATGTAATAAAAATATATTGAAACTATTTATTTCAGACAGTTCATCTTGATTAGCATCACGGAAATTATTAATTGTTTTTCTCAGCAACAAAAACCAATTTAAAAAAAAAAACTCCATTGTGAAGACTGTGAATTAATGGCCTTTTGTCCAAATTTCGACTATTAACAACTTAATTTACTATTCCTGTTGCCAGATATATTTTTCGAGGTTCGACTTTTTCTCTCGAGAAGTAACAATTGTTGATTAAGTAACATATTTAACTATGTAAGAGCCATTCAATTTATTTAGCTCTGAGATTTTATCCCCTTATCTTACATTTCATAACATTTTATGAAATGTTTGGACTACATACATACATACATGAGTATATTTCCAACAAATCGTAGATATTTATTTTAAGTATTTTCTTCGAATTGAAACTTACATTAAGTCCGGAAATACTTTCGCACTACTTGAAGCTGACATTCCTTACTTCTCAGGGACTTCATTACTTATAGCGTTTTCTTTTGTCGATGAAAATTTTATACTGCAATTAACGAAAATAATGAAAATAAGCTAGTCATTTAATACTATTTTCTACCTCTGAGACTGAGTAAGCATTCAGAACGTCTTCTACGAATCCTTTCAGCCTGAGTAGGGATTTTCTTTCAACAACTAACATCCTTATTTCCTTCTCTGAAGATGATGAGGTTGAATCGATGAACTCATTTGCGATTCCCAATAATGATTTTAATAAAACTGACCGAATTATGTCACTTTGTGCAAAAGCTTGATTAAAATACTTGGCAACATTAAAAGCCCATCTATAACAAGTAAGAAAGGACTAAGTTCAGGTGCAACCGAACATTTTATACTCTTGCAACTTGATACAAGTAAAGCCAGGGATATTGGCTGATACATAGGTTGCTATATATATTTCTGGACTAGGCAACACTAAGTGTTGCCAGGTGCAATCTGACATTTCCATTGGAAAGTTTGACATTTTTTAGCATAACATCACTCAGAACGTTTTGTCATTTAATCGTGAATTGTTTTATTTACAGGGAATTAAAAAATTCATCTCGGCCAAAAAATGGAATTAACTCGTGAACATTTTCGTGCGATCATTTTTCACAACTTTCGACGTGGATTATCACGACAAGAGTGCATCGATGAAATAAAATCTTTGTATGGCTATGAAACACCATCCTATAGCACTGTACAAAACTGTTACGACGAATTCAATCGTGGCCGACGCTCGCTCAAAGACGAATTCCGTGAAGGTCGTCCAAAAACAGTCGTTGTGTCAGAAAACATCGATGCCGTACGTGAACTGATAATGCAAGACCGTCATGTAACATACCTTCAGGCATGCCTAAGCGTTTCTCCCACTAGCATACATTCGATATTGCATGAACACCTGGCCTTAAAAAAGGTTTGTTCTCGTTGGATCCCGCACAATTTGACAATCGCTCAAAAAAAGGCTCGCGTGGATTGGTGTAAAGAAATGCTGAAAAAATACGATTGCGGTGCTTCAAAAGACGTTTATAAGATCGTCACAGGTGACGAATCATGGATCTATGCGTATGAGCCCGAAACAAAACAGCAATCGACCGTGTGGGTCTTCCAAGACGAGCCAAATCCAACGAAAAAAAAAACATTTTCGTTGATAAATATGCCTATTTTCATTATTAGGCCAGAAATATATATAGCAGCCCTCGTATATCCAGCATAGTCACCTGGAAGTTCGAAAAAATTTATATTAGATATATGGGAGTTCAGGGATGTATTAGCCCAATTCGATAAATTTTTGACATGCGGACATACCATTGTCAGAGGAGGATTATTCCTGAATTTCAATTATATACTATATCTCACACAGTGACCAATATTTTCGGTCAAAAGCCAACTATAGATACTGGGGTCCACATATTCGGTACCTAGGGTCTTGGTTGGATTTAAACAACTTTTGATCAAAAGGTTTATCTGTGTGGGTCAAAATACTACTGATGACCTTAAAATCCCCAAAATAACCTACACGAGTATTAGTTCAAATTAGAGAGTAAAATGTGTGTGGATCGGTTACTTACATATGCACTTACATATGTATACCCACTTGAGTATTGTATTTCGCTGAAAACGATGAATTTAAATAAAAGCTTTATGTATAGAAAACAAGAATGTATAGAAAATACGTTTGCTATACAAACAATACAGTCCTTGAGTTGCAATTTAAATCATTTTTATCGCAGTCAATAGACTGGCATAAGTTCTATGGTACGCATTGGTGCTTTGTATAGTATATTTTTGTCTTCATTATTGAGCTAGGACAATCACTTTTGTTTCTAACAGCTTAATTCGTTGTGTATTTGATATTTTCAAAAAGCCGTCGGAAGTTGTATACCAAGTCATAGTCCGTTTGACGTCAGTTAATTAGTTTTTTTCGTTGTTCATTCTGAACCAAACTCTTATGGCCAATTCACATAGAAATTTTGCTTTGCTTTTTTGTACGTCAGTCATTTGTTTTCACAGAAAAGTTCGATGTACACTTTTGTATAAGTACGCTCACACAAAAAGTTTTTGACGCGAAGTCATGAAAAATGTTGGGCAACTCTCATATTTTTACGCTTTGCCAACAGTAATCAATTTTATTAGAAAAAGACACTGAAAGTAAAGGGTTCATTGTGGCATACACTTTATTTTCGGCGCTTCGTTGTTTCAGTATGAACTGTAACGCAAAGCGCGGAAAGTCTTATGGGAATTTCGTTTATTTTACTTTTAGCGATTTTTTTGTAGCTGGCGTATTTTGATAACACAGTTCTCATGTTCGTAAAATGTCACAGCCTTGAGCAGAGAAAAAACAACATTTGAGAGCTTAAATCATCTACCCGACTTTGATAGTTGAGACGGTAGGGTGGGATTGAAGTTTAGCAAAAGCAAAAGCAAAAAGACAGCAACAATCAATTGGAAATACAATGCAAAAAATTTAATTTCAGTGTGCGATGTACTACATGTACAAACGCCAACAAATATAGGCAAATTCGTAAAGCTCACGGTAGCGGTGCGATGAACTCGGCAAGCGTCGCGTTTATTAATAATATTATAAAGAATGATCTGTGCACGCTTCCGTTTCATCAATGTTGATACGATCGGAACGGCATTTCATTCAAATGAAGTAATGCAATATGTTTTCTGTGGTTTTATGACACACAATCATAAGCCTTAGGTATCATTGATCATTGGCGCCAATGTATGAAGCACCGAAGGTGCGGAAGTGCCCGGCGGATGTGAATTCACCATGCTGGCACGCGCCGCATATGTAATGGATCAGCATACAACAAACATAAGTATGTATTGACACCGAGTTGTCAATATTAAAAGCGTCTGCGCGAGTCTATGCTGGTGGCGCCATGGGTTACGTATGCGCCCGAGTGAATGAAGGCTGCTCTGATCAAAGTCCGCGAAATTCAATAGGACGCATTTGTTGTTGTTTATGTATAAAATATGGTATGCTTTCAAAATATGTATATGTAAGTAAATATCTAGCTGATAGCTTCAGCGTTTGTAGAGATTATTGCATTCTACTGCGTTTGCATATACATATGTGAGAGCTTTAAAAAGCGGTTGAAGGATGCGGTCCGAAGTTGTTTACTCGTGTGGCGTTGTCTAAAATTAGCATACCACGCTATGGTCAGTCCGCCTTGTAGGCGCCATTCGTTAAGCAATTCATGTTGCTGGTCTATCTAAGACAAGAGCAACGTCTTGCGTTTGTACTCTGCTCCTCGTGTCTATAAATATTTTAATTTCAAACAAGCAAACACATACAATTAATATATGTATGTATATGTATTCGTGAGAATGCATAAATATTGTTCTGTGAAATAAGCATTATATGGAAGTATACGTGGGTAGTCTTACGTTCCTCTTAGTAGATTAATATAAATGTATGTATGTATGTATATTCCGATGTAAATATGGGTATATATATCGCTGTGTTATCGCATTCGCGCGTATTTATGGAAACTTTACCGCGCTGCATTAATTATCGCTCATTGCAGCACTCTTACCGAACGTGTCTATGAGCTCAGCTCGGCTGCCAGCCAGCGATTCAGGTCAATCGCATTGTTGCTCCTCGATGTCGCTTGTTATCAGCTGCAGTCTGCGCCGAGACTTTGTTTACCAACAGATCACAACAGAGCTTTTCGCAATGAGTTGTCGATTAATCACTGCAGCGCGTACTGTTTACAATTTTCGCGCTTTTTATTTTTGCGCTTTTAAACACTCCTGGCTTCTGCTGCTGCCTACTAGTTTTTTCTCCGTCAGGGTTTCCCTATATTTTTATTTTACTTTTTTTTCCTACCATACATATATGTATGCGCGTTATGTTCTCTGTTGACATGAATTAAAAATAGTAAAATGCGGTTATTAGTATATTACGGTGCTGTCTAAATAAAATAAATACTCGAAAACAGTGTGTAGTATATTGTGGTCGGCGCCTGGCAGATTGTCTACAAATTTTCATACAGTATTACAATATCACGCAGCTGAGAAGTGATCGTATTGTTTGTTGAATTGTTGCTCTGTATCCGTATCCGCGCCTGCGTTACGCTCCGCACATTGGTGTGTATTTTCGTGCTGACCTGCAAACCAGAAAAAAGATTGGTGGCAGTCGGTGCTGAGTTCAGTTGGTGCGAGACGAATGTGGTAAACAAAATTGCGGTTTTGACTGATTTGTTTTGACATTTGCAGTGAATTCCTAAGAATTTTGTTGTTGGGAATGTTTATTTTTAGCAATTAAGGTTTGCCATAATTGATAAGCTAACCATAGTAAGTGACTATTTAAAAATAAAATATACATACTGTTTTGTGCATAATGTCACATTTTTCTCATGAGCATGCAAACACAAGTGTGAATATATTGTTGAGTAACTTTTATTCCCTGCAAAACATCGAACGAAGACGGGAGGAATTTTTTTAAAAATGTTCAGAAAGATCAGATATCTTTCAAAGCTCAGTTCATTTTTTGTAGAGGCGCTTCATATATTGGTTAGTGGATTTGGCGATAAATATCCGGAGTTGATGGCTGATCTAGGATCTGTTTGTTAGAGATAGTCTAATATTTTGGTGAAAATGTTGGAAAAACATTTTGAACTTGAGGGAAACAAATAAATATCTTCTTCTTTACTGGCGTAGACACCGCTTATGCGATTATAGCCGAGTCAACAACAGCGCGCCAGTCGTTTCTTCTCTTCGCTACGTGGCTCCAATTGGATATTCCAAGCGAAGCCAGGTCCCTCTCCACTTGGTCCTTCCAACGGAGTAGAGGTCTTCCTCTTCCTCTGCTTCCCGCGGCGGGTACTGCGTCGAATACTTTCAGAGCTGGAGCGTTTTCATCCATCCGGACAACATGACCTAGCCAGCGTAGCCGCTGTCTTTTAATTCGCTGAACTATGTCAATGTCATCGTATATCTCGTACAGCTCATCGTTCCATCGAATGCGATATTCGCCGTGGCCAACGCGCAAAGGACCATAAATCTTTCGCAGAACTTTTCTCTCGAAAACTCGCAACGTCGACTCATCGGTTGTTGTCATCGTCCAAGCCTCTGCACCATATAGCAGGACGGGAATAATGAGCGACTTATAGAGTTTCGTTTTTGTTCGTCGAGAGAGGACTTTACTTTTCAATTGCCTACTCAGTCCGAAGTAGCACCTGTTGGCAAGAGTAATCCTGCGTTGGATTTCCAGGCTGACATTGTTGGTGGTGTTAATGCTGGTTCCTAAATAGACGAAATTATCTACAACCTCAAAGTTATGACTGTCAACAGTGACGTGGGAGCCAAGTCGCGAGTGCGACGACTGTTTGTTTGATGACAGGAGATATTTCGTCTTGCCCTCGTTCACTGCCAGACCCATTTGAGTTGCTTCCTTGTTCAGTCTGGAGAAAGCAGAACTAACGGCGCGGGTGTTGAGGCCGATGATATCAATATCATCGGCATACGCCAGCAGATGTACACTCTTGTAAAAGATTGTACCGGCTCGATTAAGTTCTGCAGCTCGAATAATTTTCTCCAGCAGCAAATTGAAAAAGTCACACGATAGGGAGTCGCCTTGTCTGAAACCTCGTTTGGTATCGAACGGCTCGGAGAGGTCCTTCCCGATCCTGACGGAGCTTTTGGTGCTGCTCAACGTCAGTTTACACAGTCGTATTAGTTTTGAGGTGATACCAAATTCAGACATCGCGGCATAAAGGCAGCTCCTTTTCGTGCTGTCGAAAGCAGCTTTGAAATCGACGAAGAGGTGGTGTGTGTCGATTCTTCTTTCACGGGTCTTTTCCAAGATTTGGCGCATGGTGAATATCTGGTCGGTTGTTGATTTACCAGGTCTGAAGCCACACTGATAAGGTCCAATCAGTTTGTTGACGGTGGGCTTTAATCTTTCACACAATACGCTCGACAGAACCTTATATGCTATGTTGAGGAGGCTAATCCCACGGTAGTTGGCGCAGATTGTGGGGTCTCCTTTTTTATGGATTGGGCATAGCACACTTAAATTCCAATCGTTGGGCATACTTTCGTCCGACCATATTTTACAAAGAAGCTGATGCATGCACCTTATCAGCTCTTCGCCGCCGTTTTTGAATAGCTCGGCCGGCAATCCGTCGGCCCCTGCCGCTTTGTTGTTTTTCAGACGGGCAATTGCTATTCGAACTTCTTCATGGTCGGGCAATGGAACATCTGCTCCATCGTCATCGGTTGGGGTATCGGGTTCGTTTTCTCCTGGTGTTGTGTGTTCACTGCCATTCAGCAGGCTGGAGAAGTGTTCCCTCCATAATTTAAGTATGCTCTGGGCATCGGTGGCTAGATCACCTTGGGGGTTCTACAAGAGTATGCTCCGGTCTTGAAACCTTCTGTAAGCCGCCGCATCTTTTCGTAGAATTTTCGAGCATTACCCCTGTCGGCCAGCTTATCAAGCTCTTCGTACTCACGCATTTCGGCCTCTTTCTTTTTCTGTCTACAAATGCGTCTCGCTTCCCTCTTCAACTCTCGGTATCTATCCCATCCCGCACGTGTTGTGGTCGATCATAACGTTGCGAGGTAGGCAGCCTGTTTTCTCTCCGCTGCGACACGACACTCCTCGTCGTACCAGCTGTTCCTTTGCACTTTCCGAAAACCAATGGTTTCGGTTGCAGATGTACGTAAGGAGTTTGAAATGCCGTTCCACAGTTCCCTTATACCGAGTTGTTGACGAGTGCTCTCAGAGAGCAGCAGTGCAAGCCGAGTGGAAAATCTTTCGGCTGTCTGTTGTGATTGCAGCTTCTCGACGTCGAACCTTCCTTGTGTTTGTTGGCGTGCGTTTTTTGCTGCACAGAGGCGGGTGCGAATTTTGGCTGCAACAATATAGTGGTCCGAGTCGATGTTAGGACCTCGGAGCGCACGCACATCTAAAACACTGGAGACGTGTCTTCCGTCTACCACAACATGATCGATCTGGTTTGTGGTTTTTCGATCCGGAGACAGCCAGGTAGCTTGATGTATCTTCTTATGCTGGAATCTAGTACTACAGATAACCATATTTCGGGCCCCGGCGAAGTCGATCAGCCTCAACCCATTTGGGGATGTTTCCTCGTGGAGGCTGAATTTACCGACCGTAGTGCCAAAGATACCTTCTTTGCCCACCCTGGCGTTGAAGTCGCCAAGCACGATTTTGACGTCGTGGCGGGGGCATCTCTCATAAGTGCGCTCCAAGCACTCATAAAAGGCATCTTTGGTCACATCGTCCTTCTCTTCCGTCGGGGCGTGGGCGCAAATCAGCGATATGTTGAAGAACCTCGCTTTGATGCGGATTGTGGCTATACGTTCATTCTCCGGAGTGAATGATAGTACTCGGCGACGGAGTCTCTCTCCCACCACAAATCCAACACCAAACTTGCGCTCCTTTATATGGCCACTGTAGTAAATGTCACAAGGACCTACTTGTCTCTGTCCTTGTCCCGTCCATCGCATTTCTTGGACGGCGGTGATGTCAGCCTTTATCTTTACGAGGACATCTACCAGCTGGGCAGCGGCACCTTCCCAATTAAGGGACCGGACATTCCAGGTGCATGCCCTCAAATCATAGTCCTTATTTCGTTTGCCGTGGTCGTCATCAAAAGGGGGTCTCTCATCCGAGGCTGTTTGCGATTTTTCATTGGGGATGGTTTTTTACGTGGCGGGTCCCAAACCCAGCGCACAACCCTAAGTAGGGGAATATTTCGCCTTCTCACTTTAGCTCGCCTTCAAACGGATGTTCTTAGGCTACCCAGAGGATACTTGGTCAAAGACCGGAAGTCGTGAGCTGGTTGAGTCATATGTAAAAGAATCGTTTCTGGCCACTCCCAAGTGAATGGCGATCAGAGAACTTTCCTCACTTGCGTGAACTTCTACACATGACTCCATCCCTCCAAATAAATATAGTATGTTAATAATTTAAAAATAGTATGGAAAGGGAAAGGCAGAACGGGGATAGATGTGGTTCTTACCATATATTACACATATACATTAATACATATATTTACATAATATATTATGGTTATAATGGGGAATATGGGAAAGGAAGATTATGAAAGGAAAATATATTATTTTTAACCAATTTGACCTTTTTTATTTTCGACGTCGTTCTTCGCGGGATGTTGCCGTCAAAAGCATCGACCAATGTGTACGACAGGTCCCACTGTCACGCTCAATATTTATTGTGATATTTGGATCGTAATACATATTGATGGTGGATGGATCGCGAGCGAATGCTACACGTTCATAATTATCACGTCGGTATTTATTTCAATTATGTGTTTTGAAATGACAAGAAAGTTGAATTTAACATTTCCTTTTTTTTCAATGTAACGCAGCTTGATTAACAACATTTTTTGGTTTCTGTTCCAGTGTTCAGAAAAGATGGTTTTCCAATTCGTGAGCACGCCTCGTATATCTGGCCGTGTGAAAACATAGCATTTCCAAATGAATGCCGCATACTTCTAGCGACTATCCTTGTGTCCTGTTGATTGTCATCTCAAATGCAATTTTCACTGAAAACGGAATACGTTTGAACTGAAATGGCAAATCGTTAGAACACAAAGGAATTCGTAGAATCAAGCATTCTGCCCCTTTGTATTCGATAGCTGCGTCACAACCAGTCAAGTTCCTTTACACAGTTTCGGCGCATGAAGATTGCGAAACATAATAACGACAGATCCAACTTTGAGACTCAAATGATGCGGTGGCATACCAAGCCTCTCCTAAGAATTCAGAAATTCCACTGGATAATTCAGGGCGTCGTCTTCATTGTCAAGACGATCGATCGATTTGTATGAGCGCACGTCTCCCGAAATTTGACTTTGAATCTTCCAGTTTAAGTCAGCAACATCGGTCTTTTTGGCAGCTATCGTAGTTACGATAATTTGACCAATGTCCGAACGTTCGTGATGAGTTTATCTTTTGTGAATTGGTAGACGGAAGATGGAATTGATATCAAACCACCGGAAGTATCAACCGGAATCGTCCTATTTTGAATTCTTAGCGAATACGATGTGAAATGTCTTCGCCAATGTCGTACATTAGTCAATGGCAACCGAAGGTAGAAGCGTTTTTTCGGGTGGATTGTGTAAACTCGTCTTAAAGCAATAGTTGATAACACACCTGGATGTCCATCTACTGGTTGGCCTTGCTTTCTTCGTAATTATTTCTTCGACGATGCATTCCAAGTATATTATCAAGGTATTTCCGAATAGAGCAATGCTCTCGCAAACGGATCACTGACGAAAGTTAAGAAAAAACTCGTAAATGTTAATTTTGTTGTCCGACCTGCTTCCCGCGGCGGGTACTGCGTCGAATACTTTCAGAGCTGGAGCGTTTTCATCCATCCGGACAACATGACCTAGCCAGCGTAGCCGCTGTCTTTTAATTCGCTGAACTATGTCAATGTCATCGTATATCTCGTACAGCTCATCGTTCCATCGAATGCGATATTCGCCGTGGCCAACGCGCAAAGGACCATAAATCTTTCGCAGAACTTTTCTCTCGAAAACTCGCAACGTCGACTCATCGGTTGTTGTCATCGTCCAAGCCTCTGCACCATATAGCAGGACGGGAATAATGAGCGACTTATAGAGTTTGGTTTTTGTTCGTCGAGAGAGGACTTTACTTTCCAATTGCCTACTCAGTCCGAAGTAGCACCTGTTGGCCAGAGTAATCCTGCGTTGGATTTCCAGGCTGACATTGTTGGTGGTGTTAATGCTGGTTCCTAAATAGACGAAATTATCTACAACCTCAAAGTTATGACTGTCAACAGTGACGTGGGAGCCAAGTCGCGAGTGCAACGACTGTTTGTTTGATGACAGGAGATATTTCGTCTTGCCCTCGTTCACTGCCAGACCCATTTGAGTTGCTTCCTTGTTCAGTCTGGAGAAAGCAGAACTAACGGCGCGGGTGTTGAGGCCGATGATATCAATATCATCGGCATACGCCAGCAGATGTACACTCTTGTAAAAGATTGTACCGGCTCGATTAAGTTCTGCAGCTCGAATAATTTTCTCCAGCAGCAAATTGAAAAAGTCACACGATAGGGAGTCGCCTTGTCTGAAACCTCGTTTGGTATCGAACGGCTCGGAGAGGTCCTTCCCGATCCTGACGGAGCTTTTGGTGCTGCTCAACGTCAGTTTACACAGTCGTATTAGTTTTGAGGTGATACCAAATTCAGACATCGCGGCATAAAGGCAGCTCCTTTTCGTGCTGTCGAAAGCAGCTTTGAAATCGACGAAGAGGTGGTGTGTGTCGATTCTTCTTTCACGGGTCTTTTCCAAGATTTGGCGCATGGTGAATATCTGGTCGGTTGTTGATTTACCAGGTCTGAAGCCACACTGATAAGGTCCAATCAGTTTGTTGACGGTGGGCTTTAATCTTTCACACAATACGCTCGACAGAACCTTATATGCGATGTTGAGGAGGCTAATCCCACGGTAGTTGGCGCAGATTGTGGGGTCTCCTTTTTTATGGATTGGGCATAGCACACTTAAATTCCAATCGTTGGGCATACTTTCGTCCGACCATATTTTACAAAGAAGCTGATGCATGCACCTTATCAGCTCTTCGCCGCCGTTTTTGAATAGCTCGGCCGGCAATCCGTCGGCCCCTGCCGCTTTGTTGTTTTTCAGACGGGCAATTGCTATTCGAACTTCTTCATGGTCGGGCAATGGAACATCTGCTCCATCGTCATCGGTTGGGGTATCGGGTTCGTTTTCTCCTGGTGTTGTGTGTTCACTGCCATTCAGCAGGCTGGAGAAGTGTTCCCTCCATAATTTAAGTATGCTCTGGGCATCGGTGGCTAGATCACCTTGGGGGGTTCTACAAGAGTATGCTCCGGTCTTGAAACCTTCTGTAAGCCGCCGCATCTTTTCGTAGAATTTTCGAGCATTACCCCTGTCGGCCAGCTTATCAAGCTCTTCGTACTCACGCATTTCGGCCTCTTTCTTTTTCTGTCTACAAATGCGTCTCGCTTCCCTCTTCAACTCTCGGTATCTATCCCATCCCGCACGTGTTGTGGTCGATCATAACGTTGCGAGGTAGGCAGCCTGTTTTCTCTCCGCTGCGACACGACACTCCTCGTCGTATCAGCTGTTCCTTTGCACTTTCCGAAAACCAATGGTTTCGGTTGCAGATGTACGTAAGGAGTTTGAAATGCCGTTCCACAGTTCCCTTATACCGAGTTGTTGACGAGTGCTCTCAGAGAGCAGCAGTGCAAGCCGAGTGGAAAATCTTTCGGCTGTCTGTTGTGATTGCAGCTTCTCGACGTCGAACCTTCCTTGTGTTTGTTGGCGTGCGTTTTTTGCTGCACAGAGGCGGGTGCGAATTTTGGCTGCAACAATATAGTGGTCCGAGTCGATGTTAGGACCTCGGAGCGCACGCACATCTAAAACACTGGAGACGTGTCTTCCGTCTATCACAACATGATCGATCTGGTTTGTGGTTTTTCGATCCGGAGACAGCCAGGTAGCTTGATGTATCTTCTTATGCTGGAATCTAGTACTACAGATAACCATATTTCGGGCCCCGGCGAAGTCGATCAGCCTCAACCCATTTGGGGATGTTTCCTCGTGGAGGCTGAATTTACCAACCGTAGTGCCAAAGATACCTTCTTTGCCCACCCTGGCGTTGAAGTCGCCAAGCACGATTTTGACGTCGTGGCGGGGGCATCTCTCATAAGTGCGCTCCAAGCACTCATAAAAGGCATCTTTGGTCACATCGTCCTTCTCTTCCGTCGGGGCGTGGGCGCAAATCAGCGATATGTTGAAGAACCTCGCTTTGATGCGGATTGTGGCTATACGTTCATTCTCCGGAGTGAATGATAGTACTCGGCGACGGAGTCTCTCTCCCACCACAAATCCAACACCAAACTTGCGCTCCTTTATATGGCCACTGTAGTAAATGTCACAAGGACCTACTTGTCTCTGTCCTTGTCCCGTCCATCGCATTTCTTGGACGGCGGTGATGTCAGCCTTTATCTTTACGAGGACATCTACCAGCTGGGCAGCGGCACCTTCCCAATTAAGGGACCGGACATTCCAGGTGCATGCCCTCAAATCATAGTCCTTATTTCGTTTGCCGTGGTCGTCATCAAAAGGGGGGTCTCTCATCCGAGGCTGTTTGCGATTTTTCATTGGGGATGGTTTTTTACGTGGCGGGTCCCAAACCCAGCGCACAACCCTAAGTAGGGGAATATTTCGCCTTCTCACTTTAGCTCGCCTTCAAACGGATGTTCTTAGGCTACCCAGAGGATACTTGGTCAAAGACCGGAAGTCGTGAGCTGGTTGAGTCATATGTAAAAGAATCGTTTCTGGCCACTCCCAAGTGAATGGCGATCAGAGAACTTTCCTCACTTGCGTGAACTTCTACACATGACTCCATCCCTCCAAATAAATATAGTATGTTAATAATTTAAAAATAGTATGGAAAGGGAAAGGCAGAACGGGGATAGATGTGGTTCTTACCATATATTACACATATACATTAATACATATATTTACATAATATATTATGGTTATAATGGGGAATATGGGAAAGGAAGATTATGAAAGGAAAATATATTATTTTTAACCAATTTGACCTTTTTTATTTTCGACGTCGTTCTTCGCGGGATGTTGCCGTCAAAAGCATCGACCAATGTGTACGACAGGTCCCACTGTCACGCTCAATATTTATTGTGATATTTGGATCGTAATACATATTGATGGTGGATGGATCGCAAGCGAATGCTACACGTTCATAATTATCACGTCGGTATTTATTTCAATTATGTGTTTTGAAATGACAAGAAAGTTGAATTTAACATTTCCTTTTTTTTCAATGTAACGCAGCTTGATTAACAACATTTTTTGGTTTCTGTTCCAGTGTTCAGAAAAGATGGTTTTCCAATTCGTGAGCACGCCTCGTATATCTGGCCGTGTGAAAACATAGCATTTCCAAATGAATGCCGCATACTTCTAGCGACTATCCTTGTGTCCTGTTGATTGTCATCTCAAATGCAATTTTCACTGAAAACGGAATACGTTTGAACTGAAATGGCAAATCGTTAGAACACAAAGGAATTCGTAGAATCAAGCATTCTGCCCCTTTGTATTCGATAGCTGCGTCACAACCAGTCAAGTTCCTTTACACAGTTTCGGCGCATGAAGATTGCGAAACATAATAACGACAGATCCAACTTTGAGACTCAAATGATGCGGTGGCATACCAAGCCTCTCCTAAGAATTCAGAAATTCCACTGGATAATTCAGGGCGTCGTCTTCATTGTCAAGACGATCGATCGATTTGTATGAGCGCACGTCTCCCGAAATTTGACTTTGAATCTTCCAGTTTAAGTCAGCAACATCGGTCTTTTTGGCAGCTATCGTAGTTACGATAATTTGACCAATGTCCGAACGTTCGTGATGAGTTTATCTTTTGTGAATTGGTAGACGGAAGATGGAATTGATATCAAACCACCGGAAGTATCAACCGGAATCGTCCTATTTTGAATTCTTAGCGAATACGATGTGAAATGTCTTCGCCAATGTCGTACATTAGTCAATGGTAACCGAAGGTAGAAGCGTTTTTTCGGGTGGATTGTGTAAACTCGTCTTAAAGCAATAGTTGATAACACACCTGGATGTCCATCTACTGGTTGGCCTTGCTTTCTTCGTAATTATTTCTTCGACGATGCATTCCAAGTATATTATCAAGGTATTTCCGAATAGAGCAATGCTCTCGCAAACGGATCACTGACGAAAGTTAAGAAAAAACTCGTAAATGTTAATTTTGTTGTCCGACCGTTTGTAGCTCTTTCGTTATTTTAGGTAAATAAATTTTAACAATAAGTTAAATAGTGAATAAAAATTGTGTTTGTACTATATAATGTTCCATTTAATAGAGCTTTCACTGTATTTTTTATTTATGAATTGTTTTTACTACCCTATCTTCTAAGTTGGTTCGAACTGTACACAGTGTGCAAAATTTTACTAAAATCGGTTCATTAGTTTAGGAGTCCATTGCGGACAAACAACTTAACACGTCAATTGTATATATAAAATAAATCTCTCCAACGGATTGGAAGTCTTCCTCTTCCTCTGCCTCGAACGACATGACCTAGCCAGCATAGCCGTTGTCTCTTAATTCGCTGAACTATGTCAGTGTCGTTGTATAACTCATACAGCTCATGATTCTGTCGAATACGATATTCGCCGTTGCTAATGCACAAAGGACCATAAATCTTTCGCAGCACCTTTCTCTCGAAAACTCGTAACACCGACTCATTCGAAGGCATCGTCCATGCCTGTGCACCATGTGGAAGGGCGGGGATGATGAGTGACTTATAGAGTTTTGTTTTTGTTCGTCGAGAGAGGACTTTACTTATCAATTGCCTACTCAGTCCGAAGAAACAACCGTTAGCAAGAGTTATTCTGCGTTGGATTCCATTATAGACGAAATTATCTACGACTTAGAAGTTATGACTGTCAACAGTGACGTGGGAGCCTAGTAGCGATTGCGACGACTGTTTGTTTAATGACTGGATATATTTCGTCTTGGCCAACCTTGCAGAACCAACGGCGCGGTTATTGAGACCCATGATATCAATATCATCGGTGTGTGCCAGCAGCTGTACACTCTTATAGAAGATTGTACCTGTTCGATTAAACTCAGAAGTTCGAATAATTTTCTTCAGCAGTAGATTGAAGAAGTCGCATGGTAGGCAGGCGCCTTGTCTGAAACCTCGTTTGTATCGAACGGCTCGGAGAGGTCATTCCCGCTTTTGGTATTGCTCAACATCAGTTTGTCGCTTTCCCCCCCTGCTCTCAGAGAGCAGGAGTGCAAGTCGAGAAGAAAACCTGTCGCCTGTCTGTTGTGATTGCAGTTTATCGACGTGGAGTCTTCCTTGTGTTTGTTGACGTGTGTTTTCTCCTGCACAGAGGCGGGTGCGTATCTGAGCTGCGACAAAATGATGTTGCGAGTACATGTTAGGACCTCGTAGCCCATGCACGTAACACTGGATACGTGTCTTCAGTCTATGACAACATGATCGATCTGGTTGGTGGCTTTTCGATCCCGAGACAGCCAGGTAGCTTGATGAATTTTTCTATGCTGGTGCGGTGAAGTCGATCTGCCTCAACTCATTTGGAGATGTTTCATCGTAGAGGCTGAAATTACCGACCGTTGTGCCAAATATACCTTCTTTGCCAACCCTGTCGCCAAGCACGATTTTGACATCATGGCGGGGGCAGTTCTCATAGGTGCGCTCCAAGCGCTCATGGAAGATATTTTTGGTCACATCATCCTTCACATCAGCGATATGTTGAAGAACTAGGCTTTGATATGGATTGTGGCTAGACGTTCATCTACCGGGGTGAATGCCAGTATTCGGCGACGGATTCTCTCTGAATTTGCGCTTCTTTATACGACCAATATAGTAAATACCATAAGGACCTACTCTCCTCAATCCTTGTCCTGTCTATCGCATTTCTTGGGCGAGCCTTTACTCTAACGAGGACATCAACCAGCTTGGCAGCGGCACTTTCTCAATTAAGGGAACGGATAAATGGCCTCAAAAAATAATATTTAACACGCTTGCAGGGGTCGTCATCAAAAGCGGGGACACTTATCCGCGGCTGTTTTTTCCTTTTCATGGGTTGGCCCAGCGCTCAACACTGGGGAGAGGATGTTTCGCCTTCTCTCTTTAGCTCCCCGTAAATATATGTATATTGAACGTGTGGCAATTCCCTATGTGTTTGCAAATTGTAGAGGAGTAATGTGTTTCACCAGTACAAAATATCTTCGATGAGTTGTTAATGAGACGATGACTCATTTCGCTAAATTTGCGGGGAAGTTATTAAAATCAGAGAGTAAACATTTTAAGATTTGCGAACCATATCAACCTTACTCAATCACATGTTAAAAATCAAGATAAAAATGGTCTACAAATGTATCATGTAACTCTTACAGATATATTGGGTATATTGGCTTTATTTCCTCTTTTTTTTCTAAAAATAATTATCTATCTTGAGGTGAAAAAGCAGCTATGAAGTTTGCAGTGAGAGAATTTAGAGGGAACCAGGTGCATTGTTATTCCACTCTATCGTAAAATTTTAAAATTTTGGAATCGTTATAGACCCTTAAATAAAAAAATATGGCTTGTGATATTTTCGAAAAGTTACTTGGTAATGAGAAGAAGAAGAACAGTTTTAAGGCAATAGTGCCCTGCTTTCTTGGTAACCATAGAGCTGACAATATGACTAGCATGATTACGACCAAGAGTTGTCGACCTCTTTTTATGAATAGCTTCGCGCAAACGAGGCGTTACGCTCAAACACTATTCCTTAATTCGGAAGGAATTCGGAGTGCACTATACATTGATAATCGAAGAAAACAGACGTTAACGCAACGCAGTTCTTCGAGAAAATGTAGTGATTCTGGAACCAATAGTGCTTTTACTTTTCTGAGGCCCAAATGATTTTTCAAAATTCTTTTTACTGATACTTCTGATATTTAAACGCTACCAGTTAGATCTCTGACTGTTAATTGTCGATTCTCAAGCAGCAATTCCTTTATTTTATTAACGTGTTGATTGTCAGCCGTTGTTGATGGCTGGACGTGGTTTGTCGTCAGCGCGTTCTCGGCACTCTTTGAATAATTTGTACCAATTAAAAACGCTTGCTCGGACAAAAAATGATCACCGAAGATCATTTCCTACATTCTGAACGTTAATGAAATTTAGAAATAATTTATTTCTAATTCAGTGTATCCTCTTGTCCTAAATAAATGATATTAGGGCAATACAGGAAGTAGTCCCCATTTAATAAATACGAGTATAATGATTTTCAAACATCCGCTTTATTCCTTGTATACTGGTGAGGTTTTTTAATGACATACAGATAACCTCTAGTGCTGAAAACTATATGCCCTTGAGATTACAATATATGAAAAAATTGATATGAATAACTAGCTGACCCCGCAGGCGTTATCCTGCGTGAAATTATGCGTTTTGAAATGAAAACAAAATTGAATTTACGTTGTGTTAAAAATCTTTTTTTTTTCGAATTTTTCTAAATTTTTTTCAATGTAACGCAGCTTCATAAACAACATTTTCTGGTTTCTGTTCCGGTGCGTAAATGTACAGAGAAGATGGTTTTTCAACTCGTGAACATGCCACGTATAAATGACTGCGTGAAAAACATGGCATTTCCAGATTTATGTATGTCACATACTTCTAGCGACTATCCTTGTGTCCTGTTGATTGTCATCACAAATGCAATTGTCACTGGAAACTGATACGTTCGAACTGAAATGGCACAACGGTGGAACTTAAAAGAATTCGTAGAATCAAGCTTTCTGCCCCTTGTATTTGAAAGCTGCGACACAATCAGTCGGGTTCCATTACACAGTTACGGCGCATGAAGATTGCGAAACATAATAATGACAGATATAACTTCAAGACGCCTCTCCAAAGATTTTAGAAATTCATCTGGATAATTCATAGCTTCTTATTTTTTGCAGCTAAAATTGCGCGTGCACTCAAGCAATCGTAGTTACGATAATTTGTTCAATGTTGTCATAAACATTCGTGATGAGTTCATATTTCGTTGAAGTGAATTGACAAAAGGCAGGTAGAATTGGTATCAAACCACTGGAAGTATCTACCGGAATTTGCCTATTTCCAATTATTATCGAATACGATGTAAGATGTCTTCGGCAATGTAATTCGTATCCCATAATTGACGCGGATTTTAAGGCTGAAATATCGAAATGATCATCGCGAAAAGTGTGTGTGTATCGGTCAATATGTTCAATGTGCTCGCAAAATCCAATAAAGGGGAATAATGGATATACTACATTTTAATGCCTGAAATACATATGTTATATCGATTCACGAATTCCCCCAAGTTTAATATGTATACATATTAATTTTCGTTTGTTCAAAAAGAAGTTGGGATTTCTCATACTTTGTTTGATGTTTTCCCAATATACCCCAATTATTAAATTTAGCTGTGATTGAATTTATATCCTATATCATTTGAGTTAATTAGGGTTTAATATAAAGTTTAGCCAATACCTGAAGACATTTCCACGGCTTTGATCATTGCAAGCTGTGAGAGTATTAATTGTTCGGATCTTCCTTACTTATTAAAAATATCTATGTCATAATACTTCTTCATCACAACATTAAAAAAGCCACCAACATTTGCTAACCTTTTTACTGAGTACAATTAAATTTATAATTGAATAAAAAATTTGGAGAAAACAATTCTCACAGTTTGTAGCAGAGCAAGGTTTCGATCCTCGGACCTCTGGGTTATGGGCCCAGCACGCTTCCACTGCGCCACTCTGCTTGACAAATTTATATTTTTAAATGACTCACATGTGTTAAGTGAGCTCTTAATAATAATTGAGCGGAAAGTGCTGACTCACAATCTATGCTAATTTTCGCTAGGCATAGCATGTTATGAGTTTGTGTGGAAATACCCGATAACTGTGCGAATATGTGACCACTAATTTTAACACATTAATGCTTAGTTCGGCATGCAAATACGTACTTATGTACAAGTGTGGTGTAAACACATATAACTTTTGTTTATATATGCATATATACATACGTTAATAAAAACAAATAGGAACTAAAATTAAAGGTGTGAACACCATCTGTTATACATGATATGAATATAAAGTTGTACACATGTTAACATATTTTTTTAACCAAATTATGAAAATTAGTTAAAATATATTATATAGAGATATAATTCATCTATCTTTATGACAATAAAACCACTAAATTTTGGTATTTTCTTAGTTTCTCTAAAAAAGAACAAGAAAAATACCGTTGAGAAATAAAAAAAATTCTATACAAAAACTTGATTTGATTCAGTTTGTATGTCAGATCAATCGTATAGTGGTACGTTAGCGATGATCAGCTTCTTTGGGAAGAAGAGGATGTTTTTAGAATGATATCTCTAAAACGAAGCGATTAGTTCACGTTTATACAGAGATGGCTAAATCGACTCAGATCGTTACGCTAACGTTTGCTTCAGGATATTAGAAACTTCGTGGCTTACTTAAGATACCCTATTCACGATATTAATATTCAAATTCTTTGCCTTGGGTTAAATTTATTGAATTTATGGGCAGGCACTGCTGTTCAGAATTGATGCTTTCCTTGAATAAACACATTTACATATTAATCTTGAACTAAGTTTAATAATACCCACGCACTATATTAGGAATTCAATTTAACCTCCACTTTAATGATTCGTTAAATCTAAATGATTATGACACAGTTTTTCTATTCTGATAAATCAAATAGGTTCCTGACATATGGGTTTTTAATACCACGTTCAGACCGACAATTTAAAAGATTAGATTACATTTAATCATTTCATAACCCAAAAGTGTTCTCACTGCCGTTAGAAAGATCAAAAAAGAGCTGTTATTGTCATTCATGAAGTCACATCGCTTAATATTTACCAAAAGAAAAGATTGTCATATAGTATTTTGATATGAAGCCGTCTTTTTTCAAATATTTTCCATATAATAGAAATAATGGATGAATTTTTTCATTTGTTAAGTCGATTTTCAGGTCAAATTAGATTTATTGCTGTAAAAAAAATTTGTTTGTTTACATTTTTTCCATTTGTAGTGTCTAAATCAGCTGTGATAATGTAACAGATTTCCAGTGCTGACAAGTAGATTGCGCAAAATCAGATTCGCACAGAGAGATTTAGCGTGGATCAGTTTCAAATCATTTCAATGAAGTGATTTGGAACTGTCATGTTTGTATGGCAAAATCTTGATAAATTTTTAAGATTAGTGGGATAATCCATTCAACAGCCGAAATCGTGTGATTAAGTGTTGGTCTGAACATGGTATAAGTCAACTCTTCATTAACTGATGAGCTAAAGGACATGTGAAATATATTCGATAAACGAATCGTTCAAAAAGTTGAACAGTGCATATGTATTACGTATACCCCAAAGCTATTCACACGCACAACCAACAAATTTAGCTTAACTTAATAATGTAATGAGATGATTGATTATCTTGTATATGATTAATATTTGGTTAAAAAAACATAAACCATTAAAACGTACTGACTATAATTGTAGAAGGCAGCGACTTATACACCTTAATTAATATCATTAGCTATTAATAGTCTCCGCATTCTTCTAGCGTATAATATGGCACTCAAGAGATTTGTATATTTTGTCTATAAGCATGCATATACATAATTACACATTCGTTTTGTACACATAATAAAGCCAGTTTTACAATCAGTATGCGCTCTGTTCAAAAGAACCAGTGTCTTTCGCAGCATCAGACGGTCCGGACTGCCACTAAACTTCCGGAAATCACAAAACCGCCTTAAGGTATAATATATAAACATTATTATGCATACACGTGCTTTATCAATTTAAAAATTGTTTAGATGAAACTTTTGACAATTGGAATTTTTGTGATTTACGGCGTGCTTTCTCATGCTGAGGACTTAAGAGTTTTCCCAAAACTTGTGGAGTTGGTGCCCACGATAAATCAAGAAAATTATATGCTAATGCCAATCGATGACAAATTCAATCTGTCGTATGTTGCAAATATTTCAATCAATAATGTTGAGACAATACTTATTTTCTTCTAAATAATAGTTTAGATGCTCCTGAAGGTGGTTACCGGAAGGAAGAAACAAAACTACTCACAGATGAAAATGGAAACAAAGTACTTGCAGTGAAAGGTCGTCTCAACTTGTTCTATGACGACGCTCCATTCGATGTAATAGTCATATACGAGGCTGACGGAAAGGGCTACAGAGCAAAGTATATGTATGCTCCAAAGGTATTATCTGCTAGTGCAAGTTTTTTAAAGACCGCCGCAGGTTAAAAGTTAGAAAAACTGTTAAAACAAATTCGAATAAAGTCAATTAATGTGGATTGCAACATACGAAATTCAAGTTAATGTGTACTGTTAAATTTACCGAATACATGAAAATCTGTTCGATGTACATACATCGATTGCAGCACTTCGATTCCTATGCAGAAATCGAAAATTGGATATCTGAATGGTTTGCTTCAAAAGACAAACATTTCTATTGCCATGATATTCACAAATTGTCAGAAAAGAGGTCAAAATTGTTAAAAAGCGTCAATACTTTGAATAGTTATGTTTTTACCTTCTACCTTCTCTATATTGGGCATAAAGTCTGCTTTTTCTTCTTCTTTAACAACAGCGCGCCAGTCGTTTCTTCTTTTCGAAAGGTGGCGCCAATTGGATTCCAAGCGAAGCTAGGTCCTTTCCACCTGGTCCTTCCAACGGAGTGGAGGTCTTCCTCTTCTTCTGCTTCTCCCGGCGGGTACTGCGTCGAATACTTTCAGAGCTGGAGTATTTTCGTTCATCCGGACAACATGACCTAGCCAGCGTAGCCGCTGCCTTTTAATTCGCTGAACTATGTCAATGTCGTCATATATTTCATACAGCTCATCGTTCCATCCAATGCGATATTCGCCGTGGCCAACGCGCAAAGGACCATAAATCTTTCACAGAATTTTTCTCTCGAAAACTCGCAACGTCAATTCATCAGTTGTTGTCGTCATCCAGGCCTCTGCACCATATAGCAGGACGGGAATTATGAGCGACTTATAGAGTTTGGTTTTTGTTCGTCGAGAGAGGACTTTGCTTCTCAATTGCCTACTCAGTACCAAATAGCACCTGTTGGCAAGAGTTATTCTGCATTCGATTTCCAGGCTAACATTGTTGGTGGTGTTTACGCTGGTTCCAAGATAGACGAAATTATCTACAACTTCAAAGTTGTGACTGTTAACAGTGACGGGAGAGCCAAGTCGCGAGTGCGACGACTGTTTGTTTGATGACAGGAGATATTTCGTCTTGCCCTCGTTCACTAAAGACTGCCAGACCCATTTGCTTTATTTCCTTGTCCAGTCTGGAGAAAGCAGAACTAACGGCGCGGGTGTCGAGGCCGATGATATCAATATCATCGGCATACGCCAGCAGCTGTACACTCTTATAAAAGATTGTACCTGCTCGATTAAGTTCTGCAGCTCGAACTATTTTCTCCAGCAGCAGATGGAAGAAGTCACACGATAGGGAGTCGCCTTGTCTGAAACCTCGTTTGGTATCGAACGGCTCGGAGAAGTCCTTCCCGATCCTGACGGAGCTTTTGGTGATGCTCAACGTCAGTTTACACAGCCGTATTAGTTTTGCGGGGATACCAAATTCAGACATCGCGGCATAAAGGCAGCTCCTGTTTGAGCTGTCGAAAGCAGCTTTGAAATCGACGACGGCTGTTGATTTGTCTGCTCTAAAGCCACACTGATAAGGTCCAATCAGTTTGTTGACGGTGGGCTTTAATCTTTCACACAATACGCTCGATAGAACCTTATAGGCGATGTTGAGGAGGCTTATCCCTTGCCTTGTTTATTATACCGTGTGAGGCAGACGTGTTTTTTTTGCGATCCTAAAATATTGTGTGTACTTCCAGTTTTTGTTGTGAAGGGGTAGTGGTTGCTCGAGTGAAACATCCCAGATAGTGAACCACATGTGTGGATACCAAATCTAAAGGAAAAGATAAGTAGACATTGATTTTTTAATAACATAAATTTCATTTGCACTTACCTTTCCGTTTTTCTGGGCAAATTTTTGCAAATATAGCATTTCCCCTTCAATTAACGTGCACTCAATTTTTTTGTTTTTTTTTGTTCTGCCATTTTTGGTTTTGATCCTCGTGTTTTCGTTTTCCTTTTGGTTTGCGGATTGCCAACCACCAAAAACACAATAACCAGCTTTTCCTTCTTTTGGTTTTGGCATTGCCAACCATCTTTTTTGTTTTTAATTTTTTTTTTAAGTAGTAAAGTTTGGGACAGAACATACACAACAAAGGGTGTTCCCAAACTATTCTTTCGCAGAGGATATGGCCTCTGAAAAAAGTATTGGACTAACACCGGAGAATCCTTTCCGAAGGACCTCCAAAATAATGAGAACGCCGCCCAATGGTAAAAATGAGGAGTCCGCCGCTGCTGGACCAAATAAGCGAGGAGATATTGCTGGCCAAGAAAGCAAAGGGGGCAAACCTGAGGAGACTGAAAAAGATGAAACGGTTAGCATCTTTTGCAACCTGAGCAAAAAAATCAAAGATTTAGAAATGATGATGGCCGGCCAAAGGCATATAAATCAAGCCATGCGCGATTTAGTAAGCGGCATAGTGACATTACATGCCAAAATGGAAAAACGGGGAAATCAAGCGAGAAGAGTTATGATAGGGAAACCATCGCAAGTACCCACCATTGGAAGAGATGATAATACCCCTAAAAGAATGCGAGAAGCACCAGGCTATTTACCACCTAGCAAAAAGCAAAAAAATGTAAACGAAAAGCCGCAATTGTCGTACAGTGGAGCAGCAAAATTAACCCAAGAGGATAATACGACTAGATGGGTAGACGTTGTAAAAAAGAAGAAACCTTTGGAAAGGAAAATCAAAACAAAACCAGATGCCATAATCATAACAAAGAAGGATGGTGCGTCATATGCAGATATTCTGCGAAAAATTAAAAGTGACAGCGGGCTTGAAGTACTGGGTTCAATTGTAACCCATATTCGTAAAACGTTAAAAGGAGATTTACTTATTGAACTTAAAAATCGAGCAGAGACGAAAGCCGAATCTTTCCAAAGCGCCCTGGAGGGGGTGGTTGGCGAAATGGCTAAGATTCAGCCCAAGACCCACAACGTCACGATTACGTGCAAGGACCTCGATGAAATTACAACTCCCGAAGAAATCTGCGCAGCACTAAAAAGAGAGTGCGGAATCGAAAATCTGGAGATATCGAGTGTGAAAAGTCTGCGAAAAACGCATAAGGCCGCACTTAAAATAGGGAAAATAAAAATTGGGTGGTCGATCTGTAGCCTTCGAGAATTTTTGCCTGTCCCCAGACGCTATAAGTGTTTCCTCCTGACAGATCTTCCCATTGTACACGCTGTGGAACCGCGGGACATTTAGCAAAGGTATGCACAAACGTTCCGAGCTGCATGCTCTGCAAAGGAGAGCACTCAGTATTGAGCACGACTTGCCCAAAGTATATCGAGATGATGAAGTCGCTAAATAAATGAGGATACTACAGTTGATAGAACAGACAGTCATAGAAGAGAACATTGATGTCGCTATACTAAGTAAACAATACTCCCAGCGTCCGGAAAGCACATGGATTGCAGACAAATCTGGTAAGGCAGCAATATGGTCCTGCAAAGGTCAACCTTTTAAGACCTGTTCCAGAGAAGCTCATAACTGCTTCACATGGGCGAATATAAATGGGATATATTTCATGAGCTGCTATGCTCGTCCTAGCGCAGCAATCAGCGAATTCGAGGATTTCCTTTTGAAGACTTTCATTAGAAACCAGAGGCAAAACACCGATTATAATAGCGGGTGATTTTAATGCTTGGTCAACTGCATGGGGCAGCAGATGCACAAACCACCGAGGGCGGCTAATTCAAGAATACTTGAGTCAAACGCACCTATCAATATTGAACACCGGAACACAAAATACGTACCAAAAAGGGAATAAAGGATCAATTATTGACATTATGTTTGCAAATGTTTCGCTTAGTAGGCACATTAAGTGGGCGGTGTCAAACATATACACAAACAGCGATCCTATGGCAATTATCGCACAAATCTCGTACTCCCGAGAGCCCGAATTTCCTAGCAGAAACACTTCCCGAAAACGAAGCTGGAAGCAACAAGAGTTCGACTCAGACCTGTTTGAGTTGGTCTGGAGTGCATCAAAGGCATCAGGTGACGACGCCGGCTACTTGGTATCGGCAGTGCGAAAGGAACTGGTCGCAGCATGTGATGCAACAATGCGTAGAACATCACATCACAATAAGCGGCGGCCTGTGTATTGGTGGAACGAGGAAATTTCCATGCTGAGAAAGCTGTGTCACTCAGCCAGACGGCGTCTACAACGTAACCGAAGTGGAACGAACGAAAATTGTCTTAGAGATGAATATAAAAGTCACAAGGAGCTCCTAAAGTCGGCAATTACCCGGAGCGAAAAATCATGTTTTGAGAAGCTCTGTGAGGAAACAAACATTGACCCTTGGGGAACTGCTTACAAAATCTGTATGTCGAGATTTAAAAATAAGCAGCAACAACCTAAAGATGCCTCTTTTATGCGAAAAGTCGTCGGGACATTGTTCCCGAGACACGACCGGATCTCCTATGCTAAGCGACGAAACGAAGATGCATTTTCACCCCCGTTAGTCACGGAAGAAGAGCTATTAGCCATAGCAAAGAAAATCAAAAACACCAAAGCGCCTGGGTTGTATGGGATACCCAACAGGGCCCTGAAGGAAGCTATAGTTCAAAACCACAACTATTCGCTAAAATGTACAACGCGTGCTTAAAGGAAGAGGTGTTCCCCGACGTATGGAAAATACAGCGATTGGTTCTGCTCCCAAAACCGAAGAAACCACCTGAAGAACCCTCATTGTACCGATAGCTGTGTATGCTCGACACACTGGGTAAAGTGTACGAAAATATAATAAGAAACCGCTTGAAGTTAGCAATCCAGAAAGCCGGCGGATTATCAGAGAGACAATACGGCTTTATAAAAAAGAGATCCACTATTGACGCACTACGAGAAGTCGTTAATACTGCGAAATGTGCAGTAAGTGACAAAAGATATAAAGGTGGCACAAAAAAGTACTGCGCGCTGATTACCCTGGATGTCAAGAACGCGTTCAACTCGGCAAAATTGGCACACATAATCGAAGCACTGGATGAAATACACGCCCCTGAATACCTCATAAACATTATATTGAGCTATTTTAAAAACAGAAGGCTACTTTTTGATACAGACGAAGGTACCAGGAGCTACTCTATCTCGAGTGGAGTACCCCAAGATCAGTGTTAGGCCCACTATTATGGAACCTCATGTATGACGGGGTGCTAAAAAGACAGCAATCAACAGACGTGAAACTAATAGCGTATGCGGACGATTTCATGGTGATAGCAGTGGCCAAACAATTAGCCAACCTAAGAAACAAATGCAATGAGTGCCTAAATGGTCTACGCCATTGGTTCTCATCTGTGAGTCTGGAACTGGCGGAGCAAAAAACTGAAGTCTTGCTCATAAGCACCAGGAAGGTAGAAGAACAAATACAGGTCTCCATAGGGGAGTGCGAGATTACTTCGCAGCCGCAACTGAAGTATCTGGGAGTAAATTAAAATTTAAATAACACCTGGAGTATTCATCTAGTAAAGCAAACAAAATTTACAATGCACTATCGAGAATGATGACCAATACAGGCTGTGTGCGTTCCAGCCGGCGATTCCTGATAGCGAAAGCAATGAGCTCGGTAATACTGTATGCAGCACCAGTATGGATACAGGCAATGGATATAAAAGCATATGCTAAACAAATAATTGCAGTGCATAGGCTTTCTGCAATTCGAGTAATAAGTGCTTTCCGGACTACATCTACCGACGCTGCTGAAGTATTAGCCAGCATGCCGCCCATTGACATCCAGGGAGATGAACTCGAGCGTTTATATCATCTATGAGCGCCTAAAACAGTATCGGCAAAGACAGAGGAGAGAAATAAAAGCATAAAATGTGGCAGGAGCGGTGGAATTCCTCATCCAAAGGGCGTTGGACCCACCGACTGATACCGGACATCCACTCGTGGATAGACAGACGACATGAGGACCTAGACTTTTATCTGACCCAAATACTTAATGGACATGGGTGCTTTAGAAGTTACCTTTTCAGATTCCACAATGACATTAGTCCGAACTGTCCGACATGTTCAGAGCATAAAGAAGACTCTGAGCATGTATTATTTAATTGCCCTCGATTTTCAAATACAAGGGAAAAACTAAAAACCACACTCGGTGGTAGTTTAACGGTCGATAATTTAACGACACTCATGTGTCAGTCGGCTGATAATTGGAAAGCTGTCAGCGAAGCGTCAGCATCCATAATGACAAAATTGAGACTGTTTGAACAAGTTAGGCGTCCGTCAGTCCGCACAATAGAGGAGACTTAAATGTCCTGTCCCTCCCACGAAGTAATACTTAATCGGTGGTTCCGTGGGGGAGTCCTGAGTTGGGAGTAGGTTAGGTTTAGCGGATTAAAGTTCAGCACTCCGGCTTTCGATGCTTCCCCCTACTATCAATAAAAAAAAAAAAAAGGAGGCTTATCCCACGGTAGTTGGCGCAGATTGTGGGGTCTCCCTTTTTATGGATTGGGCATAGCACACTTAAATTCCAATCGTTGGACATGTTTTCGTCCGACCATACTTTACAAAGAAGATGATGCATGCTCCTTACCAGCTCTTCGCCGCCGTGTTTGAAAAGCTCGTCCGGCAATCCATCGGCCCCCGCCGCTTTCTTGTTTTTCAGCGAAATTGCTATTCGAACTTTTTCAATGTCGGGCAATGGAATGTCAGCTCCATCGTCATCGATTGGGGAATCGGGTTCGCCTTCTCCTGGCGTTGTACGTTCACTTTCATTCAGCAGGCTGGAGAAGTGTTGCCTCCATAATTTAAGTATGCTCTGGGCATCGGTGACTAGATCTCCTTTGGGGGTTCTACAAGTTTTCTTAGTTTCTGTAAAAAAGAACAAGAAAAATACCGTTGCCAAATAAAAAAAATTCCATACAAAAACTTTATTTGATTCATTTTGTATGTCAGATCGATCGTGTAATGGTACGCAATAAATGGTAATGGTTTGCTTCAGGGTATTAGAAACTTCGTGGCTTACTTAAGATACTCTATTCAGGATAATAATATTCAAATTCTTTGCCTTGGGTTAAATTTATTGAATATATGGGCAGGCACTGCTGCTCAGAATTGAACTAAGTTTAATAATATCCACGCACTATATTAGGAATTCAATTTAACCTTCACTTTAATGATTCGTTACAATTAAATGATTATGACACAGTTTTTTAATTCTGATAAATCAAATAGGTTCCTGACATATGGATTTTTAAGTCAACTCTTTTATTGCCAAACACGAACACTTCATTAACTGATGAGCTAAAGAACATGTGAAATATATTCGGTAAACGAATCGTTCAAAAAGTTGAACAGTGCATATGTATTACGCATACCCCAAAGCTGTTCACACGCACAACCAACAAATTTAGCTTAACTTAATAATGAGATGATTGATTATCTTGTATATGATTAATATTTGGTTAAAAAAACATAAACCATTAAAACGTACTGACTATAATTGTAGAAGGCAGCGACTTATACACCTTAATTAATATCATTAGTTGTTAATAGTCTCCGCATTCTTCTAGCGTATAATATGGCACTCAAGAGATTTGTAGAGATTTGTCTATATGCATGCATATACATAATTACACATTCGTTTTGTACACTTAATAAAGCCAGTTTTACAATCAGTTTGAGCTCTGTTCAAAAGAACCAGTGTCTTTCGCAGCATCAGACGGTCCGGACGCCACTAAACTTCCGGAAATCACAAAACCGCCTTAAGGTATAATATATAAACATTATACATATGTACACGTGCTTTATAAATTTAAAAATTATTATGAAACAATGGTTTTAGATGAAACTTTTGACAATTGGAATTTTTGTGATTCACGGCGTGCTTTCTCATGCTGAGGTCTTAAGAGTTTCTCCAAAAGTTGTGGAGTTGGTGCCCACGATAAATCAAGAAAATTATATGCTAATGCCAATCGATGACAAATTCAATCTGTCGTATGTTGCAAATATTTCAATCAATAATGTTGAGACAATACTTATTTTCTTCTAAATAATAGTTTAGATGCTCCTGAAGGCGGTTACCGGAAGGAAGAAACAAAACTACTTACAGATGAAAATGGAAACAAAGTACTTGCAGTGAAAGGTCGTCTCAACTTGTTCTATGACGACGCTCCATTCGATGTAATAGTTATATACGAGGCTGACGGAAAGGGCTACAGAGCAAAGTATATGTATGTTCCAAAGCTATCTAATACGGAAGTGTTTGCTAGTATCAGCTTTTTAAAGAGCGCTGCAGGTTAAGATAGAAAAAAAGGCAAAACAAATTAAAATACAGCAATATTTTTAATTTTAGTTTCTGTATATTAATTTCCTCTAACGGTCTATTTTTGCGCATAACTAGCAAACATTAGTCCCGCATTGCTGTGACAAATGTATTCATACGTATCTGTCGTATCTTAGCAAAAGCAAAACGGATATAAATTATATTAGAATTTTAATAAATTCCTAAATATGTTTTTAGTGCACTAGTAATAATTAAATAAAATAAAAAGTTCAACAAAAGCCTGATATGTGGTGCAGTTCATACTATTGTATACCTTAGAAAGTGAAGTTGCTGATAGATCAAGTGCAATTTATCTAAAATAATTACATATTCCGCTTACTCTGTTGGGCCTTTTTGTTAAAAGGAATTAGTATAGACATGTAGATTTCGCACAGCTCTCATATTAGTCAGTACATTTTCACATTTTTACATTTTTATCATCCCTTGTTAACTTCACCGTTCGGCAATCACACTAAACTGGCGGTTTGTTAGTTTACTTCAATATTTTTATACTCTTGCAACCAGTTGCTACAGAGTATTATAGTTTTGTTCACTTAACGGTCGTACGTATCCCCTTAAAGTAAGCGAGATAGATATAGGATGAGATAGATAAAATATAGTCGATACTACCCCAACTTCCATATACTACATATAATGGTTTTCGTTTTTCTGACAAACCTTATATGTCTGTCAGTATACGAGTTCGATTCACTGGTTGACGTTTTACATCATAAAGTATTTCCCTGGCTTTGATACTTGTAAGTTACAAGAGTATAAAATGTTCTGTTGCACCCGAACTTAGCCTTTCCTTACTTGTTACGATTCAATTTGTGAAATAATAAATCATGAAAGCAGACTATTATTGTTAAGCCTTTTAAATTCATCAATTATGCATTATTTATTTATTGCTTCTTTGCTATCTAGTAAGCATCTACTTCTTGTTCAATACCTTAACCTCTATCATCAGCATTCCTGTAATGAATTTCCACTCCTGGGTCTGGCTTTTGTCTCGGTGGCCTTGAAAGAAGGCATTCACTCAGAAAAACAAAAAAAAAAAAAAACAGCAAAGCAGGTTAAACTGGTCAGAGAACTGTAAACTAAAAACTTTGTTACTAATTGTATGGAGGATGTGTCTTTGTTGTTGATAACTTAAATTTTAATATTTTCTACTCAGATGAAATGGCTTATGTATCAGTGCTTTTAGTTAATCTAAGCCTTAGCTACAGAAATGTAACATCACTAAGGTGGAAGTGAATAGGAATTTAGTCTTCAGGGTTAAATTAAACGAGGTAGCTCCATAACTGATTGGAAAATACTCTCCAAAGCTTTGATTAATTCAAGATTTCAATTATTACCGCTATAAAGGCCTAAAACACAAGTCGGTAATCGCGCAGCCCTTTGGAGCTTGATTTACTAAATCATATTCAGTCTATAAAAAAGTAGTTTTGATCTACTTATATGAACATACTAGGAGGATGGAGTCATGTGTAGAAGTTCACGCAAGTGAGGATAGTTCTCTGATCGCCATTCACTTGGGAGTGGTTACATATAACTCAAGCAGCTCACGACTTCCGGTCTTTGACCAAGTATCCTCTGGGTAGCCTAAGAACATCCGTTTGAAGGCGAGCTAAAGTCAGAAGGCGAAACATCCCCTCCGCAGAGTTGTGTGCTGGGTTTGGGACCCGCCACGTAAAAAAAGCACACCAATGAAAAAGAACAACAAGCCTCGGATGAGTGACCCCCCTTTTGATGACGACCATGGCAAACGAAATAAGGAATTAAGGGCATGGACCTGGAATATCCGGTCCCTTAATTTGGAAGGTGCCGCTGCCCAGCTGGTTGATGTCCTCCTGAAAATAAAGGCTTACTTCACCGACGTCCAAGAAATGCCATGGACGGGACAAGGACAGAGACGAGTACGTAGCTTGTGGCATTGACTACAGTGGCCATATAAAGGAGCGCAAGTTTGATGTGAGATTCGTGGTGGGAGAGAGACTTCGTCGCCGAGTATTATGATTCATTCCGATGAATGAACGTCTAGCCACAATCCGCATCAAAGCGAGGTCTGTTTTGCGCCCACGCCCCGACGGAAGAGAAGGACGATGTGACCAAAGATGCCTTCTATGAGCGCTTGGAGCACACCTATGAGAGCTGCCCCCGACACGATGTCAAAATCCTGCTTGGCGACTTTAACGCCAGGGTGGGCAAAGAAGGTATCTTTGGCACGACGGTCGTTAAATTCAGCCTCTACGACGAAACATCCCCAAATGGGTTGAGGCTGATCGACTTCGCCGGGTCCCGAAATATGGTTATCTGTAGTATTATATTCCAGCATAAGAAGATTCATCAAGCTACCTGGCTCTCTCCGGATCGAAGAACCACCAACAAGATCGATCATGTTGTGATAGACGGAAGACACGTCTCCAGTGTTTTAGATGTGCGTGCGCTCCGAGGACCTAACATCTAATCGGACCACTATCTTGTTGTAGCCAAGATTCGCACCCACCTCTGTGCAGCAAAAAACGCACGCCAATAAACACAAGGAAGTTTCGATGTCGAGAAGCTGCAATCACAACAGACAGCCGAACGATTTTCTACTCGGCTTGCACTCCTGCTCTCTGAGAGAACTCGTCAACAACTCGGTATAAGGAAACTGTGGAACGGCATTTCAAACTCCTTACGTACATCTGCAACCGAAACCATTGGTTTTCGGAAAGTGCAAAATAACAGCTGGTACGACGAGGAGTACCATGTCGCAGCGGAGAGAAAACAGGCTGCCTACCTCGCAACGTTACGAGTGACCCCAACACGTGCGGGATGGGATAGATACCGACAGTTGAAGAGGAAAGCGAGACGTTTTGCAGACAGAAAAAGAAAGAGGCCGAAATGCGTGAGTACGAACAGCTTGATAAGCTGGCCGACAGGGGTAATGTTCGAAAATTCTACGAAAAGATGCGGCCACTGAAGGTTTCAAGACTGGAGCATACTCTTGTAGAACCCCCAAAGGTGATCTAGTGACTGATGCCCAGAGCATACTTAAATTATGGAGGGAACACTTCTCCAACCTGCTGAATGAAAGTGAACGCACAACGCCAGGAGAAGGCGAACCTGATTCCCCAAACGATGACGATGGAGCAGACGTTCCATTGCCCGACCATGAAGAAGTTCGAATAGCTATTAACCGTCTGAAGAACAACAAGGCAGCGGGAGCCGATGGATTACCGGCCGAGCTATTCAAACACGGCGGCGAAGAACTGATAAAGAGCATGCATCAGCTTCTTTGTAAAATATGGTCGGACGAAAGCATGCCCAACGATTGGAATTTAAGTGTGCTCTGCCCAATCCTGAAAAAGGGCGACCCCACAATCTGCGCCAACTACCGTGGGATAAGCCTGCTTAACACCGTGTTTAAGGTTCTATCGAGCGTATTGTGTAAAAGATTAAAGTCCACTGTCAACAAACTGATTGGGCCTTATCAGTGTGGCTTTAGATCTGACAAATCAACAACCGACCAGATATTCACCATGCGCCAAATCTTGGAAAAGACCCGTGAAAGGAGAATCGACACACACCACCTCTTCGTCGATTTCAAAGCTGCTTTCGACAGCACGAAATGCCGCGATGTCTGAATTTGGTGTCTCCGAAAACGAATACGGCTGTGTAAACTGACATTGAGCAAGACCGAAAGCTCCGTCAGGATCGGGAAGGACCTCTCCGATCCGTTCGATACCAAACGAGGTTTCAGACAAGGCGACTCCCTATCGTTCGACTTCTTCAATCTGCTGCTGGAGAAAATAGTTCGAGCTGCAGAACTTAATCGAGCAAGTACAATTTTTTATAAGAGTGTACAGCTGCTGGCGTATGCCGATGATATTGATATCATCGGCCTCAACACACGCGCCGTTAGTTCTGCTTTCTCCAGACTCAACAAGGAAGCAAAGCAGATGGGTCTGGGAGTGAACGAGGGCGAGACGAAATATCTCTTGTCATCGAACAAACAGTCGTCGCACTCGCGTCACTGTTGACAGTCATAACTTTGAAATCTAGATAGTTTCATATATTTGGGAACCAGTGTAAACACCACCAACAATGTCAGCCTGGAAATCCAACGCAGGATAACTCTTGCCAACAGGTCTTACTTCGGATTGAGTAGGCAATTGAGAAGTAAAGTCCTCTCCAACAAAATCAAAGTTTGCCACGGTGAATATCGCATTCGATGGAACGATGAGCTGTATGCTATATATGACGACATTGACATAGTTCAGCGAATTAAGAAACAGCGGCTACGCTGTCTAGGTCATGTTGTCCGAATGGATGAAAACACTCCAGCTCTGAAAGTATTCGGCGCTGTACCCGCCGGGGAAAGCAGAGGAAGATAAAGACCTCCAATCCGTTGGAAGGACCAGGTGGAGAAGGACCTGGCTAAGCTTGAAATATCCAATTGCCGCAAGAAACGACTGGCGCGCTGTTGATAACTCGGCTATAATCGCGTAAGCGGTATCTACGCCAATTAAGTAAGAGGCGACTAAAATCCATATGCACTATGTCTGTCATTCTGGGCTTACTTTGAAATGTCAGCATAATCTATGTCAGAAATAGTGCTATAATATTCCGCTTGAAATGACATTTTAGGCATTATATTATTTCCTAATATAAAGATATTTGTTGATCAAGCAACAAATGTTACCAGTCATTGCGTTTTTGGGGACTCAACTTGTAGAAGCAAAAGCTACAAGGTCTCACCAGAGACTTTAACCTGGTACCACGGGGAGCCCTTGGAGTTTACTCCAATCTGCTCATTGGGTTTGACCATTTGTGGAGATTCGTGGTGGCTGTGGTTTGAACCTAAATGCAGGCAGGGTTGAAAAATTTCAGTCCAATGTGGAGTATGGAGTATACCTAAAGTACGGCAGAGTTTTTAGGTCGGCCACGTACCCGACCAAAGCGACTAAGGTGTCCCTATTCACCTGAATCAATTGGAACCAAGGTATACGTGCTAAATGCATTTATGCTTTGGGGCGCTGATCAACACATTGTATTGATCTATGTGCTTCTAGAAAGCGGCGTGAGGTAAGGCCGTCGCCGGCAGGTACTCACGTAAAGCACTCCGGACTTTGTCAACAGTGACGTGGGTGCCTAGTCGAGAGTGCGACGACTGTTTGTTTGATGACAGGAGATATTTAGTCCAGCCCTCATTCACCACCAGACCCATTTGCTTCTGGAGTAAGCAGAACTAACGGCGCGGTTGTTAAGGCCAATGATATCAATATCTTCGGCATACGCCAGCAGCTGTACACTCTTATAGAATATGGTACCTTCTCTATTTAGTTCTGCAGCTCGAATTATTTTTTCCAGAAGTAGGTTGAAGAAGTCACACGAAAGAGATTCGCTTTGTCTGAAACCTCATTTGGTATCGAACGCCTCGGAGAGGTTCTTCCCGATCCTGAAGGAGCTTTTTGGTGTTGCTCAACGTCAGTTTACACAGCCGTATTAGTTTTGCGGGGATACCAAATTCAGAAATCGTGGCATAAAAGTACTTTTCGTACTGTCAAAAGCAGCTTTGAAATCGACAAAGAGAAGGAGAGTGTCGATTCTCTCTTCACGAGGTTTTTCCAAGATTTGGCGAATGGTGAATATCTGATCAGTTGTTGATTTGCCAGGTCTAAAGCCCTACTTATAAAATCCAGTTTGTTGACGGTGGGGTTTAATCTTTCACACAATACGCTTGATAGAACCTTATGTGCGATGTTGAGGAGCTTTATCCCACGGTAGTTGAACCATATTCTACAAAGAAGCTGATGCATGCTCTTTATCAGCTCTCACCGCCGTGGTTGAATAGCTCGGACGGCAATCCATCGGCCCCGCTGCTTTGTTGTTCTTCAGACGAGTTATTCGATCTTTTTTATGAATGTCTGTTCCATTGTCATCTATTGGCGAATCGGGTTCGCTTTCTCCTGGCATTATACTTTGGTTCTACAAGAGTATGCTGCAGTCTGTTCGAAAAGTCTGCTAGAGTAGCGAAAATTATTACAAGTAGTATATGTTAGCTAGAGTAATTTGTGGACCGATTTTGCAAATTTTCGGCATTAAGTATATTTAAGTTTAGTATATTCAATATTATACGTTTCCTTAGTTTTGCTAAGATATCTTTCATATTGACCGATGTGTGCGGTCGATTTTATTCAGTTTTGAGGGTAAGTTTGTGGGTATTATAAGGATTCTGGGTATCAATACCGTCTCTCATTCGGCGCCTCCCGTAAGAATGGTGGTATGGACGATACCTCTGTGATACGTAACTTAGTGCCGTTGCACAGTCTGAGCCTTTTTGAGTTTCAACTTGTAGGAAGGCACCACTGATAGGTCAAAAGAATTTGAGAACTCTACAGGGTATATAGTTGCGTCCTCAATTGTCATCACCGAGTCTATTAAGATGTAGGTCTTCACCTCACCTGAAACTTGTTCTAATATTCGTTTTTTCTTATAAACACGGAAATACCTCATTAATATGGCTATCTTATGCTAAATACGTTGTCAAAGGTTATTTGGTCGTAAGTATTCGTCTGCATGCGACCTTTGCCGACCTCGAGAAACTTTTGTGCGAAGAGTCTAGACTCCTGATCATTGAAGAGCTGGACTCTCATGTTAGTATTCAGCTGTAACCGTCTTCAACAGCGATGCCTTGAGGTATGCGTGGTATCCCGTTCTATAATCGACATCGTCTGTCGAAAATCGTCTGCCAGTAGAATACCGCAATAGAGTCACCTGCAAGGTTCAGCGGCAACTTGAATGTGCGGTTCTACCAATACTTAAGCGCCCAATACACTAATAGCGTGATCAGCGAAAAACGCTACTCCTTTCCTCAGTTGCCTTCCTTAGCGAGAAAAATGTGTCAAAAGTTGAGTCCGTGGTAAAAATGCAGAAATCCGCCATCTTCTATTGTTTTCATTTGATCAAAGTTACCATTGCTCAATACGAATATATAGTTTTGAGCACATCTAAGTTTTCAATTACAATTTTTCTTAATATAAAATATCAAAACTTAAGACAAAACATTAAAAATAGTTTATATATTTATAAATAATAGCATTCGACTCTGATTTTAAGTTAGTTTAACAAAACTTCGAACATATTGAAGACAACTTTTATAATTACTATAGTATATAGAGAATCGCAACCCCGTTTTGTGAGAGAGCAATCAGCTGACACGTTTCTACGGCAAAAATCCAAATGCCGTGGACTCTTACGGCATCCCTTCAAAGAGGAAGGGAGTAGCGTTTTTGTTGTCAAAAAGTCTTGCGGTATTTTTATTGAATCAATTCGTGTGGCACCCATACATCGAGCTTCTTAGTGACTCCAAGCTTCTTCAAATGGTTTATAACGGTTTGATGACTACTATGCCGGTCTCTTTCGACCAATTAAGCGATTTTATCGCAATTTTCGACGACAGGCCTTCCGGAGCGTGGCGCATCTTCGACCACCTCTACACCAGAACGAAAACGTTGAAACCATCGTTGTGCGGTGGAAATGGAAACTGTATCGACTTTACTTTATTGGCGGCTTGAGATGCATTTTTGCCTTTATCGTAGTAGTACTGTAAAATATTCTGTATTTTCTCTTTATTTTGCCCCATGTTTGCGACGCTATAACTCACGAACGACTTAAAAGAAACGACAATCAATCAAACACGTGTTAGCGCGTGAAATGAGCTTTCCAAAAAGGTATAGCATGACCCGATGCAACGAATAAAACTAGAACTAAGCGCTTTCAGCGCCAACTAGCGAAAATACCGCAAGACTTTTTTGACAATCTAATATATAAATATTTATGTTTACAGCGATTATGTTAATAGAACACAAAATATTATGAATCGAATGCGACCGACAAGGTCGTCTGCTCTCACGTTGCGGGTGAATGTGACACGCCCGAGAATCAGGCGCATTAACTTCACAATAGAAGACTGAATAGGCGTAGTTTTGTGATGAAATCTAAACATATCTACTGTACTCTTCAATATTGGTCGAAGAGTATATTGAAAATTTAGGTACAAAGTTCTCCATACGTTATCCGCGAATTCATTTTCATCTATTTTCATATGGAACGAATACATTTTTTCGCAGTAATGTATCAAAGCGTTAGCCAAAGGGTTTGGGTGATCTCGGAGTTTAGATATATATTTAATTCTGCTATCTTCTTTTTCTTTCTTTACCATAGGAATACCTAGGTATTTACGGATATTTTCGTTACGCATGTACGCATGCACGCATGGTGAACACGTGATTGTTCTAAGCATTTTTAATTGAAACCTTTGTATTAAATCAATATTAGTTGAGTAGTAGTTATGACCGCATTGTATAAAAGCACTTTGTTATCTAGGCTAAGTTTGGAGTTTTTATTTAAAAGCCAATTTAAATTTGCAGCTCTAATCTTCATACATGTTATTCTACTAGATACGTGTTTTCTCCACGTGAGCCTTCTATCTAGGTGAATACCAAGATACATATATTACTTCGTTCGCTTGGGGTACTAAAATATTTTTTATTTTTACTGCCGGGCACATCTTTGGTCTTAGCAAAAATGTAACATGCTTACACTTCTGTTCATTTACATTTATACGCCAGTTCGCTAGCCATTCTTCGACAGAACTTAAATGCTCCGCTAATATTCTTGATGCTAAAATGTGGCATTTGTTACTCCTCACTAAAGCTGTGACATCCGCAAAAGTTGAAGTTAATACATTATTAGCTGTTGGAAGATCTGCTGTATATATGATGTATAGAGTTGGGCCTAAAACGCTGCCCTTTGGTACTCCAGCCCTTATCTGTCTTTCATACGATATGAAATCTCCTACTTTCACCATAAATTGTCTATTATTTAAATAAGACTCCAATGTTTTATAAAATACTAAAGGTAGAACTTTTTTAATCTTATATAAAAGTCCTTCGTGCCACACCTTATAAAATGCCTCAGTTATTCATGACAGTTTGATACAGCTGTCGTCCTTTCGGATTAATAAGACGTGAGCCCCAGTGCGTGTGTTTTGCATTGTAATCTCCACCTGCTAGAAATCTTTGACCTAATGTTCCAAAGAAGTCTTTAAATTTGCTATCTGTAATTTTAAGGCGAGGTGGACAGTATATAGCCGTAAAATTTAAGTTACAACCCCGATTTTTAATAATATTGTTGTAGTTTGTAACTGTGGTGTAGCATGTGATTCTAGAGCATAGTGGTTTAAACGATTTCTAATCAACACTGCCGTGCCACCATGCGCTTTTCCATCCGGATGTTTTGTCTAAATCCTGGAATGTTGAAATTATTTTCATTTGTTAGATGAGTTTCTGAAATAAGCATTACATCTACATATATATATTCTTTTCAGACAGAAATATGCTAATCTCTAATTTATGTTGGTTAACACCGTTAGCATTCCATATACTGGTATTTAGTAAGCTCATTTTTTACTTAATACATTTTGCAGCATTTGATTTTGTGATTTTATTAAATCTTGGATCATGTTTTGCATGGTAGACATAAATAGTGTCATACACTGTGTAAGATTTATAATCATAGTTTCAATACCTCCATTTGGAGGATTTTGCGGCAGTTGCATTTGCACAGTGCTGCCTTTCACAACATTTGCATTGCTTCCTTGAATATTATTATTGTTAGAAGTAAAAGGATTTCAACTTTTTTCTGAGTTTGCTATAATTTCATTACGGGGTGTTTGTAACCTTTGGTTACGACGTGCTTGAATGCCTTGTGACAACTTTCAAATCTTTATATACAGGACAACCCCTGTAGTTAGCAGTGTGATTTCCTCCACAATTGCTGCATTTAATGTAATTCTTCTTTCTTAAGGGTGCATTTAGAAGTGAGATGTAAATCACCACATACCACACAAACACCTCGTAGAGTGCAATATGATTTAGTATGCCCGTATTCTTGGCAGTTAGTACATTGCACCGGACCGTTTCTTTTATGTGGTTCTTCAACAGTTACTCTACGAAGCAACAAATATTTCAAGTTATATATTGGATGTGTTTCATTCTTTTAAGTTGATTTGAGTTCGGCAACAATTAAATTTTAAACATTGGCTGTAGTACTTTGGTTTCTATTAAATATATTTACAACTGTTTTAATACCAAACACGCATTCTTCCAATGCTTCTTTGACTTCACTAGAGTCTATGGCGGACTCTATACCCTTGATTACAACAACTAGGCCCTTAGAGCTCTTCAGTCGATACGAATAATAATTCTTGTTTTTATTTCACGAAAATTTAACTACAGTGAAACTTCTCTAACTCGAACTTCCGTAGCTCGAAATATTCTCTATATCGAATTTCCTTAAGAACAAAATACGTTTTTATAACATCACTATGTAATTTTTTCCCTATAAGTCGAATTTCTGTTACCCGAATATTTCTAAAACACGAACTAAAATGTCACAGAAATTGCGGCGGTAACCGAGCGTAACTCGAATTTTTCGGGGAAACACCTACCGCAATTTCGGGGAATTACCGAGCTGCGAGTCGGCGACAGATAACGACTTGTATTTTAAATTTCTTAGCAAGCGTCGCACGCACTTACATAAGATTGTATCAGTTGTTGTTAGAACGATGGTGAAAATTGTCAATTTTTGTAGTGATATTGGACTAAAATGACATCAAAACGAAGTGTAAAGTGTTTAACGCTTAAGGAAAAGTTAAAACTAATTGCCGAGGTAGAAAAGGGCGAAAAAAAAACATTGCACAAATATTTTGGGATTCCTCCTAATACGTTATCAACCATTTTGAAAATCAAAGACAAACTTTTAGAACAAAAAGGTGACTATAATGTTAACTCCAAACGAAAAAGGATTACAACTTGCGTCAATAATGATGTTGATCAAGCTATGCTTAAGTGGGTTACTACCGCACGTGAGAAAAATCTTCCTCTCTCGGGAACTTTAATCAGAGAAAAAGCTAAAGAATTTGCGGTTGCTTTGGGTCGCGAAAATTTTTCTGCTAGTGTAGGGTGGTTAGATAAATTTAAAAAAAGGCTTAATATCGCACAAATGTCGATTTGTGGAGAAAGTGCTTCAGCCGATTTACAGTCTAGTAAAGATTTGGAAAAAAAACGTTGTGCCAGATTTAATCAGACAATACCACGAAAACGATATTTTTAATGCAGATGAAACGGGCATTTTTTTAAATGTTTACCCAATAAAACATTAGCCTTTAAAGGTCAAAAATGCTTTGGTGGCAAAAACAGCAAGGAGAGAATTACCATTATGGTTGCAAGCAATATGAGTGGTTCAGAAAAGTTGAAATTGCTAGTTATCGGCAAGTCAAAAAATCTACGTTGTTTTAAGGGTATAAAATCACTTGATGTGGACTATGAGTACAACAAAAATGCGTGGATGACAAGTGAAATTTATGATAAGTGGCTCAAAAATCTAGATAAAGTCTTTGTTGCCCAAAATAGGAAAATACTTCTGTTCGTTGACAATTGTCCCGCACATCCTAAAAATGTATTTACAAGCAAATTTAAAAAAACATTAAACTGCAATATTTTCCTCCTAATTTGACGTCTGTTCTACAACCAATGGACCAAGGGATTATTCAAAATCTCAAGCAACATTATAGAAAACGAATCGTGATGAAAGTTTTGGCCCATATGGAAGAACCAACTCCTACGACTGTGTCGTTACTAGATGCAATCAGGGATCTAAACAAAACCTGGAATTTGGGTGTAAAACCACAAACAATCAGCAATTGTTTTAGAAAGGCTGGTTTTGCTAAAGGTGAGTTAATGCAGAATGCTACTACGGATGACGGGGATGAAGAAGACGATCTTCCATTGTCTGAATTGAAACAAATTTGGACCACATATCGAACGGCAATGGGAACCGATAATGTGTCTTTTGATGATTACGTCGATATTGACGATGGTGTCCAACAGATGAAGACGTTTTAGATAGCGTCATGGAAAATCTACATAGTTCCTTCTGGAAAAGGTAAGTCTAAAGTAAAATTTGTAAAATGTAGCATTGTTCAACATAAATAATCTATTGTTTCAGACTTAGAGGAGGAAGTCTCCAGTGAAAGCGAGGTTGAAACAACAACTGAAACTATACCCACATTTAATCAAGCGTATTCTGCTATCCAGACCCTAAGAAATTTTACTTCGTCAAAAGAAAATGTTCCCAATGCAGTACATGCGTCAATAAATGTAGTGGAACATTTTATAGAGAAAGAGAAATGGTCCGTATTTAAACAAAAAAAAAAGACCAATTTTTCCAATAAGAATTTATATACTACATATGTATTACAAACTGTCTTTTTAAATAAACATGTACATATGTACATACATATGTAATTAAATTTGAACTCAACTTAGTGTATTTTCCTTAATTCGAATTTTCCGTAACTCGAACTCTACTTTCTGTCCCTTGGACATTCGAGTTAGGGAAGTTCCACTGTATTTCTATACAACTTTTTTCAGTAAAGGACTGAATTTTTGTTTCATCTATATTGCCTTTTTTCAAAGGCACTATATGAAAATTGTTAGTACCTACAATTTTACTTAATTCAGCAAAGGGAGCATTACTGCTACACTCGCGCAAATATATTGGAGTGGTTTGGTATTAACGACCGTGGTGGTACCCTTCGCAGCGTCGTCTGATCCATTTCTTAGTAAGGCAAATCTGTTGCCATTTAAAACTTACGGTTTATTCTTAATTAGTGTACCGCCTTGAAATTTTTAGGATTGACCGTTGACTTTGAAGGACTTAATTTCCTTTTTATGTTAATATAGCGGTCAATGTTTGTACAGACTGGCCATTTTTTATTGGTACATTCTCACCTTGCTTTATGTTATTCTTCGCTACCTGCGTACTTGCTGGTACCTGCTTAGTTGTTGGTGCGATCTCATTTGCTGCTGGCCGTTGTTGACTTTGTAAGCTCTGTTTATGGTGCTTCTCGGCTGGTTGCTACGATTACTCATTCTTCTTGTTTGTTGGTAGGAGCTGAATTCGCAGGCTCGACAAAGCTGAAGTACGCATTCAGAGAATCTCGCTCTCACTTTGTTGGGAGCCACAGCAGAGTCTTAGCATAACAATGTAAAAGTATGTGCTCTACTCTGCTCCGAGTTTTGTTAGATAAAAAACTACTGCTGTAGCGGAAGCAAAAAATGAAATGCTGCGCTCTGGTGTAGTGGTGGCAAAAAATTGGGAGTTGTAGCACAGTAGAGCTAATGAAAATTTTCATGTGCTATAGCTCCCGCATATGTTTGTTGTTTTTTTTTTCTTTGCTATTTTCGAATCTATGATAAAAGTAAAAGCGTATGCCGGAAACTATGGGTGGCAGAGCGTAGAGTAGAAAGGCAAGCCAGCTTAAACGAATGGCAAACACGCTGGGATACATCAAACAAGGGGAGATGGACATACCGCTTAATCGGTAACATACATACAAGCATGGATGGAACGAAAACACGGGGAGGTAGATCATTACATGACGCAGTTCTTAACAGGGCATGGATGCTTCAGGGAGTACTTACATAAGTACGGCCAAGAGGAAGGAGTAGCTTGCTCTTTCTGTGGTAGCAATAGCGAGAACGCAGAACACATATTTTTCCACTGTCGGAAATATACAAATGAGCGACTATCTTTGGAAAAGGAAGTATCCAACCGAATAACACCAGAGAATATATATATGTTGCACTCGAGGAATGTGTGGAATTTAGCGGAGAAGATGGCAGCCAGGGTACTCCATGACCTGAGAAGAGCAGAACATCAAAGAAGGAGTTTATCTAGAGCAGCGAATATCGCTGTAATAACGTGAGCCCATAGGCTAAGCTTGCCCTGCGATGAAATGCCTAACGGCGGTCCCACAGGGCCTCAGTAAAGCTACAAGAGACGGAGTTAGGGTTTAGTACGTAGGCGTAGTAGGTAATACTGACTGGGCGTGGTCCCGAATGAGGTGCACCTATAGCGGGCAGTACGAATCGTGCATACTGCTACAGCAAAGTAGTAATATCTATGTAAGATTCCCCCTCCGGCACAAAACAAAAAACCAATTCAACACGTAACTTTTCATCCCACACATACCAACCAACTCAACGCATCATCATCTACACCACACCTTTTAGACTACACACGAGGACACCAAACACAATGGACAAAAGGGGCTGACGGACGACGCCGAGCCTCTTTCTTACTCGATCCGTGCGCTTACACGTATCTGCTTATAATCACTAACGTTCCATCGCTTAAACCGTGTCAAGGTGAGTGCCGGTAATTTGTGAGTTTAACATACTTTTCTATGGTCCTTTGAGCCGTACCGGACGGCACTAGTGGCGACATAAATTGAGAAATAAAATAAAATATAATTAATCTCGGTGACGCGGCGACGCGCTAACAATCTCAACTAATTAAGAAAAAAAAACGGGAGTGAAAACTTTACAAAAAACGGTAGTGATAAAATGGAAAAAAAAATTCCGTTAGAGACAAAACTTGGAAAAATAAAAACCGGTAGTGACAAAAATTTTGCACCGGGAGTGGCAAAAAATTATAAATAAAACCTGTGGTGATTAAAAAAAAAAAAAAAAATATTACAAAAAAAACAAAAAGAGTTGGTGAAAAAATTTGGCAGAGACGGAAAAGCCAAATATATATATATATAAAGTTCCGATGTTGACAAAATTGACAAAATTTGGAAAAAAATTTGGAAAAAAAAATTTTGTCATATACTTGCACATTCAAACATACAAAGTGAGCAACCGCGCAGTAACAAGAAAAAAAAGTCAAGTACAAGTGAAAAGTGATAATGCAGTGTTGAAGTGACGGATAAAATAAAATAAAACACAACAAACAAAAAAAAAAAGAAAACAGGGTTCTAAACCGTATCAGTGAGGTGAAAAGGAAAAAAAAATAGTGCTGTGAAAATAAGAAAACATAACATATGCAATAAAAGCACAGTCAGTGCAGTGAAGTGCTGCGTCAAACAACGCACAAACAAAAAACAAGAAAAGCAAACAAAAAATCACAAAGTCCGCTATTACACGAAGCAACTTTTGTTGCTAATTCTCGGGCGATTCTCTTTTGCTGTCGCCCATTACACGTGAGAAAAATCTTCCTCTCTCGGGAACTTTAATCAGAGAAAAAGCTAAAGAATTTGCGGTTGCTTTGGGTCGCGAAAATTTTTCTGCTAGTGTAGGGTGGTTAGATAAATTTAAAAAAAGGCTTAATATCGCACAAATGTCGATTTGTGGAGAAAGTGCTTCAGCCGATTTACAGTCTAGTAAAGATTTGGAAAAAAAACGTTGTGCCAGATTTAATCAGACAATACCACGAAAACGATATTTTTAATGCAGATGAAACGGGCATTTTTTTAAATGTTTACCCAATAAAACATTAGCCTTTAAAGGTCAAAAATGCTTTGGTGGCAAAAACAGCAAGGAGAGAATTACCATTATGGTTGCAAGCAATATGAGTGGTTCAGAAAAGTTGAAATTGCTAGTTATCGGCAAGTCAAAAAATCTACGTTGTTTTAAGGGTATAAAATCACTTGATGTGGACTATGAGTACAACAAAAATGCGTGGATGACAAGTGAAATTTATGATAAGTGGCTCAAAAATCTAGATAAAGTCTTTGTTGCCCAAAATAGGAAAATACTTCTGTTCGTTGACAATTGTCCCGCACATCCTAAAAATGTATTTACAAGCAAATTTAAAAAAACATTAAACTGCAATATTTTCCTCCTAATTTGACGTCTGTTCTACAACCAATGGACCAAGGGATTATTCAAAATCTCAAGCAACATTATAGAAAACGAATCGTGATGAAAGTTTTGGCCCATATGGAAGAACCAACTCCTACGACTGTGTCGTTACTAGATGCAATCAGGGATCTAAACAAAACCTGGAATTTGGGTGTAAAACCACAAACAATCAGCAATTGTTTTAGAAAGGCTGGTTTTGCTAAAGGTGAGTTAATGCAGAATGCTACTACGGATGACGGGGATGAAGAAGACGATCTTCCATTGTCTGAATTGAAACAAATTTGGACCACATATCGAACGGCAATGGGAACCGATAATGTGTCTTTTGATGATTACGTCGATATTGACGATGGTGTCCAACAGATGAAGACGTTTTAGATAGCGTCATGGAAAATCTACATAGTTCCTTCTGGAAAAGGTAAGTCTAAAGTAAAATTTGTAAAATGTAGCATTGTTCAACATAAATAATCTATTGTTTCAGACTTAGAGGAGGAAGTCTCCAGTGAAAGCGAGGTTGAAACAACAACTGAAACTATACCCACATTTAATCAAGCGTATTCTGCTATCCAGACCCTAAGAAATTTTACTTCGTCAAAAGAAAATGTTCCCAATGCAGTACATGCGTCAATAAATGTAGTGGAACATTTTATAGAGAAAGAGAAATGGTCCGTATTTAAACAAAAAAAAAAGACCAATTTTTCCAATAAGAATTTATATACTACATATGTATTACAAACTGTCTTTTTAAATAAACATGTACATATGTACATACATATGTAATTAAATTTGAACTCAACTTAGTGTATTTTCCTTAATTCGAATTTTCCGTAACTCGAACTCTACTTTCTGTCCCTTGGACATTCGAGTTAGGGAAGTTCCACTGTATTTCTATACAACTTTTTTCAGTAAAGGACTGAATTTTTGTTTCATCTATATTGCCTTTTTTCAAAGGCACTATATGAAAATTGTTAGTACCTACAATTTTACTTAATTCAGCAAAGGGAGCATTACTGCTACACTCGCGCAAATATATTGGAGTGGTTTGGTATTAACGACCGTGGTGGTACCCTTCGCAGCGTCGTCTGATCCATTGCTTAGTAAGGCAAATCTGTTGCCATTTAAAACTTACGGTTTATTCTTAATTAGTGTACCGCCTTGAAA